>WBNO01013096.1:0-179340 GCA_013400575.1 Peucedramus taeniatus | reverse complement strand
GGTGTGCAGGGTGTGTGCAGGGGGTGTGCAGGGGGGGTGCAGGGTGTGTGCAGGGGGTGTGCAGGGTGTGTGGGGGGTGTGCAGGGGGTGTGCAGGGTGTGCAGGGTGTGCAGGGTGTGTGCAGGGGGTGTGCAGGGGGTGTGCAGGGGGTGTGCAGGAGGTGTGCAGGGCCACCCCAGACACACCTGTGCATTCCCAGAACCACCTCCTGTGCTGCACTCAGCCGGAGCTCAGCTGCCATGCAGGGCCAGGACTCCACTGGCAGATGGCAGCTGCACTCAGAGGAGCCATGAGGACATCAGGGGGATGTGACAGAGGAGAGAGGGCTCTGGGTATGAGAGAGGGCTCCAGTAATGTGAGACTGCTGCTGACAAACCTCAGCTCAGGCTTTCCTCCATGTTTCAGTGTGCACCTTGGCAACTGTGGTAAAAGGCAAAGTGAAATCAATTTCTGTGTATGTTCTTCCCTCCAAAGATTAAGATGTGATTTTCCGCTAAACACTGAAAAGCAAACTGGGATCAATTCTGAGCCTTGACATCTTGGTGTAAAGTTTAGACTAAGCAATATAACTTATTTTTTCTTTTTTTCTAGGATCAGTAGGATAACAGAATTTGGCCCATTATACTTCATTTGCAATGTGGGGAGGTTGTGAAAATTCTACTTTTAAAAAGCTAGCTGCAATCTGTCATTTAATTTGAAGAGTCCCTGCAGCACTGAGATTCAGGTAAGAACCAGTTAATGATAATGGTATTAATGAACTTTTCCAAATGCATATTTCATTTAGCTATAACAAGACAGTTATCTCTGATACACTGAATATCAAATCAGCTATCAAACTGTAAGAGAGATTAATGAGTCAGATAAATAACTAAATATACAATACTTTAGCATTAATATGAGAGCTTAAAAGTCATCCTGGGCAGATAATGTTTAAAAAACCACTACCTACAGAATTAGTATTCCAGGGTTTTTAATATCAGTTGTGGTCTAAAATAGTGAAAGAATCATATTTGGTGATTCCTTTGGGGAGCATGCCCAGGTGTAGACTGGAGGAAAATACTGCCTTTACTTCCTTTGTTATGAGTAAAGGCTGAGCAGGCTTGTAAGATAGAAGTTTTTGTCAAGATACATGTGCTGTATCAAAAATGTTCCAGCAATATAACAGAAATTACACTGAATGGATAAAGAATAGGCTGTATGTTTTATTATTTCACTCATAGCCCAATTTGGTGGAAGTGGATCCTCTCTTTCTTGTGAAATTATTTTTAATGAGCTTAATAGAATTCCTTCTCTACATACAGCCATTTGTTCATAACCCTGGCCAGTGAATAAGAGAAAATTATGTATTCTTTGAATCATACCAGGCACAGCTATTTTCTAGCTTCTCAAGGGCATATTTATATTAATCCTAACAGCAGCCAGGCAAAAAGCCTGAGTGACAAAGCAGGCTCAAAGTGTCCTTTGTGTGTTAGGACCACTCACCCATGTAAGCTGGGTCTGGCCATGGCAACACTCAGGAAAGACTGGACACTGCAGCAAAAGTTGTGTAAGCAAGAAGGCAGAATCATTTCCATAGATAACCTTGGAGAAAGGACAGGAGGAGAGATGAGCAGAGAAAATAGGGCTCTTTAACCCCCAAAAGGTCAGCCATTACAGCGGAAATGAAAGAAGGGGATGCTATGGAGGGCATGGCACGTATCTCACATAGCAGTCACGCATCCCTGCCTCTCTGCTGAGGTGTCACATATTCAGCTGAGCTCTGGGTATGCTACAGACATCAGTAGATGTCTCAGCAGTGCCCAGGAAACACATTCCCACACTGTGTCCTCTGACGGATCAAGGCCACATCACATCTGACATGTCTGTGGCAGCCAAAGTGGCAGAGCAAAGTGAGGGGCTCACGTCTGCCTTCCTCTCCCCCCATTCCACTCAGCAGCTCAGCCCTCAGAAAAAATCTAAACTTACTCTCCTGCCAAGTGAACTTTACCCCTCCACAAATAGAAGCACTCCTTATGGCTTTCTGCTGCCCCTAGTCACCTGTGTCTGGCTTCTCACTCGTTTTTGTATCTTTGTGACACCTCAAAGTGCTTAGCCCTGCTCCACACCCAATCCCAGCTAAGACCTGTGATAATTTAGTCATAGTTTAGATTTACAGAAAAAGCAAAATGAACTTGGAAACCTGCAAATAATCTTGATCCTTGATGTGAGAAAGCTATCACACAGAGAAGGCAAGCGTGACACCTGATTAGATGATTGGCACAAAGCTGTAAATGGAAATCAGCTGTTCCGTGGCAGGCAGTGCTTTAAGGGATTCCCACTCGGTTGGTTCCTGAACAATGCATGAGCTTAGGCTGGTATCTAATTGATATCTAACCTGCCCTTTTTGGGCCTTGGTTTTCCATACCTAAAGTGGGGGCAGTAACTCTTTCCTGCATCAGAGAATTGCTGAAAGAAAACCCTGTGCAGCATTTTGGATTCACAACAAGTAGAATTTCTACAGGTAGTAAGCAGATTTACATTATATTCTAAGAGGTAATCATAGAAGACTTAACAACAGATTTCCTTTCAGAAAAGAGGCAGAACAAATGGAGATTTAACAGGTATGGTTTAACAGAAGAATATTTAATTCTCTCCGTTGACAGTTTTCCATTACAGGATAAGCAGGTACAATTCATAAAAACTCCAGTGACCTGTATGAAGAAAACAAGTCATTAGCTGAGAATCTGATTGATCTTTCAGTATAGATTTTATACAGGTTTTGTGGCCTACATGGAAGAAACAAAACAAATAGTTTTCTATTATAATAATTTTGAAATACATAACTTTGTGTAAAGTTTGTTTCTAACATTGAGAGGCAATGAAGAATGTTGCTATCTAAATACTTATTACCAAAATGCATCAACAAATCACTGTCTCAAATGTGATGCAGTAGGGGAGTCACTAGCCTTTGCAATGGCCTTTTTGAGCAAGCTCTGCAGGAGGTGTAATCCACAGGGAAAATAGGAAAAATGTTCCTAGATGTCCAGTTTGTGGCTTATAGGGAAAGCATCTGGCTTGGTCCAAACTTACAGTCTGACATTGCCCCTTATACTGAGACTGGGAAGAGACCCCTGCTTGCACTTTGTGAGAATACACAGGAAAAAAAGGACAAAGTGGTCTGGAAAGGTCTAGTGGGTGGCTTCCAAGAAATGGTAAAAATTGTGCAGGAACACAGAAGGATCTTGGCTAGCAAAGGAAACTTGTCCTGGGAACATCTCAAGGGCTGTCTCTGGGTTCAGGTTTTGGGTCCTAGGCTGTGTTGTCTCTTCTGCAACCGTTGGCAGAAGTCCAAAGCACAGAAGAGACATAACTGTTCTACTCCAGGAGCAAGGAAGGAAGCAGGAAATGCCTGAAGATAAATGTCAATTTTTATGGACTCTTAAATCTCATATTCATTCATGTTTATTACATTAATACTGTTTTTAGAAACTCAGAGATTGAGTGTGGAAGGCTCATAGAGTGATCAGGGTTTTGCTTTTCTGTCTTTGTTTGCTTTCTCTTGATTATAAATGACCAAGCCGCTTCCATTCTCTCTGAAATTAAAATTATTTCTGTCAAAGCAGACAACAGTGCTGCTTTTTATGCCACAGATGAAATTTTCTGTATCAATACCAACTCAGTAGGGATTCATGCTTTAAAACAAGAAGCCCCTTGAAAGTGTACCTGCAATAAATGGCAAAATACCACTCCATTGTTTTCAGCTAAAACACCACAATTGTTCTGCTTGCAACTTAAGAACAGCTTTCCTTGATTGAAGATAATTACATTTCACTAATTGTTATGAACACTGCCATGCTTTAGTGAGTTTCTGCTCAACAAAATACCTGGGAATAAGTAAGAGAACACCTGAAGGGGAAGATAGTTAATGGTGGGTTTCAGGTACTGAAAAATGCCTCTCTCACTTGGAAAGAAAACCTGAGCAAAATGTCTGGTAAACAGCATCAGTGGAGGTTGGCACGAAGAAAACCAAAGGACTGGCTCAGTGGACTGGCTCCTGCCAATTAAATGGTTTCATGCACTGTCTACCTCAGGTAATGAGGTCTGGCTAAACCTTTAGGCCCTGGGCACCCGTTAGAAAAGACAAATATAGCTGGTAGGGAAAAAGAAAATTCCATGGGGACATCTTTGATTTAAACAGAATCAAATGGCACGCTGCCATGTCCATGGTTTTTCATGGAATGCAAATAGGTCTGTCTAATGGAGAGAAAATGCACATCATTCATTTCAGACTATAATTAGGTTTTAATTTAATCAAGTATTGGTACCAAAGCAGGCCTTGGAGAAATATTTTGATATTAAAGTCTTCAAAGCTTCTTTGGAGAACTCTAAATGGTTTGTGTGGTAGTAAATCAACTTGCAAAGTGGTGCTATACAATGTGCATATCTTAGGTCTATCACAGTCTATTATAAAACTTAAAACAGGGAACAAGTGGAATGCAGTCCTTTTATGAAAGAAAACACTGAGTCATACTGTGAATCACTCTATCTCAGGGAGACAATTTCTTTGAACATTGGCTTTTAGGAGAAGTAAAAAGTGCAACCAAGGACAGTGTGCAATTAAAGGTACTTTAATTTGCATTTAGGGGCTAGAGTTTATGGTATAGAATTATTAGTAAATAATGTCTAGTTCCAACACAAGGCAAGCAAATATGAAATTAATAATGGTTCTATCATTTTTCATTATTATGGTCTTGTCTATGTGAGCAGATTTATTTATCTTATATTCCACTCTGGCTGGACTTTGAAAAAGGAATAGACATTTTTGGGTTATGGAATATATTGGATAATCTCCAAAATTATTTTCATCCCTGGCAATATGCTGTCTTGTTCCTTAGGTACTCCAGCCCTGTCAAACAGGGTGTAGCTGAACACAGTGCAGCTGGAACCTCACAGTTTCTGTGGAGAATAGTCATCACTTATAGATCCTCTTTCCATTTCTAGAGTGCAGCCTGGGTTTCCTGTCTAGAGTGTCTCCCATCTTTATTAGCAGCTGGTATGTAAAGAACTCAGTGTTTTCTGATTGCTGCTTGATAGTGAAAGCTGGGGACTTGGTCCTGAGCTCATGGAAATGAATAAGAAAACATTCTGCTCTGGATCTTTCAGCAGATATTGAGTGTAGGACATGGAGAAGGTCAGTATATTAATTTCATACCTGATTTTCAATTTAACATCCAAACTATAACTGATATTATATAATCTGTATTATTTGATTTTGTAGTTGGTATTAAAAATGCACATACTCAGTTATGCATTTTAAATAATTCAAGCTCCCTTTAAATACATTTTTTTATGGTGGACAACAAAAGCTTTTTTTACATGGAGTTTAGGAAAGAAGAGAGGGCAAGAAAAATCCTGTATTCCTTGGAAACTGTGCAGGAAAGTAACATTCTTTGATTTTGAGATCTGAGTTGTGGCAGGGTGTTGCAATACAGAAGAGGTGATCTTCAGAAATAAATGCATAAAAACTGCAGCAAATGAGGACTACTGTGAAACTTCATCATTGGGTCTGGACCTCAGTTTAGGAGCTGATTTTGTTCTTGCAGAGCCCACTGATTTCAAGGGAAGGCTTTAACTGGCTAGCAAGGCAGACTCTAGAAGAATTTACAGCAAGGTGGAGCTGTAAATAAGACAAATCAAATTAAACCTATGAAAAGAATAAACTTATTTTTCATCACTGACAAAGGCTTATTGACTGAACACTCTATGCATGTTTGCAGCTCCTGCTTAGGTTAATTGTGACTAAGCAGTTTGCCTGCAAGAGGTGTCAATTTAGCATCATCTGGGGTAATGTGCTAACTTAAATAGGTTCTGAGTAATTAGGAGATTGCTCATTAGTTTGCCACTGTCCCTAGCAGAAATGTTACAGGCTCAGTTTGTTGGACCCTGTTAGGAGTTGATTTCCTGCCCTGCATTGTTTTCTGCAAATTGTGGCTTATGAGAGCATGGGCTTTTACAGTAATCACAGCAAAAGTAAACATCTTAAATTAAGACAAAGAAAGTTTGGTTGCTAGGAAGAGAACCAGTCAAGCAGGAAATGCCAAGCAAAACAACATTCTTCAGGCACCTGATAGAAATATGATTGTCCAAGCAGCCTGTTGGGTCCTGCTGGCTGGGGGTTTCCTACACTTGCTCCAAACACCAAGTGCATGGTTAATGATCCTGGATGAGGTGATTCTCATCTCTTACAGAGCACTTTATGTTTATTTTACTCTTAGCTTGCACTGAAAGGCAAGGCAGTTCTGAGGCTTGCCCACTGCACTTGGACTCTCTGAGAACTGCCTGCAGCTACAGTGTGAAATGGGGGTGTTTCCATTTGAAATATGTGCTGTGCCATCTCAAATGTGGCCTTCCAGTTTGTTCTAAAAAATTTGTTCTACTGGTGTCCATATTAAAGTATGTGGGATACAGAAAGGATCTTGAAATACTTACCTGCATTCTTACAGAATAAATAATATTGTATGATTTCTTCTAAACACATGTTCCCACTGAAATCAATCAATAGAGAGGTGAGGCAGGAAGGCTGCTAATTTTTATGAAATTATGAATTTGTATGTGTAGAACCAAGGCTAATGCTTCTATTAATAGTAGACCTCTGAGATTGCTACTGATGGGCAAAACACTTTCTTGAAAGAGGCATTAAAACCAGTTGTAATCTAGTTTACTGTACTTGCAAAATTTTACTCTGATGCCATGTTGATTTCTTTGCTGCTAATGTGATTAAAATGACTTTCCCCTGCTGGTCATTAATTATGGTGATCTCTCCTTAAGTTAGATGAGAGGAGTAGTAAGCAGAATGCCAATAGAGAGCCCCCACTCAGCAGAAGCATGATGTGTACAGTAACCCTGATGCTGCACCAGAGATCATCACTGAGGCTGCCTCAGAGCCTTTCCTCTGGAGGCGTAACCTTGTGGCTGCCAAAAATGAGACCTGAAGGTTCACTTGGGATCTGGCCTCATGAGGTTATGAGATCATCTCAAAGTCCAACTTGGCCAGCCAATCTGGTGGCCTTTGCTTACAGAAGGGCAGGAATGAGGTTTGGCATCTTGTGGGAAGTGGTTTTTACTTTTTTTTTGTTTCCGTAGGCTCCACTTCTTCAATGATTAGCTACCATGGGAACTGACTTCACAAATCCCTGATCTGGGTATAACTGAGGACACTCCTGCCCTTCCGTTTTCTCATCCTTGTCTTCCCCTACCACCCTCACTTGACCAAATACAGATGCATTTATAGTGGAAGACCTTAAATTTCACATTGAATCCCCAGGGCTTAACTAGAAATCTTACTTGTTCTCCTTTCTTATATTTTACATGTATTTTAATTCCTGAAGTTTCAGATCAGCATATTTTTTCCTTTAATAAACATTTAAGTTTAGAGCCTTTAATCTTTTTTTTATTTAAAACCACAAATAAATGTACAACCTTTTATGAATTCAAATTAAAAATGAACTGCGATGAAAATGATTTACAGTCACTGTAGCTTAGCAGGGGAAATATACAACTCCTTTGCAGTACATCATATTCTGCTCCTTTAATTTATAAGCAAGCTGTAATGTAACATATTAATCATATGAAGAAAACGTAGCTTCAGTTTGAAATATTTGTTGTAGCAGAGCTCCACGCACCTGCAAATTATTTATTCTTAAAAAAGAAAAGAAAACATGTGCAGCACAGGCTATTGTGTCCACAAGAAAAATGGATATATTTAGAAAAATCCTGCAGTAAATTATCTTTATATTTTTTACCTTTTTCCTTCAACCACTTTCATCTTTTCTGAGCTCAGCTTCCCGTGCTCTTTTGGTCAGATGTTCTGTCCCAGGTGGAAGTTAAAGGTAGCTGGAAAAAAGAGAAAAGGAGGCAACTTCACCTTGTGTCACGGTTTCCTGTTTCAACTGGAAGATGCTCCTGTTACCCTACAGAGGAAAATATAAGGTCTGAAATATTAAAATATTTTTCAGTGATCATAGGGTTGGTTGATATATTCACAAATTGGGTCCTTCAACCAGGAAGATAAGCAGAAAGACTGGCAGGGAGAAAAACTGTGCTAAAGAAATAAATCAACAAATAGACATACTCACAGTAGTCTTTGTGATAATACCTGATTGACAGTAGTAGAAAAGAGGGTTTCTTTTTGGTGCAACAATGCTTTTTCAAACACTTACAAACACTGTACAATAGCAGCCTCTGCCTCTTTTAAGGATTTGATTCTTGCAAGCAAGTGTAGGAGACTTGGAAGCAAGAAGTATTTGAGGCCTGATTTGCTTAAATTACAGACTTATTCACAAGGAGGGGGAGATTCAGGTGGGTTACAGCCAACGTTTCAGAGAGTGCTCTGGATCTCTGCTGTTAACTTGGGCTGTGATTTCTTTCTCTCTGCTTTCTGAATAAACCTGTCTGGCTTGAGACACCAGTGTCTTCACATTATGGTGGTGTTTCTCTTGTTAAGTGCAAAATTATTTTGAAATGAGACTGTGGAGGAGGGAGAAATCATGATATAAATTTTGCCTTTTGCCTCCTTTCCCAACCTGAATGGGAGAGGTAGTTGGAAGACGATAAACAAAAAAGGGAGGAATGGGGAGTGAGAGGGCAGTGGCAAAACTCCCAGAGGGAATCATGAGTCTTGTTCTCACAAGTCAAAAGGCCTGCAATAATGAACCACTAGGGATAAGTAAAAGGGAAAACATAAGTTACAGGAAGACAAATGCAGTGCCTTTGGGCATATAAGTTTGTGTAGAATGTGTGCAGGAACTTCTTTTAACTCTTTCATTCTGCACCATTGAAAGGGTAAAGTTGATCTCATGTATCCCCTTATACAGCAGGTGCTTTATTTCCTTTAATGAAATCTTAGAAATGTGGCTGATTCTTTAGCATGCCAGCTGGCTGGAGGGGTGGCAGAAACCAGTTGCTGTTGAAGATTTCCATCAGGCTTGGGTGCTACCATTTCTGTGGGGACACCTCTGTCCACCAGGCTTTCTGCTGTGCCTGATTCTGGTTGTCTTAAAGAAGAGGGTAGCTGATATCACATAACTGAGGTACTAAGACATAGGTTTGATGTGTTTGACTGAACTTAATGCAGACCTGCTATTTGTCCCCATCAAATTTGATAATTCCTTTTTCATATAAGCAATATGCCTGTGAGAGCAGAGGTCTTGGGACTCTGGAGCCTTGAGGTTGAACACTGCCAGATGAAGACCCAGGGAGAGGGAATGGCTTCTTCTGTTCCCTGTAGCCAGGTTTATTCCCTTAGACCTCAGTGAAAAGTTAACAAGCTAAATGGGGTAGAGTACTGAGGAACTGAACTACACAACCATTGTCTGAGACCTGTAAATAAAGCAAAAGGAGCCCTAGCTTGATTTTGGTGGAAAAGGCATTGGTCCAGTGGGCTTGAGACAAAAGAAATGTGTTCACTTTGGCACAGGATGGCGTTAACACTGCCATTAAGGCATCTGACCTGGCTTGCTGTCCTCACTCACCTGTGTGGGTGGTGACTGTGGAGAGGCTCCTCCTGCAAGAAGAGCAGCACCTGTGTTGTGCTGTTGTGCTCTCCGGAGCATCGCGCAGTTTGGCTTGGGTTTGCAGCCTGCAATCCAACCCCACCCTGCTGCAGGACTGTGCCTTGAAAGCACGACCTGAGTTTGAAGTAGCAGCTGGCGGGAGCCCAGCAGCTCCTGCCAAGTCTGAGAGGCTTCACTGCAAGGATGGGGAAGCAGGAAGAGAAAATAAAGAGGAGGAGGGAAGGGAAAGAGCATAAAAAGTCTGGGTACATTTGCAAAAGCCTAATTGAAGGATTCAGAGGCCTGAAGTCTGAATGCTCAATCTAAGAGATAGAATATGTTAAAACAAAAACAAAACCTAAACCACTGCTGCCACCAGAAAGCCCCCATTCCCTCAATGCTTCGGAGAGAGTAGTGTCTGGATCTGACCTGTTGACAACGTTTTTGCCTCTTCTCCTTTATTGTCTCCTATTGCATAACATCCTTCATTGAATCCATCAATACTGAAACATTTTGATCCAGAGCAATTCTTTTTCAATGTCTGAAGAAGTTTGCAAATTCACAGTGATTTTTTCCCAAGGAAAACAAAATGAAATTGTGAAATCCTCTACAAAAGTAACTTCCATCCTCCACATAAAAGGAAGATAAAAGGCCCAAGATATAATTGATAACTTTGTTGTAGTGTTGATGCCTTCAGAGGCTACCTAGAACAGAGGCTAGACAGTGTTAAAGGAATAAAGTAGGTATTTATTAAAAAGGCCTTCAAAGAATACTCCTTGTGTAGTACAAGAGCCTGGCCAATGCTACACCCAAGACAGATGACGGATCATGAGTTTTCACACTTTTATAAATTTTAGTCCATTGACATATTGGGGTTAATTGTCCAATTACAGCTTCAGGTTTTGAAGTCACATCCTCCCAGATTGCACTCCTCAATTCACTGTTGTTTATACTTTTTGGGCTTGAAGCTGCAACAGTGTCCTTGGTTCTCGGCTGGAAAAGGATTGTTTCATCTGACTGAACTGTGAAGAGAACTTGCTAACACTTCATATGAAGTTCAGAGTGTTACACTAATGCAGTGCAGAATCTGGAAAATATGAAAGCTAAAACTTAATGCATCAGTGAAAGACACAAAACTCTATTATTAAAGCAGTTTATTTATTAGCAAGCTCTTGTAATGAACCAAGCACATCAGATGTGGGCAAAACTCTACTAAGCAGGTACAAACTGAAATAATAATGAAGCTAGGCAAATAGCTCAACATTAAAATTACTGGCTAGACCAGCTTTTAGTGTTGCTTTGGCTCAATCTCTAAATAGAACAAGATAGGCTTGAACCTTTACTTCACCTTTTCTCGAGGAAAGTTGGAGACAACTGTCAGAAATGGCTGATAAAACTAATTCTGACTCAGTTCAAATTTCTTGTTGCCGAAATCACTGTTTTAGCAAAATGTGGCCTTTTAAGTAAAAAGAAAAGAACTCATAGAAAAACTTGATGTTGGAAATTCTTCTCTTTCAGCCCTCCCATAACCCTCTCCTTTACAGGTGCACGTGTAGGTTACAGGTGCCCAGTGACAGCAGCTGCCCTGGACCTGAGCAGTGCCCTTTGTGCTGGCTCTGCTGATCAGCACTTAGAACACCATGGCTTCAGATCTGTGCTGACAGTGTTGTTAGGGTACAGAGGGGTTTTGTCAGCTCTTTGTGCTGCTGTCTCCTTTACAGCACTTGTCTCAATAAAGAATATTGCTTGTTGACTTTGTCTAATTTGCTGGGGAGTGTTGGTGTGCTGTTAATTGGCAAACAAACCACTGCAAGTTAGCATATGTTTGTAGTTTTTTCTGTTAGTGCTCTTCCCACAATAGCAATTTAGATCCCTCCTAAAGACCTCCAGAAATGATGACAGAACAGCTCATAATATTCTTTGGTGGTTCTAAAAGCTAATCATGTGCACTTCTGTCTTATTTTTCATTTCCTGTATCATATTTTAGACTTTATTTTAACCTACCAATATTTATCTAAATTTCAAAACAGGCCTGAATATTGGTAGTTTTGTGGTTTCTTGTGTTTTATTTCTTTTTTTTTTTTTTTTTTTAAACAGGAGTGTTTGTACTTCATGACCATAGGGGCTCTGGAGAAACAGATATTTCCCTCTTCTCCTTCCTTGACCTGAGTTGTTGAGCTTCACATCCTTCTCAGCATTTCAGTTTTGGATTGGTCCTATGCTGGCTGACTAAGCAAGTCAAAAGGTATCTGTTGCTCCTCCCTGGCAATACTGTGTATGGTAGGTAAATATTTGAAAAGCAAGGACTAAAACTACCTCAGAGCACAAAATATGAATAAGGCCAGATTCTGACTCATTTTCTAATGTTGAAAAGTCTTTAGTCTTTGGACTTCAATAGGACTTCTTCCTTGAGTAAGCATTACTCATGGTGATTAAAGGCTCAATTTTCATGCCCTGTGTTATGTAATTAAACTATGCAAATAATTCAGCTATCCAAGACAATGCAGATTGTGAATGGAATAGTCAATTGTACATTTCACAACTTCAGTACCTTCAGAATATATAGCTTATTTGCTGAAGAAATAAATGGAACAATTTGAAATAATGAATACATTCAGGACTCTCGGACTCTGACAATTTCTTTGTGAACAGCAATGGACAATTGGTTATGAATAAATTATTTTCCTATTTCCAGGACAGCCCTTCATCCCTTCTTCAATCACTGTAGCTTGTGGGCTTTGCATAAAGAGGTTATCAGCTATCTGCTGCCGAGTCCATCCCACTCAGTAAATCACAGCCTTGCTCTTCCCTGCTCCCTTTTCATAGACAGATGATTCCAGCCTCTTTCACTTCCCAGCTGCAGAGATGACTTAAATACTTGTCCATAGCACCTTGCCATGTTTGAGAACTGTTTACACAATCCTGAGGGATTATTTTCCTTCAGTCACTGACTGTCACATGTGCCTGCTGGGCACTGGAAATCCTGTTCATTACTGCCTTCTCAGAGTTGTGCTAACCAGCCAGGACTAAAAGAGTAATATTAAAATTTACCGAATCAATTCTTGTTTCTTGCAATATTGTCTGCAAGCAAATGATTGTCTGATAGCAGCTCAGTAAACTGCATGATATAGGTTTTTGTGGTAATCTTATGTAGTTACTGGGGGTGGGAGATTGAAAGCATAATGGTACAAATACACTTTTTCTTTAAATACTGCTTTGAGAAAAGTTGTGTGGAGCTTTGAAATGACTCAGAAAATGCAGGGAAGTTGATTGAAGGATTCATATTGACTTTACTGGGATTTGGATCAGAACTGCCAATGTGAATCAAGAATTTACGGGAGCCTGAGCAGCAGTGTGCAGGAATTTAGTGCAGATCCTTTCAGATTTCTGGGTTAATTAACTGGGCAGATCATTGTCTTGAGTAATACTCAGGGTCAGACAGAAGTAAATTTCTCCCATGTTTTCCTTGGCTGCCAGGCAGAGTTCCACCCTGTCCTCAATGCCTTTTCTCATGGGCAGCACCAAATTCCCTGAGGGCCAGGCAGTCCCATAGCCCTGCTGCCAGCTCCCCACCACTCATTCCCAATGCAACTTAAAAATGTGGAAAGAGGTGGTAAGGATTAGGGTGATGATTTCCTTTTACCATGGATTTAAAGATTTTCTTTGAGCTGCTGAGAAGATCAGGCATAGAGCACCATTCTGGAGAGTGAAGAAATTAGAAATTCCCTACTTTTGGGAATACCTGTGGGTTAGGAACAGTTCTGTGGGGAGCAGCTCTTGGCAGGGGGACATGTGAAGGTGTTTGGTAGTGGGAAATGTTTGGAAGCAGAAATGGGAGGTGCAGAGACCATGAAGGAGTCTTTTTCTCTGGAGGGCAGCAGCCTGATGCTGCTTTGCTGGCTGCAGAGGTGTCTCCAGGCTGTGCCAGGCAGCTACCTGTGCCCACCCTGCTCCCTCAGGGATTGGGCACCCATGGCAGGGCTTGTTCTGCTCATCTTTGTTTGCTGTGTAATTCTTGGGTGTGCCTAAAGTTCAGTAACTTCCCTGATCAAAAGCTGCCATTGTTTCTCAGAAGTGTGTGATCCATGGAGAGCTCCCAAGGACTGTGGAAAATCTGCAACAAACACAAAAAAGGCAGGACTTTAACCCAAACCAATATTGTCTTCCCTTCAGAGGGGAAGGAGGGGCTCATCTTACAGTGACATTAAGAATTCATTCCCCTAAATGAGATATGTCACCTTGCCATTTTAACTTGATTCATTAAAATAGTGGCTCATTAGTTACTCCCTTGTGCAGTATAGAATTTGCACATTAAACGCTATTCATTTCATGTGCTTACTACATTTGGGGATAAATTTCTAGCCATCCTGTTTGCAAGGAAAAAGTGTGGGTTTTGAAAGAAAAAGAGGTAGAAATTCTAGCTATATGATCCTTTCTTCCTCCATAAGTCTTTTCTAATCTGTTCAGACCCCTAATATTTCATTTTTGAAACTGAAGCTACTGTGACACAGGACCCACTGAAGTAGCACTGATCTCTTTCCAAATGTGTTTGATGTGTATTCTCTTTTGTGCTTTGGAGTGTTGTGATTTTCCCGTTGTTTCTTTAGTCTTGCCATGAGAATTGTCATCTCTAAGCTGAGATGATATCTAAAATTCTAGATAGGGAGGAACTCTGCCATGGTCCAAGTGAGACCACACCTTCTGGAGAGTGGGATTACCTTGTGTCAGCCTGGTTGGAGAAAGGTGTCACCAGCCATAGGGCAAACATGAACTTCTTCCCTAAATGGACAGATCTTTCCATTCTCCAATGGCAGATTTACAAGCAAGAGCCCCGTGGTGTGAAATTCAGAGTAAAAAGGGCTGGTTCTTCCATCACCCACGCTTTGGGAAAGCTCCTTAAGCAAAGGAGAGTAGGAATGGGATGGGAGAAGTGCCTTGGCCAGTGTAGTGAGCCCTCTCTGCTGAACTGGGGAGGAAAGGACAGCACTGTGCAGCCTCCCTGCTCCCACCTGCCCTCCCCTCTGGGCACACACACATCCCCACGGCCTTGGGAGGCTCACTAGAAGGGCCACATCTCCCAAAAGTCTGTGTTAGGTAGGTTCTTGAACCTTGTTAGGTGAAAATAGAAGAATTCCACATGAGGAGGGGGAAATTTCAACTAGAAACAGCCAAGAAGGAAAAGAATATGAAAATACTAAATTTGTTTGAAGAGCTGAATGGAACAGGCTGGAAAGTTGAGTCTTTTATGTAACATTTAGGCTTGTTCCAGAGCCTGGTTGATGAACTGCTTCCATATTCCTGGAATCTGAGGGCAGAGCTGTTGTTCATTTAGCGGTGAGTGCTGGGGCTGGAGGGGAGGAATGTCATTCCTAGCCAAAGTCAAAGCCTAATCCTTTGGTTTCACTGGTGACTCAGATTACAATAACTCAAGACGGAGAGGGTTCATTCTCCCTCCTCCCTTTTCTTACTGCATTACAAATGGCCAGTAACAGAAATCTAGCAAAATGCTGATCCTGCTCAAAAGGCAATTAAATATATCCACATTCCATCCCCTCTCTTCTCTGTGATTTTCTTGCATACAAGAGACTCAGCTCTTGTCTTCTTGCCTTCTCAGTCTCTCTCCAACAGCATCTTCTGTGCTTTCAAGATGCTCGTACAGCTAGTTTTTCAAATTCCAAACGAGAAACTCTTTCCCATACAATAAAGTTCCATACAAAAATAGCTAGTGTCAATAAAGCTAAAAAGATATGTCAGCAAAGACCCAAACAACCAATTTATTACTGTTAAACATCCTGCCCAGACATTTTATTTACAATCAAAGTCTGTTATATAAGGCAGTCCCTCTTCCCTTGGTATCTTTTATCTCACAGTTTACAAATTACTCTCTCTTTGCATCCCATATGAAATACTGAATTCACTTGTGCATGTTCTTTGAAAACAGCCTTTCTGATTCTTTTCTAAAACATTATTGAATGATCACTTGAAAGTTTCTACAAAAAAAATAAATCTGTGTATTTGGCCTTTCTAACCAAAAGTTGTATCACAATAAATTTAAACAAATAAAAGACATTACTGAGCACTTCGTCTTGTTAACAAAGTCCCCCAAACAACTTAGAAACATGGTTTACAGAAACATATATTTCCCTCATGATCTTAGATTTCACTATACTCTTTTCCCACTGTAAATATACAAAGGAGAAAATGTGCATAACTCTTTCTATAGGTTTTCAGAATATGGCTGCCTGGGGACCGACGAAAACCACAGGCCATTCTCATAGAAAAAAGAAAAGAAGCCAACTTTGTCATATATTGAGATACAAACCCAGAAACTCATATTTGCTATAAAATGGCTACTTTTGACTTCTTATACAGACAAACCAAGCCTCTTTCAGGCTCCCAAAAAGCCTTTGTGTGACTTCACAACTTTATGCTCCATGACTTCTAAACTGGCCCTCAAATATTGTTATGGGAACATTAGGAAAGAGACCTCATATTAAATTACACTTTCAAACAGTCATCTACATCTGTTTGTGTTTGCCAGGGAAAACCTGGGACAGAGGTGCAGCTTCTATCTGATGGAGTCTGCATCTGTGAGCAGCTTCCAGGACACTTTATCTGGCACAGGAGAACAGTAAAAGCTTCCTTTCTTTACCAGATCTGCTCCAGAGATACTGAATTTCTTCATGATAACGAGGTGTCCAGAATAGTAACAAGAGGCCAGGAGTGTGCTTTTGGTTTAGACTGTGCTGGAGTATCTGCTGACTGTGTGCAAATACACAGCAGTGTACCTGAATGAACCTGAGCCCAGAGTGAGCGGTGAAACCAGATCTGGTGCCAGATCTCCTGGGCTGGTGTAGGGTTGCTGAGTGTCTGCCACAGCTGTGACAGGCACTGCAGAGAAGGCCATGGGAAATAAGTAAAGCCATTGCTCATCATGGTGTTGTAGTTCCTGCTTATAAGACTTTTACCTGGGTTTTAATGCTGGTGGTGAGAAATAGTTCTGTCCCTGTCCACTTTGCATGCAAAACACTGAAAAGACAGCATTCCTTTGCAGGTGCAGTTAATATGGGTACTGAGGAGTACAAATAATTACCTGCCTGGCAAAGTGGATGGAGAAATACTTCCCATTCAAGTCTTTGAAAGGTGGAGAGTGGAACCATAGAAATTCCCTGGACTGTGTCATTTTAAGTTTTGCAGATGTTCTCCCCGTGGCATTTTCCTCCCATCTCCGGTTTAGCCACAGCACAAAAATATTTTGACCAACACTGCAGACTCAGGAAAGGTCATACATGTACCTTCTTGTGACATGTTTTTCTAACCCCTCTACCTGCTGTGGGTAGTCTGCAACCTCCTGTGCTGACAAGTCTGCGATTGCTGGGGCTGTGATTAATGGGATTTCATTAGCGTTTGTGCAACCAGCCCTGAGAACCCTCAGAGGTGCTCTGGCCTCCTCCTCTCACTGTGAACTTTGTAATGGCAATAAGTACAGGCAGATATATTGGAGATTCTCTGTCCAAGACTTTTCCCCTGGGCAACATGGGTAAGTAGTGATTTGTATTGGAAAGGTAATGTATAATAATTATGGCTACAACGGCCTGACTAGAAGGAAGAGTAAAACATCCTGCTATTGTCATCATAGAATTCCACCTTTGACTAGAGGTTGCTTCATGCATGACCATGTTGTAGGGTTAGCTGAGACTCCTCCTGGGTCTGAGCATGATGGGAAGGGAGACAAGGAGAAATACACAGGGAGAGGCTGCACAGCAGGTGTTTCTTCCTCAGTGTGAGAAAATGGAGTGGTTGGTCTGCAAAGGAAATGGAAGACTTGAGTGCAGTTTTTAAGACAGATATACAATGCTGGGGATAGGCACACATATCTTCAGTGTGCCCTTGTTCTGAGCTGACAGATGGGCTTGGTCCAAAAGTTACCCACTTGTGTCAGCTGTGCCCAAATGAGTTAACCTCTCCACATCTTCCTTCCCTGGATTCTTCCTGTGCAGATTTGACATCGTGTCATATGGCAGAGGTCTACTCTTGGGGTTTCCTTGAAATAATTAGGGTCAAACTGCTATTGCTATATTTTCCTGGTCTCTCTAAGTGTAGAACAGCATTTAATTTAAAGAGGTTATTACTGTTAGAATATATTCAACAACTGCAATAGGCTGGAGGTGTATTGGGGAAGGATTAATTGGTGTCTGCTCTCTCCTTGCTACCTTTCACTGAGCATCTACAGTCAGATACAGCTCAAACTGTATTATGCTCCAGTCTGTTTTTATCTTTGCATCATGCTGCCAGCTATTTTTGTTTAAATTAGTTTAGTTTGAAATGGCAGTTTTTTGCTTTAATTTTGCACTATTGTACTGTGATGACATGATATGTGAGTATACCTAAATTTCCCTGTGCCATGCTGCCTCACAGCAGGAGCTCTGGGAGGGCAAGGTGTGAATGACAGTGGGAGGCATGGAAGTCTGACTGATGTGTTATTCATTCAAAACTGATAGAAATAAAAGAAGAGCTCCAGCAAATTGTCATAGGTTCCAGAGAACAATGTGCATTTCCACTGTTTGGTGGCATTTATGCAGATTAAGGACTAAAGGTAAAATAAACTGCCATCACAGCTCTTGTGTTGCATGGCTTTGGGAGAGACAGGAAAAAGGCCTGCCTTTATCTCACCTGTAAGGTGAGGAAACTGAAGAGTCACAAACTCTTCATGGCTCTGACAACAGTATTAGAAGAGTCCACAGATTGTCCACATCTCAAGGATTCCTGCAGCTTCCCTGGGCAGAGAGTGCAAAATGCAGCTTTGTACCTCCCTGGGGGAGGGGAGAAAGAAGCTGGTTTAAAATGCATATTCCAGATTCATATGTATCCTGGTTAGGGTTAGCAACAAAAGGCAAATATCTGTTAGGTACAACAGTTTGTTTGTTTGTTTAGAAGATGCAGAGTTGGTGCCAGAGTACACAGTCAGCAAGGCTTGACACAGAGGGAGATATGGGGCATCTCTCACAAAATTATGTTCCCAGATTCTGAAAGCTGTGAAAGAAGTTTTTCAAGACCTTTACACTTTTCTAACCAAGGTCCCCTTGAAATTATCTAATTCTAAAAAGTGAAGTTTATTACTGTTCAGCTTTTAAGCTTTTTTTAGCATAATTCTGAAATAAACCTGATAATTCTCTTGAAAAAATATTTTAGGAATCCATCTGATCTTTGTCTGATCCTTTTTTTAACCCATTTGCTTACATTAAAAAATGTTTTCTTCTCCAGGATTTCTGATGCCTTCAGAAAAAGGGATAATTGCCTTCATTATCTTGAAGTTGTGTTATGAAATCCCACTCACAACATGCTCTGTGTATCTTTAGCACCAGGTTATGTCAGACCCTGCTTAAGAACACCAACACATTCACCCAGAGTCATTGTTTCTTTGCTGATTCTTCTTGGTGTTATGTTTTTTTTTTAAATATCCTTGTTCTGGGGGAGCCAATACATTTTATATTACCACAGCCTGCTGCAGGCTATTATTCCTAAGCAGGGAATAAAGAAATTGAAATCAACAAAAAGGGCAAGATAAATAATTGATTCCTCCAGCTTTCTTCTGGGGACTTAAAACATTAAATATCACTTTGAATATTCTTTAGAAAAGCTAATTGTTATGATAAAAGTGAATTCTACCTTAACTGCCTTTTCTGACACAAGCTAATAATGCAATGAAATTCTGGTAAGGCAGGAAGGGAGGCAGAAGCCTTACAGACTCACTGTCCATACCCAGTGCAGCAGTGACTGGTTCCTCCCTACCTGAATCATCCTACAGTCTTTGATGATTTCCTCCACATTTATAGGGTAGGAAAGATCTTGTGACAGACACACAAGTAAAAGGCTTCAAGCTAGAAGACTCAAAGACCCTATTTCTCTGTCTAGTCTTAGCCCTTCAATTATAGGTGTTTCCACTCAGAGGCACTGACACCTGAGCTTTCAGGTGGGCAGAAAGTAATTCCCTGAAAAGGGATGTAGAGGTGCACTTATGTGCTCTGGTTTCAGAGCTAGGGTCAGTTGGGCATCTTTCAAGAATAATGAAAACAGCACAAGTATGTGGGGCTTAAGGGTTGCATGGATGTCTCTTTTGATTAGAAAATGTTTATTTCTTGACCAAAACTTTTGTTCAAGTATTTTCATCAAAACTCTGCTTTCTTTTCTTCAGAAATAAATTTGTAGTGTGCTTGTACACTATTCCTCCTTAACCTCTCAAGTAAAACATTTGTCTTACTTGTCAGGTTCCTGTATTCAAATCCTTCTTCTGCCAGACTCAAATCAATGACCTCTCGTTGAACGGCTTATTTTCTTTTCTGGTTGAATTCTTTCATTATTTGATGAGAGTAAGAGAGAAAATTCACAATCATTTTGAGTCTCTCCTGATGAAAAAGGGAAGTTATCATTGCCATTTTATATTTTGTCCTTTTCTTATGAATATTTCAGGGGAATTGTTTTAAATTTTTCTCCTGATGGTAAAGTCTCTGATACATTTTTAACCCAGAAGAGCTAATACTAGTAGCTAATACTACTTAGGCTATACAGATTTATCTTATGATGTTTTTAGATGACCATTTCAAGAAAGTTTGGGTCTCATGAAGAATTATTAGCCAACAGTCTCTACACGTCTGCTTGTTTTTTTCAGATGACTCACTGTTTTGCTTAACAGAGTTCTGTGTTGCTCTTCTACTTCCTGCTGAAGAGCAAATGAAGAGGAATTTTCTCATAGGTAATTGTGTCATACAGGTGGCCCAGACCTGCCATTAAAACTCAGACTCATTTAGGAAGGCTTGGTGGCCCTGCCCTGGAGAACTCTCCTTTCATGTGAGATCAGCAGGCCCAGGGAGCAGAGGCTGTGGTCACTCTGGTCAGTGCAGTGGGCTTTGACCTGGGGACAGAAATCATGACCCAGCACACGTGGCACACACTCAGATGTCCTGCATGAGGGTAACCCCACACCTTTGGATGAGTCACAGAGCACGAAACCAGGAACCAGGATGAAACTAGGAATGAGGATGAAACTTTAAGCGAGGATGAAACTGAAGTTTAGGACTTTTGCTAAAATGTAATGGCATTTACATTCCTCTAAAGAGTTTATCTACTCTATTTTTCAATATATTGCCTCAGTTGTGATCTTCTTGTATGAGGATTTTATACTAAAATTACAGATTGATCTGTTACTCCAAGTGTAGGGATGTGCAAATCAAAACCACTGAGTTTGGAGCTTGCTGTTGAAGCCATGTGTGATGCTCTGATCGCATACTTGAAGAGTTTAAACTGAGAGGTTTAAACCTTTTTGTGTGTTCATATTAAAAATAGAAAATAACCCCAAAGTTCCCAAAAAAAGTGGTTAAAATTACGTAGCCATGAATACAAGTGGAAATGAATGTGAGAAGCTGTTTTTTTTTCTTATTGACTGACATTCACTGCATCAACTTGCATTTTCACTTGACCCTGCAAATACTTCTAAACAGCTGAATGTATAGAATAAAATCTATAGCCAAGATTAATAAATTACAATGCCAGGATCTTAAGGTCCTCAGTAACTGTAAATCAGTAGAAGTGCAGAAATCAACAGAGCTATAATAATTTACACAAGCTTGGTTCCTGAGTGTTCAGTAGCATCATTAACATTTCTTAAATTGTGGCAACCAAAATTTGAGAACAGCACCAAAAGTAAGGTAAAAAAAACCCTCACACCTGCCCTAGGTGAAACACAAAATAATTTGACAGGTAATTAAAATTCTTGTAAAAGTTAGGACAACATAGTTTGTTCTTTGCAGAAAATTAGCATAAAATCTACTGATATCAAACAACAGCTTCCAACATATGCTAAAAGGACTCCTTGTGAGGTGAAAAACTCAGGAATTTTGAATGGTTTCCAAAATTGTGTCATAAAAAAGTGTTATGGTACAGCTCTTTTTATTTTCCTTTCCTTTAGACTGCATTCAAACACAAACAATTTGTGGGCCAGAAGAGCTTAATACCTGAGGAATTCTAATCTGCATATTTGCGCTTTGAATCAGGTACCACTTTCTACATTTTAAAAGAAACTTCAAAGCACTTGATGGTTTCCCTCCTGCCAAAAGTTGGGGGGCCGCATGCCATTTATTTATGTGTCTTCTTAAGCCAAGTCTCCAGGCTAGATATATGAACACAGCCTTCCAAGCAAGCCCATGCAAAGTTGTATAAATGAAGAGTAGGGTGATACTGCTGCGGTCAAATTGGTGTTACTTTATTTTGGGGTTGTCCTGATTTGGGTTTCAGGAAAAGAGGAGGCAGTGAAAGCAGCACTCTCTTCAACAGGCTTACAGTGATGATGTTTAATTGTCAAATTCTAAAGTAGAACATACTCTGAAGCAATTGCACTTTCCCTTAAGTTTGCCTGTGTAGAAGAGGGTATTTGGGAGTGGGCAAATTGCAGTGGCAGCTCTCTGAGTCACTGTGGAGCATCTGTTCAGTAGGTTGCAAAGCGTTACCTGAACAAATTTTCAATTGAACAACTATTATTATATGGCTTTTTTTTTTTTTTTTTTTACATGCCTCCTGGAAGCCTGTTTTTAAGAACATTTTACAGAGCTTTGTATGTTGGTTGTCTCCTGTACAGCTTCTGTCTGGCAGACAGAGCATCAATAAATCAAATCTGCCCTCATTTGAAGCTGAGCATTGCTGTGGCTCTCAGTAGAACAGAGCTTCTTGGACTCTGGTTGGCTTGTTCAGAAGTGCCTTTGGCACATTTAGAGTAGGACCAATATGCAAAGCAAGCTGTCTCATTGGGACAGATGATTTTGCCATGACTGGATGTCTTTAGCACACAACCCTGTTTCCAAGGTGAACAATCACTGTCCTAAATCAAATATTTTCTTGTTATTCTGGCAAATGCTCCCAGTTTAGCATGCTGTTCATGAAAATAGCCACAGTTCATTTATTTAAAAACACACTTTCAGGTCATGGAAATGTGTCCACAGACTAAATACAGTTCTGTACAAAATCTGCGAAATGTTAATCAATCCTTAGAAAGGGAAGGCAATTTTTCTGGACAGAAAATAGTGGTGTTCGGATCAATTATCTTATGTTTTTGGTTTTTTTTAATGAGTTCCTTGTTCTTACTTATTTCTTTGGGTTTGATGGTTCGGTATTTCTAAGTAATGGAATGTGTTATTTTATGTTTCTCAGCAAGCAGGGTGATGGTGATGATTATGATAATAATAATAATAATAATTAGTAATGTTTTCAGATGCATTTCCTTTTCAATACATACAAATGGATTTGATTTAGAGTGTGTAGGACTCTCATCCTGCCCATGACAATGCATCAGCTGATAAGGAATTCCCTTTAAATAACAGACTATGCAAGGAATGAGCTGATATCTTGTGTGATTAGTGGGGAGGTATTTGAGCCCTAATATATGACTATCACCTCTGCATTTCAGACTGTGGTAAAATTTTGGAGCTAAAGGCTGCTTTTAATTACCATTAAAGCCATACAGGAAGATCTTAAGAGCTAGAGTAAAGCTGTCACCTTTTTACTAGCTCTTGAATCAGCCCTAGGGTGTGAAATATACCTTCTAAACAGATGGTGTGTGATATTTTTCAGTATTCCCTGATTGAATCTGTGAACCTGTTATTAAGAATGAAAGCAGTGACAAATCACAGCCACAGACAGAGAGGCAGTCTCAGAGGTGGCTCATCCTGGTGTGTAACAAAGCCATTGATGTGATGAGGATTCAGAAGGAATGCACAGGAATTGTTCCAGATTCTTCCTGTGCTCTTGTGGCAATCTGAGGCATGAGGAACTCAGCTCACAAGGCAATCATTTTTATGAAGCTTTCAGATTTCCTGCTCCAAGTCCTGCTTGTTGTTATGTGACCTACTCACCAGTGTGGCAGGATGGGCACAGGAGGGGACATGGCCCAGTATGCACATGAACTGTGTTATTCAGAGACAGCAAATGCCTTCTGCAATAGGTGATGATGATGGTGTGTGTGCAGCACCTGCAACCTGCTTCCTGTGTATCTGGTTGGTCCTGTTGAGCAATGAGTCCCTTTGTCTAAGGAGAACTTGCACGAACTGGATCAGCCCCTGTCCTCTGTGTCCTGGAGTTGCAGTGTTCACCTTGTGCAATGCACTGAGCTGGCTCTGGAAAACCACTTCAGCTGAATTCAAATATAAAAAAACAACTGTAGCTCCTCAGAACTGATCCCTTCTAGCCCTTTTAGTGACAGAAGCAGTTGTTCACTTGTCTCTTTGTGCTTCTTTTGTCCACCTAATTTTGCCTGACCTTTTCTCTGTTCCACTGTGTTTCAAACATGCTCTGCCCATTCTGTAACACCTTTTTACCTAACACCTTCTTGCTGTGACAGATCTCAGTGCAGGGCACAGAGGAGCCTTGAGCTTGCTCTGGTTTAACTTTACTCCTCTGTTCACTCTTTTGGTGGTTCAGTGGTTGGTGTTTGTCTCTGGTACAAGGTGAGGAGTGGGCACAATCTGTTAATGTCTAATGCAGGGGAGAGAGTAAATGCATAAATCAGCTCTCCCTTGTCACTTCTGTATTTCACTCCCTACCCCAGGGATCCCAGATGTTCCAGAGACATCACATATGGCACTTTCTTGACATACAGAATGTCAGCAGAGGCTGAAACTGAGATAGTGACTGAGGTCCCTCTTTTATTAAAGAGTCACAAGGACAGCTCTAGTCACCTGTAGAATAGCAATTATTTTTTGCTGGACCCTGTCTACTGACTACTCTCAATTAATTAGTTGCTTCATTTGAATGGAAATGAGTCCCAGATTGCAGCCATTAATACCTCTAATATGTCTTCATTGAATGTTGCTTATCAGTACTCTGTGAGTTCATTAATTTTGATTTCATGAAAATCATTGCTCTACATCCAGAAACAAGAGGGGCTAAATGGTAGCAGCATCATGTTATTTTGAATGATCAGAAGGAGAAACAAGAATAAATGAAATGCTGATGCCTTTGTGTATGGCATATAGGAAAGCCTTCCCATACTACCTAGAGTTGGGTTTTTCCATGTGTTTCTAGCCAGCATGTCTGCAGATCAGATGTAGGTGCTCTCCCATATATTGAAATATCATTTCACAGCACCATTTTTTTACCCTGTTTTGATCTATGCTATAATCCAGTACAGGGTGTGCCAAAGATTAAGTCAACAGTCCAAAACAAATAATAAGGCTATCTGGTCAGATTCTATCATCATCTGAGTCAGATTTGTGCAACTTGATTAAATCAGAGCATATCCAACACGTTTAATACAGGGCCTGGTAGAGGGAGAGGTACCAGGAGGTCACAATTCATTTCCAAAAAATGAAAATGTTCAGACCCATGAATAAAAGATAGACTTGATTAATGCAGAGATTTAGTTAGTCAATGCAGTGCAATGCTACATAGCCTGCATCAAAAGAAATTCCTGGGAATGAGTTTACCTTAAGTGACACCTGAATCTCTCCCATGTCCCATTAATTAATTCTCTCTTTAGCACTGGTGGAAAAGTGCATGAAGAACTGCATTGTAAGGCACAGATCCTGCAAACCCTAATGCAATCTCAGCTTTGCTTGTATGGCAAATCACATGTACAAAATTTGTAGGATCCAGGTCTAAAATGACTATATTAAAATGAAGGAAAGAAGAAAACATTAGTTCTTTCTGAGCTAATTCTAAAATATACCAATAAAATGTTTATGTTTTCCTTTAGCTTGCACATTAACACTTGTGGTTTAACTCCTGCTTTGAGCATGTGACATAAAAATGCCAGAAAATGTTTCTCTATTGAATTTCTACTGCAGCTCTCACACAATTGAATCAGAGGGTTTTTTAAATATAATATATGTCTTTTCACTGTGGAAAAACTGTTAGCAAAATTTATCTCCTTGAGACAGTCTCTTTCCATCTTGTACCCATCATTCTGTAAGCCATTATTTTAACTTAAGCTTTCATAGTTATTCTGGATAATACACTTTGTCTCTAAGGACATTCTCCCTTGACTCCTTTGTTGCTGGAAACAGATTTAGTACTGACAGGCAGAGTCCTGTGTAGGTGTGGGAAGACAGACACACCTCATATAGATAAAACCCAGAGGTTTTTATAGGTAAGGTTATGGGGTAGTAAGAGATCAGCTTAGGGAAGGGTTTTTTAACTTGTTTTGGAAAAAAATTGTAGAACCCTTAAATGGTTTAATGCAAGATAGTATTTTCATAATTCATCTGCAAAGGGATTTGCATAGCACTTGCATCTAAGAACTGCATGCTTTCCACCCTAAATAACTATGATGACCATCAGCTTTAATTTCAGGAAAGTTCTTGGAAATACCCACTTCCAGCTGTACCATTTTGAGAAGTTATTCACTGAAGTTTCACCAAAAGAGAAATGATCCATGAGAGCATAATGTCTTTGATGAAATTAAGCAGGAAAATGTGCATAAATAGATGGTTATAAATATATGTTTACTCTTTTTTGATAATAAGGTATCTTGACTTTCTGCTATATTGAAATATTTTGTGTGTGTGATGGCTTTTGTATTCATCTTACTGAAACCAAACATTAGAATTTTTACCATATGCAAGAATATTTTCATTCTCAATTGGACAAAAAGTGAACACCCAAATTTTACAGTTTCAAGAGAAACAGAAATTCAGTTGTGCTGGAAATAAGAGCCTGGGCTTGAAAAGATAGATTTTGGAGCCATTCAGTACTTAATGCTTGTGACCACTTTGCTTATCAGACTTTTGTGGCTTGCTCTGTAAATTCTTTCCAAATAAACACAATTAACATGTGCCTAATTTATATGTGCCATTGCCTCATGTAAAGGAACAACCTCATTCCTGGAGTTTCTTCATGTGGCAGGGCATATGTGGTAGGCAGAAGTAAGCTCATGGGCTTACTTTAGGATTGCAGGAGTAGTTTTCAGGTTTGGTTTGGTAAAATGTGGGCTGTAGTCTCCACCACTAGCTTTTATAGGAATACAAGGCAATTTAATGGATTTTTTTCTGACTGACTTGAGGGTAATGGTAAACAAAGGGAGACATTGCCACCTTAAAAGTTTTTTTCTTCCTTATTGTTCTTTAGCTACAGGGAGCAAATTTAATTTTAAGTTTCTGGTCTTTTAATTTATTCAGTAACCATGAAAAAAAATCTGCCAAAAATGTGGACAACTCTACTACTGTTTGGTGTGTGGGTTTGGGTTTCAGAAAGATTCTGTACTTTGTACTTTTAGGGACACCTTGAAATGACCAGAAAAGTCAATGTTCCTTTATCATGCTCTTTGCTCCCCGGCATTTGAGAGAGAATGATTCCCAGTCACCATGTTGTTCTTCAGTTCATCCATCTGCAGCCTGCTCCTTCTGCTTCACATTGGTGATGAATTATATTCTGCTTCCTCCATCTAATCCTTTTCATTTATTTATATTTTATGAAGGAAACATAAAAGACTCCTCATAAAAATCCAACTGTTTTTGATAAACCTTGTCATGTGCAAATAATGGAGCCTTGTCAAGCACAAGCCTTGCTGGAAATTTATGCCTTCTAATAATAATAACAAGAGAGAATCAGGGACAAATAAGAAATGTATTGAATTGGATTCAAAGTATGTTTATGGTTTTAAATTGGTGGCAATAAAGTATTTTTTATCCAGAAATGTTTTTACATGTTAGTTTAATTCAAATACCATGTTGGGCTTGAACTCTGCAGTATTTAGCCTAGCAGAGCTATGAAAGGCATCTTGTACTAAAACAGAGTAGAGCAGACAGGCTTCTCTTTCCAAGGTTTGGTGGTGGAGAGAGGAAAGGATAGGCCTGACTTATTAATGCAAGAGGAAGCAAAGTTTGGGGCAAAGAAGCAAACTGGTGATCAGCTGAGGCCTCTCTCTGGGTTAGCAAGAAATGATAGGAACACAGAGGTTAAAGAAAACTAATCAAAGACAGATTTTTTTATTGGAAGAATAATTTTTTTTTTCTTTCAGCAGCAGATTTCACTGGCCAGAGTCAACTTGTCAGAAGCAGGAATGTTTATTGTTTTTGGCTGCTAAAGCTGTGGATATCTGGAAGGGCAGTTTACCTTGTCATATGCAGGTAAACTGAACCTCTAAAAGATATGATTGTCTCTTGTTATAGTCTTCAGCTATCCCTTTGCTGTATGACATTTTATTTCCTATTATAATTTTTGCATTGAGAATAAAACTGAACAGAATGTTAATTGTTTGCTGATGAGACCAATTAGCATTTTATAGTGCTTTACAAATGTCAGGAAATGAAGGGGATTTCTCAGGAAGAAGACTTTGTGTTCAACTGGCAGAGTCTAATCCAAACAAATGTGTCCCTTTAATGAAGAGGTTTCTTAGTAACACAGCAAATTCCCAGAATATATTGTCTGTGCATCTTCACAGAACTGATATTTATGCCCCCATGAGTGTTACTCTTTACATGAAATACTTGTTTTACATCTTTTCAGGAGTGTGAAAGTCTGTAATTCCCTTTCAGTTTATATACCAAATCTGTCGTGTTGAACTACTGCTAGAAACAATATTAGAAAATGAAGAAACAAAGACAAAAAAATGTTTTTTTTTTTTAATTTAGAAAACTAATCATCTCATGCAAGGCCTATGTTCCAAGTTGTGTTTCACAAATATTGAAGGTTTCTATGAGAAAGGCATGAGGAGAAAATTTACTTTCAGGGGACATCGATGTTTTAGTTTAATTTAATTTTGGTGTAGAACAAAGCCCCTTTCTGCCCATTCTCCCACCTCCTTATTGAAACCTTTCTTGGCAAGCTCAGCCTGTAGATTTTGACTTTGCATGATAACACAACCACTGCTGAACTGGGCAGTTGCCAATCAGCCAAAGAAATAAGTTAATGAGAAATCAGGCAGAATTGAGGGAACTGGTTCTTTCACACTTCATCAATTATAGTTCCTAGAAAACAGTGGGATTTTAACAATATTTGGCAAAGATCTCCTGCCCTGGTCCATGTGACATCAATTGTAATGCATTTTAAGGGACCAGATGAACCAATAGATTTTGCAGTGTTGTCACAAAATAGTGACCTTTATAAGAAAAATACCTCAAAAGGTCACAGTTTAAGCTCCATAGCTTCCTTTAGCAAGGAAAGTTCAGGCTTTGCAGGTATCAGCCTTTATAATGAGGTTAGTGACAACCTTCCACCAATATGCAGCTTATGCTAGATTTGGCATTTTTCTTGTTTTAAAGATTCAGCATAAGTATCTGCATTTTACTGTCACCAGGTCTTTGTCTATGGCATGTATATAACTTTTAAATTACCTTCAGAACTGATTACACCCCCCCTATTACTTTTCCCACCATGAATCCCTGAAATAGAGCATGGATTGTTAAATAGAGCTTGGTGCACGTGGGTGTTTCACAGTAGTATCATTTTCATACTGCTCAGAACAGATTTAGGTTTCTCCTTGTCTGAGTTACACCAATGTAACTGAAGATGCAATAGAGGGCTGGCAGAGTTTTCTGAGGAATTTTACTCCAGGTGCTTGCAGTGTGACCCTTAAAGTCAAAAAGTGAATTGCCAATTGGGTGTTTGACAAGCGCCGTTTATCACTTGCGCATGATGGCACATGAGACATTACTTAAGAAAAAAGAATTGTAAATATGAATGACCTGTGGGACTTGGGCAATGTATACAAGCTGTAGATTTCTTGCTGCAGAAGGAAATTAATCAAAACCAGTAATTTGGACATGATCTTTTGTACCTTGACAGATTATATATTCACATTCTTGAGACAGGTTGGTGGGGTTTTTTGGTAGATTGGGATGAAGCAAACAGGGCTGCTGGTTTTATTTCTGCTTTTACTATTATAATAATTTTTTAAGGGTTACTCTGTAGGATATTATTGCTAATCTAATGATGCTTGGATTCACCAGCCCTTTCCCAGTGTCTGATGAACAGAATGTATAACATCCTGCATGAATGTTATGAGTAAACCTGAAAATTTTTGATTCAAAACCTTATTGGGTTTTCTTTTCCCCCTCATGACTGATGAGAAAAAGAATATATATATATTCTGCTGTCTGTGATATACGTATATGTTCATTTATATTTATATATGTAAATTCTTTATTGTGTAATTCTTAAATCTAAATCTGATAGAAGTTTGTTCCCACACACGAAGAGGACGCTTGATGAGTTGTATCAAGGAGCAAGAAAGAGAAGCTGCATTTATTTTAATGATATAATGGAGAACATCCTAACAACTTGACTTAGTAGTATGATATGGTCTATATGTAGTAAAGCTGCTTATGAGTCAGAAGAGCTTGTAAAAGCGCAATAATTAAAATTCCATAGGAAAAAGATAGTTAAACGTGTTAATTCTGAATCTGTGGGAACTCCATATACTTTACAGAAATAGCTACTTTGGAGCACTTTCCTCCTCCAGCCCATCTCCCACTGTCTTTCATGGCTCTTGCAATATTTGTTTAGCAAAGTTGTCTTTGTCCATGTCCCCCCAGCCAGCCCAGCATGGGCAGCACTGCCCTGGGCACGGGGGTTTGGAGCTCCCATGTCTGTCCAAGTGCTTCTAATCAACAACTGGAAGGCAAACATGGACTCTGCAAACCAAAGGAGAAACCAGATGTTTTAAATAATCCCTAAAATGCTAAAGTTTATTCTTAGGATGTATACAGATCCAGGACATTAAATATGTTGATAATCTCATTCCAAAAAATCCCTTTGCTCATCTCTAGGGATTTGACCAGTGTGTCAGATGCCAAGTTTGGAAGACATGTATCTTGCCTTTCTGTACAGCTGCAAATAAGACATGTTACATTACAGTCTCCAAAATTAAGTCTGAATAAGGTCTCTCAGTCTTAGCCCTACTTTTCTTTTCTGCCTGCAATATGTGGCTGTAATAACTCATGGGGCTTATTCAGTCAGCATTTTAAATACTGTGTCTGTCCCCTTCCATCATTCATAATATGAGATGATGAAAAGCACTGCAACTAATTTTATGCAACACAATGAAATTAAAAGCTTTTGGTATTACTGTACTGCAGGTATAAATCTAACTAAATGTGGTGTTGGAGAGAGATGGACTATATAGGTAAGTGTTGGAATAATTTAAGGTTATTTGGCATTTTCTATGGATGTCTCTTCTCGTTTCTTCACAAATACCATAAGTAATTGTGTGGTTAATAAAGTCTTAAAGTGTCTGAGCTTGCAGTTTTCTACTGCCTTTATTCATTTGCTAAGAAAAAGTAAAGCTAATGGAAAACAATCCATTTCAGTGAAACTGTAGATTTGCTTACCCATCAAAGCAAAATATTAATATGTATAATATTTTAGTGTCACATTAATTTATGTTAGGTACAGTATTTCAACTTATGCACTGATAAATTTCATGGAGCTGGACAAATTATTAGATTTATATTCTTATATTTCACTTCTATCCATCAAAGTCTACATGTCTTTTATACTCTGGATATTATCAAAAATGTCACTTGAGGTCTGAAGGTCTGCTTTGTGCTTATATAGAAACATTTGCAGGTTTTGGGACACATAAGTAGCTTTTCCCACCTCCCTTATGCATTATCATTTATGTACTCCACTATTTTTATTTCTCCCAAATACATACCTTTCCCTTTAACAGCCTTGTTATTTCTACTGTTCATCCTAAGAGAAATTATGTTCTCTCTAGTATTTCTTATTGCACTTCAAATGAATCTTCACTCATTTTTATAGAATTGGACTTACTCCCCTGAGTCTGTTTTTGCATGCACCTTTTGTTCAGCTTATGCTAGATGAGGGTTTTTTTGCCTCCAAGCTCCATGTGGAAGGCAAGAAGAAGACTTATTCATGAACAGGCTAAGGGCCTTTTCATGCTTAGTTGTTTGCAACAGAGGACATTTTCAAATTTCTTTTCTTGTCTCATTCCATTGCTGCTTTTATCTTGGAACTGCAGTTGCTTAAAATTGTGTGCTCCTGATCTGCTCAAGTTGCCCTGAAATTCATTGCTCTCACTTTGTATTTACAACTATTTTCCCTCCCCTTAACCAGCATTTAGTGTTATCATCAGCTAAACTGGCATCGTGTTTCTTCAAGGTTGTTTAGCATTAAAAGAAAATCTTTTCCTCAATTAGCTGTGTGATTTTCCCTTCACAGCCTGCCCCCCTTCTTCCCCCACCTTGTCTGCTCTTATAAAAAGCAATCCTGAGATGTGGAGCATCAGCTCATCTCCCAGCGCCTGCTTTGGTGGGCTTTCTGCCTTTATGGGGAACACAGGCACTGAGGTGCTCACAGGGCTCCTGGGGCAGCATCAGGGGCCCTGTGGAGGAGTAATGTGTGTGCTCTGCACCCAGCAGCAGCCCAGGAACCATCTGCAGCAGCCCAAAACCCCAGCCTGTGCCAGCCAGAAAATACTCTGTCTTCTCTACCCACTTCTATATAGAGTTCCCTAAACTCAGCTGAGAATAAAATTATGTTTCCTTTACATGTCCAAGATGATCTTTTATCCTTGTTTTGAATGTTAAAAAGTTTGGAATCAAGGTGGATAGCTCTGGCTGAGCCTAGGCTCCAGTGTAGAGTGCAGTCTTTCCTCCACACTTGTGCACGTGCAGGATTTTGTTATGCTGCTGCCAGTATTGCAGGGGTTGGCTCTGTGTGAAGCAAGCAGACTTTTTTAACACTTATCTTCCAGCATCTTCCTTTTCCCTCTCTATTGCTCTATCCCATTCAATTTCACCCAACATTTCCCCCTTTCTTCTTGCTGGCAAGTAATTCATGTAGTTATGCACCTTTGCAATGATGAAACTTTCTGAGCAATCTCTTCTCTGCAACAGAAAACTTTAAAAACTTCCTGATATTAAATGCTCAGTCAAGTGCACAGTTATCTCTCCTGAGCTGTGCTAACAGAAAACATTTTTCTGGGCAGAGAGTGCAGAGAATTTTCATTTTGGTTTACTGGTTATTTCAGGACACAATGTATGCAAAACAAGAAATCTCATTTTACTGAGATAATGTATTTTAACTATGATTACCATTTTATGTTAGTGTTCTGAAAAGTGACATATTTCAAGATGCAGAACCATAGACTGAGCACAACAGGAAAAGCAGAGTAAAGCAGCTTGACAGAAAGTTTTAGGAAATTCTTTATCTCACTCTTCACCTTTATTTTCTAAAAAATTTCTGTTTCTGATTTTATCTTTATGTGTATGACATATTTCTTTTAGACATTATTCAGTGAAGAGAGAAAACTTGAGAAGTGTTGCTAGCAGTTGTCTTTCTTCTAAGTATTTTGAGATGTTGGTTGTCCAGCCACCTTCTGTAAAGACTTTAGACACCATCACATTCCGTAGTCAGCTCTGGTACTCTGAACTGAGCAGTCTTTAGTATCTCATCACCATCAGATCAAGGACTTTATGGGAAAATACCAGGACAACTGAACTGCATTATTTTTCTGTATTAATGAGCTCTCTTAAGTGGTGAAGTTTTATTTTATATGCCTTGTTCTACCTATTTTCAGAAAAGGAACACCACAGTTTTCACACTAGTACTGGTATCTCAGTTCTAAACAGACTCATGCAAGGTGAATTTTGATGGATCTCAAAAGAGATACCAGCAATTAGTTTGGGGGAAAGGGCTACATCTGGTAATTTCTGAAAACCAGAGCCTAAAACAAACCTAATGTGTCAGATCAGGCAGAGGATTATGTAAAACATTGTTCAAGCTAATGTAATTTCACTGTTAGCTGTGTTTCTCATGATTAAGTTTTTCATATCACAAGCCATTGTAAGACTGCCAGTAGTATATGTTGTCTAGAGTGGATGAACAAATTTGTTTCTAAAGCATTGTTAGGATCAGGCAAAGCTACCTGGCAGTATATTATTTCCTTGTGCTTTTGCAGGAAAGAGACAGGATTCATGACTAAGGAGAAAGACAATAGGAATGTGTCATACTTATTTGGGACCTACTGGGAAGCAATAAGTGAATCCAGAGCAGTGCTCTGCCTGTTGGCTCCTCTATGGGGAAGCTGAACTTTGAGTACATAAAGTGACTTGTGTTGAAAATTGGGATATAGTAGGTACAGTGTTATCTTTTACCTTCATAGTCATGAGTTTACCTCTGAGTGCCAGTGATGTTATTTTAGGGCCCTGGCCCAGCCAAAAGCAAGAATGACTTTATCAGCACATCAGCACTGCAGGAACTGCCTGACTGCCAAGGCTTCTGATGCTGAGTCTGATGTTGAATAACAACATTGTTCAGTAAGAGCTGTTTCCTCGAGGCTTAGTTACAGAAGTGCTTGGAACATGGTGGTTTCACTATTAGCATTTTTGGAGTGAATACTCTTCATTGTATCTTATGCAATTTATCACTAGAGTTGACTTTTCCTTCTGCAATTCACTGTAGAATGAGCCAAAAGGAGAATTAAGCATGTAAAGTTTAAAACAAATATATGTAAAAATACTTATCTGCATAAATCCTGCCATCCTATTCATCGTTGATATCTTCTGAATACAGCAGGACAAAGTACGACCCCTTTTATCTTTAAATATATTTCAGGAATTGGTTTGAAGACAATTTACAGCATTTTTATTTTATTTAACATGTTACTTTATTTCCTACATCTGGATAATGGGCTGCCTGAGAAGGGGCTGTGTCTTCTCTCCATTGAGAAACTTCTTTGTTCAGGGTAGAAAGATCCTTGTCCAAGGCTTAAGCAATAGAAGATTCATAATTGACCTCAATAATTGTACCAGTGCATCCATGAAAGCAGAAGTACCAAAAAGTCTGTCTTTTTATGCATCAAGACAAAACAATAAGAGTTACAAGTTAAATATTTCATGGTATAAAGCCATGAATTCAGACTTTTTTAGTCAAAAGTTCAAGGATCTTTTTCTAGGTCCCAAGTCCCCAAGGATTCCATCACTCCAAATGGAGTTAGTTACCTGTATGTCAGTGTCCAGGTTTTCTGGACTGTGTTCTCAGGTTTGTCTCAAGTTATATGTAGGCACACAGTGTGTGGTGATTGGGATGGGGCTGTGGGAGCCTCATCCCCAGTGGGTGCAGCTGTGAGAAGCAGGTGAGCAGCACTGACAGCAATGAGCCAGGGAGTGCCCAGGGGCACTGACCAAGCACCAAAGGGAGCAGAGGGCACACAGGGGCAATGCATGAACATGAGGGGAGTAAAAGATTGGGCTAAAGAGCAAGAAAGGCAGATGCTTGAAGCCTTCTGAAGTGGTGTGGTGTTGCTGTGTATGGGGTGAAGCTTTCTGAAATTGTGTGGTGATACTTTGTGTATTGTGGCCGTTTCAACTGTGACAATTCTAGAAAACATCCAAGTTCCTGCTATGCTCTTTGGTTCTCTGGTATGCTGTGTGTATTCCTGGGACTGGAAAGGGGGAAGTGTGTGCTCTGCAAGGTAAGAACCTCACAAACACATTGCATATTTTTTAGCTTGTGAATTAGATTTTGATGGAAATATGTAGTATGAAATTTATATTTCAATAATTATGAAGGTTTTTTCCAAATAGGTGAATAATGAGGACATGTGGGAGCTTTGTGGTTTTACATGGATAACGAAATACTAAAACAACCCTAAACTTGTCAGTCAGTGGAATTCATGCATAAAGATTGGGATCACAGGTTGATATTTCAATTTATACCATGGATTGCTTTAACATTCCTGCACAATATACACTGAAGTGTTTTTGGGTGGTCCTGGGCTGTTTTATGTTTAGATGATGAGAATAAAGTGTAACTAAAGCAAACCACTGACACTGTTTCAAATGTGCCAGGCTAGGTAGTGAGGCTGTTGTTGAACTTTAAAAAAGAAAGGAACTACCCAGAAGTCCTTGGTCAGTGGACAGAGACGGGTTTCAAGCCTAAGCTCATATTTTTTTCTGATGTTCCTGGAGTGTCTTGAACTTAGAGCAGGACCAGAATTCCTTGTTTATAGTCCAGTTCATGTTAGTTTCAGCAGTGTTTATTTTTTTCCTGATCAGACCTTGAAATTAACTGACTAATTCAACATATTAAGGCTTGTTTCACTCCTAGGTGAATGAAGTCTATGGGACCAGGAAGGATACCCTTTTTAACGAAAGGATATTATTGAAATCTGAGAGGTACATTCAAAAACTAAGCTGGCACTTTTTTCCATAATAAAACTGGCTTTGCTTCAGAAGCACTGGCTATTTTTAAATTACTAAAGATTACAGCTTGCTAAAAAAATCTTGTTTGATAGTCAATGGAAATGAATGATTCTTATTTTAATATGGTCTATAAAACATTGTACGAACAAAAATCCAGCAGCTTGCTGATATGCTGTGCCTTACCTACACAGTGCCTATGATCTTGTTTATATATTTTTCTGTAGCATTAATTCAGCTGAGGAAAATCCTCTGTCTTCATATTTTATACAGAGCAAGTGGTGTCTGTTAACTCCTGATGGACATATTTCTGGTTTAGTCTAAAGGTTCTTTTTAAAAGAACAAGCATTTCTTTGGCAAATTGGGACACAAGCAAAAGAGTGCTTGAAGGTAGAAGTAGGACTTTGGGTCTTCCCAAGGATTAGCGGGGGATCAAAAAACACATAAAGCACCATAAAACCCAATCCATTATTCTTGTTTTAGAAGATTATGATGCTCTCTCACTGGATGGTGCATGAAGTCCTTGTGATTGACTTCTATAAAAAATGGGCCCTCATTTGGTTTAGTGGAATTCAGCAAAATGGCATCAAAGACTACAGTGAGCAAGATGAACCAACTGCCATCAACAAGTACTTGGGGAATTCAAACAACACTTTACAACAAGGGATAATTAATTATGAATTAATTAGAAATGACACAGGTAGTTGAATGTGCATAAATATGGCTCACAATGATTCTGAGAACATTCACTGAAATTCTCCTTTAAATTACCTGAATCTTGTGCCAGGAGACATATAAGAACTTCGAGATAGCTTCTCTAGATATACAGGATTTTCAGGCAAACATTATTCTAACTTCCCAAGAAGAAACATTTCACATCTCTTACTGCTCACCGAATAAAAAATGTGTTCTTGTTTTTGGAAGCATTTATGTAGGAGTTTTGTAGGCATACAGGTAACATACATCTTACACAAGGGCTGTCTTTATCTCAGACCTTGAAAAATGGTGTATGCTAATTCTGGATCAATTTATTTCATCCCAGGCTTGGTGCATCTTTAAAGTTTAATTTTCCTCTTTCAAGTCAGCTTTGCAGAAACGTGTAACTGCAGTTGTTTCAATACTTCACTAAGCATCAGATTGAAAAGAGAGGAAACACAGATCTAAGAACATTAAACTAATGTTTGACACTTCCAATAGATGCTTGTAAAATCTAAAGAATGTACAGCAAAAGACCACTATGATGCTAAAGGAGCATAAAAATATACAAGTCTATCTGAGTTGTGTTGATAACTGAGCTTGAGGAATGTGCATTATATCCTGAGCTCTGACAGCTTTAACTAGACAGGAAAACACAAGCACCTTTTCTCTGATAACAGTTGGTGCATTGATAGTCTTTACCGACCTTATCTGAAGAATAATAAATGCTTCAGTTCCTCAGTTTGTCCTTATTGCATTTCTTGGTTGATTTTTTTTTTATTTCCTTTGCCTTTTTAGTGTCAGATTCCTCAGATAATCAGGAAAAAAAAACCTCAACCTTTCGACCTGCACTAAAGGGATGACTGAAAAACTGGCAGCACAACACCTTCTAAGTGCTCTGTGGATTAAGAACGGCCAGACATTTTATAAGGCCCTGTGAAGTGGTGACTGTGTTAACACTGATGTCAGAGGGATGCAGAGCAGTTACCCCTGTCAAGGTAAGACCCTGCTATGCTAAAGATGCCAAAGAGACTGGTGTGTACAAATCCCAGGGCTGTAAGTCTGGTCAGGTGTGCACCCTTCCCTAATACCCCCCTCCAGCACACAGCCCAGGTGCTCCCAGCCAGAACACATTGTTTTGTGCAGCTGCAAGCAGCAGGAGAGTTTACAAGAAACAAACTTTCTAGAAACGCCAAGATAATCTCAGAAACATAATGAACTAAATAAATGTGAATGGTTCTCCTACATACAGCACCTTCAAGTTGGCTGGACTGCTCAATTATTGATCAGGAAGAAAATATCACAAAAAGTCAGACCGAAAGCTGTTTGCTTTCTCTACTCTTAATGTGTGGAGGGTTTTAGGTCAAATTCCAAAGGACACTGTGACAATCATACTGTTTTCAAGAAAACCAAACACTTACTAGTAATTTCACTACTTTTACTGCATATAAAATAGTTAGAGACTGGATATTCTTCATAGTATGTAATCCTAGTTCTTATTTTTTTAAAAAAATTATCTTCAGCAAATAAACAAAAATACTTTCATATAGTTTAAAAATGCTACTTATTATTTAACACCATCCTTTGAATCAATTGCGTGAAAGACCACAACAAATAATCATAAAACAAATATAGATATTAAAACACATCATGGGCCCTTCCTATGTTAGCCTAATTCAGTTTCTTTGTTTACAAAATAAGCATCAATATAAATATTTAATACAGTAGCTGCAGTATGGAAAAGGACAAACTGTTATTATTGTGAGAATGCTGAGCACAGTGGAAACTATCTTTTAAATTACAACTTTCTCTTAGCTTGAGCTGGGGCCTTTTTCATAAAGGAAAAAGTCATAGCACATTAATGGCAAATATCCATCAGGAAATAAGTCTAAAAGCAACTCAGGAAGTATATTGCTCTGAGAAAGATGGCTTTGCATTTGTGCCATGTTTATAATAAGCTCAGTTCCAATATCTTGAAAATAACAGTAAATATTTAACACAAGGAATATTTCATAAGATTGCAATAAATGTTTAATACAATGTAACTTTGCAGTACTTCAAAAACTTATTGCTACAAATATTTATCTAGAAATTTAATTAAATACATGTATAATCCATGAAATAAACTAGCTCAGCTTTGATTCAGCAAGCTGCTCTGCAGAAGGCAGAGGTATGTCCCCATGCAGCTGGTCTCTGTGCCAGAGCCTGACACTGTGTGTTTGCTCTCCCAGCCCTCACCCTGATTGCAGATTCATCAGTGTCAGGACCACCCCTCTTTTCTAACTATTCCTACACAAATTCACTGACTAACAAAATCAGTGTCTGGCTTGACCCAGTGTTGTACAGACTTAGGAGTGTAACCTTTGCCTGGTATTCCTGGGAGTTAGATGATCCCTTCTCCTCCACAGCCAGCCAAAATGGAATCATAATTGCATTAGCCTCAGGAGATGTCCTCCTTCTGGATTGCTTCCAGGATCCTGAATATCCAGCCTTCCTTTCCAAAGCTTCACTACTTGTGAAAAAAAAACCACATCCTTTCATGGTCTGACACAGGGGTAAATTTCATTTATTTATTGCAGCAGAAAGAATAGAGGATGCATTGAATCTGGGGAAAGGCAACTACAAATGCTGGTAGACTGATCTGAGGAGGAGTTTCTAGCTGAAAATCACTCTGTGGCTTTGCCTGGAATGTGTGGCAAGAGCAAGAGCATGTACCCTCTTGGGGCCTCAAGTAATTTCTGACTGTCCTGTGTCCCCCCTCAGTCCATCCTTGCACTCACACCTCACCTGAGCTCACCTGTGCTCCCCAGACTGTGTAAGCTCCTAGCAGTCATCAGTCAGCCTTACATTTATTCATTTTGTCTGAAATGCCACTGTCTTTAAAACCACAGGCGAGGGTTTACTTTTGCACAGTTTGATTTCTTGTGGCCTAAAGCACTTAGAAAAACTCCTGGAATACTTTCTAGTAGTGCAGTGTTGCTGCAGGGCTGGAATGACATGCTGGTAGGGCACCACTGCAGCTTTCATTGAAAGGAGTTCTCTATTGGCCAGCTAAACCCCTCTCTACCTGAGCATCAGGACAATAAGAAAACAATTCTGATAAGTCTTGATTTAATGCTGTAGTGGAAATGTATTTCTGGTAATAACATGTTAACAAAGCAATGAACATTTCCTTCTTCTTGTAAGTCATAGTGCAGTAGTGTGTGATCTCTTTGACCTGTTTTGGAATGATCTCCAGTGTAAAAAATTGGCTGTCTGGGAAAGGGGAAGTGAGGAAAAATAATGTAGGGAAGAAATTATCTGTAGCTTGAGTCTATTTGTCACTTTATCTTTTGGAATCCATAACTTCATTTCCTGTTTCTGTTTTTGTGGAACTGGTTATAAAAACAAGTAAGGAAGCAAAATATTGGTGTTGTCTGTTCATAAACAATAACTGAACCCATTTTCTTTAAGTCTCCTTTCTCTTATATTAGTTTTAGCAAAACTTTATTACTCCTTTTCTCTTTTTAATGCTGAAAATATACTATGATTGAAAGCTAAAAATATAGAACTTCATTTGACATGTTGTGCTTTGAATCTCTAAATTTTTCTACTGAAGTGCTGCTAGTCAAAGTAGAAATAGGGCCTGAGATGAAATAGAATCAACTGATTTCGCTGGGATTTGGATAAACCTTCAGAACTGCACAGATAGAAAGTGAGCATGTCATGAGAAAAAGAATCAAGGTATTTCAAGGAAGGGCATCTGCATATTTTGTGGTTATTTAGTAGTGGTGATCATTACTTCCTTTTTGTTCAGCCTGAGCACATTAGGAAGGTGATGTGGCACCAGAGGCAAGTGTTGAGCTACTATCCATGTGGTCTGAAAATAAGCCTAAGCCAAAAATCAAGGAATAGTTTTCAATTTTTAAGGCTTTACATGACAAAATTACATTATATTCCTACTGAAATAAATTGAATTTGTAGAGCTGATTTTGGCAGGACAACCTCACATGTTAGGGACCTGCAGGACCTGACTCATCAATCCTTTGTGTAAAGAGCCTCCTTCTGTTATTCAGCCCCCTATCCTTTATAATCCACCCTGGAAGATATTTGCTCCTCAAAATTCCTTCAAACTGATGGTTATTTCCAAGCAGACCATCCCAAAAATACCATCCCCTATAACTGCTTTTCAATCTGCACCCTTTTTTAGTAGTCCATTTGAACAATCACCAGCAAATACATGCTACAAATAATGTAATTTCTGAAGCCATATTTTGATGGTGCTGGATGGGCAACCTTTAAAAAAACCCACCTCTGTGTTGCTATGTAATATGCTTAGAAAAAGTCAAATATTAAGTCAGACAGAGAGACACTGTATGCATAGAAAAGATTAGGATCACAGCTTGATAAACCTGAATGCATCTAGGGTTGAAGAACTTAAAAAAGAACCCACTACTGCTGTAGTTTGGGCCATTAGTTATTCCATGCTGGGCTCTGTATTCTTTGTGTGGAATACTTTGATAAAAAAGTTCCTTTCATTTGAGCTGTGCACTGTTTGTCATAACAGCATGGGATGTTGTGAAAGTTAAGAATGACACTGTCAGATTAATAATTTTAAAAAGGTTTCTTTTACTTATTGAACAAAAGGATAACCTTTGAAAATGCAAAGATGAAGGCAAGTAAACAGCTTTTTAGAGGACAAAATTGTTTTAGATTTTTTCAGCTGGCTTGGTGATCTGTTGTTGTTTATGCCTTGTAGTTTAGTATTTCTGCTCCTCAGCAGACTGTGTCCTGCAGCCTGGCTCAGTTATTGTAGTGGGCTGTTACAATAGATTTGTCTGCATATCCACTTTCCTGCTCCTCTTTCCAGAGTGGATCCATGCATTCTCCCTGTTTCTTGTGAGTTAGACTGGCATTTTCCAAACACAGTGAGTGGTGAAAAGGTGTGAAAGCAAATCATCATTATACCTGAAGTATCAAAGCAGTGCTAATTGCAGTTTGAAGGGAACATTAGGAGAAACTTTTGTAAGGAAAATATTTTCTCTAAACAATAGTGTAGTGGCATATGCCCATTCTACCTGTGAGGAGTTGGGAATTTGGCTTTACTTTTGTACTTCTGTTTAGGTAGGTGGCAATCTCAGTCCCAACAACTACAGGGAAAATGTTTACAAAACAGGAATATTTCCATCCAGATTAGTTTCTAGAGAAGCTGCCTTTATCTGAGCAATGTTCAGAAATCTGGGGAGTCCTGTGTGCTACATCCATGGTACAAGCTTGAAGAAAATCTGTGTGGAGCATTGAAAAGAGGGAATAAATACGAACAATTTGTTGTGAACCTCACCTCAAGGTTAACAACCATTTTCAAAATGCCATCCAGTCTTCCTACAAAGAGCAAAGGTGCAACTGGTTAGAGGCAGTCAGTGTTTAACTGTTCCTGTCTCTGCTGTTTACAGACCCTCTTGCACATGTGAAATGCTGAGCCTGTGATTCACACATAAGAATTCAAACTTGCATTCTTTCCCCCATCCTATCCTGAGATCTGGCTCATTTGAGAGCACTGGGAGAAGAGTCCTGGAACATTCCATCCATAACTCCAGGGCTCTGTGAGGGATCCATGGGGCTGCTCTGCAGCTGGGGCTGTGCCACATTTGCTGGCAGGACCCCAGCGAGGCAGAGCAGACCCCACCAGCTGCTGGGACTGGGATTTCTCCCCGGGGTGGGACCTCACATCCTGGAGATGTGCCTGACAATGGAATAGGTCATTGTGCTGACACAGCCACCAGCAAAGGAGGTGCTCAAAGGACCTGCAGAAGAGGTGACAGCTGTAGATAAGCACACAGACATGCCTCATGTCAACAGGAACTGCTCGTGGCCAAGCACTTCTGCAAATGTTGGGATGCTGCAGTAAGATGGCTGAATAGGTGCCAGGGCCTCTGGAAAATCAGGACTCCATTGTGAGGGCTGAGCACTTCTGCAAAGGCAGCCTGCAGAACTGGTGCAGATGGCCTGGCCCCCTCTCAACAGGCACAGATCACAGTTCCAAGGGCAGCAAGAGGGGGCTCGGGGGCGGTGGGGAGAAGAGGCAGACAGGAGCTGGCAGAGGACAGGCTGTCAGGTGCAGCAGCTGTCCCAACAGGCACATTTGCCATGTCAGGATGCTGATCCAAGCACTGAACTCTATTTATATTTGCTATGTGTTGATTATCATGGTCAATCTTGTATTTTTGTTTGAGAGTTGTGTATTTCTGTTGTTTGAAATTGTGCCAGCTGCTGGCTGAAGAGATGAACTAAAAACAAAGAATTAACCACAGCCACCTGAGAATATTAGAAATTCCCAAAGAGGGAACTCAACTGTATTGTTGACTCTCCTATTCACTAAGAAACAATCTACCTGATCCCAAAATTCCCTAGGTTAAAGGAGACATATTCTTCCCCTCCTTTTTATTTTCTCTTGAGACAATTTATTGATTGCCTCAGCCTTTTCTACCCCCTGTATTAATCCCTAGAGAAACGCTGAAGTATTTCAAATCCCATAAAAGCAAACTTGAGTACCTTTTAGGAAAAAATCCCAAAAACAGTTAAGCTTCCGACACGGTAAAAATTGTAGTTATTGTGACTCAAGTAACCTTGACTCTGAACCTAACTGGGAAATGGAAACAAAATTTGGGTCAGCTTCAGCTTTCTGCTCCCTCAAGAGCAAATCACTCCAGCAGGTAGTGAGAACATAGAAGAGAAATCAATATCTTGTCCCAAAGGTTTGCAAATATAGATGCAGATGAGCTATGGGAATGAAGCCATTGCACCCTGTGGGTATCATTTTGTGGAAGGGTAAAAAACAGAGTGTGAGAAACAAGTTTCAATGGTGAAGGCAGCAAACACAATTTATGATTGTTGTAGAAAGACAAGCCATGCACTCCTTGGCACAAAACTTACTAGAGACAGGAGAAGGGCTGGCTAAAAGAACTGGAGTGGTTTAGCAGCTTGTTACCTGAGCCACACCTGCTGTGGAGAGCACACCTCTGCCCTGGTCCCAGCTCTGGCACACAGGGAAAACCAACCCTGAGCACACACACACCTGAACCTTGACACTACTGAGATTTTGGTTAAATCACCTGTATTCCAAATGATTACACAGAATATTTTTGCAATCATTTAGTATATAAAAATGTAAGGTCAGAAAGGACACTAAGAGGATTGAAGTGGTGCAACTTGGAAGAGAAGATTGGCACAAACTAAGTTGAAGTTCTTTATTAGAATTAGATCTATGCTCTGATCTTTTCAATATTCAACTAGGCAAAAGGAAAGATTATTTGAAGATTTAAAGAATGATAAATTTCAAGGAATCTCAGGGTTTTCTTATATGAATGAATATGTTAAACTCCCACAAGATCATGCTGATGACCTGATGCCACCCAAATATTTTCATTGCTGTGGTGGACAGACTGTGGCAGGAGGGGGTTTCAGAGGGAAAGGCTTTGAGGAGACGGTCCCAGTCACAGGGTAACCTGGAAAAAAGACAAATTCCATATCAGAGCTCAGCACGTGGAGTTATACCACTGCAGGGTGCTGTGTTGGCATGTTCATTTATGGGGTGTACTGAGGAAATGGGCTCCCTTATTTTAGACAGTGGCACCTGCATAAGAGGAGATTCTGGTCTCTGGAGCTTGCAAAAGATTATGGGAAGGGATTAGAAAAGAAGCTATTAATTTTGCCAAACTGTAAGGGCTGTTTTTGATCAGTGAGCTGTGCTGAGTGGTAATTTACATAGCTGAAGTAGGGGTGATATATTTCATTATATCTGATTAAAAGCATTGAAAAGCCTAAAATAATAGTTTTGCCAAAAATTATTTGCTGACATTTCTAGTTGGTTTTCCTATAAAGCAGGCCTTAAAACTAGACCATATCTGTCTTTTTTTTTTCAGGTAATATTTTACTTAGCTTTCACATAGCAGTCTCTTCTAGTATAAAAAGATGCTTTTCTAAACCTTGATGTAAATAATCTGCTTCTGCTGTCCTGAGATTAACTCTTCAAACCCCAAACACAATGTCAGAGTGGGATTTTACAGCTGATAGATGAGATTACCTTGTACCAAAACTGAAATAACTACAGTTTGACTTACTTTTTGCAAGACAGGACCCCTAATGTGATAGGCTATGTTGTTCAAAAGTCACAGGTATTTCCTTGCCTGAAAACTGCTCTAACCTTACCTTGTGCTAATTTCAGCAGCAGTTAATCATTAGAGCAGGATCATTAGAGCAGGATCATTGCTCTGTGTGAGCAGAAAAGAGGCATTGTTCCTGATTGCAGCTCTAATGACTCCAAGGGTGCAATCTCATAATTAGGTATGCCTTTAAATGTTGTTTACTCGACTTGACTTCACATCACAGAATTCAGGGAAGTGCAGTTACCATGGGTAAGTTTTTTCATGTGCTGATGGCATGCTTTAAAATTCTACCCAACCTGTCTCCATCTCATGTCCTTGTGACTTAAGCATAACGAAACTTTGGAAAAATTTGGATTCCCTCCTGAACTGGCATCTGATGGTTATCACCCAGGCATAACCTTCATTTTCAGCAAGTGACCCAGGCTGAACAAACACAGAGTGCTTACATATTTGACAAAGCCACAGTTTATATGGAGATTATTTTATGTTTAGATATCACTCTCGAGCAACTGGGACAAAGCCAGCTGCAGATCTGTATAAACAACAGATTTTGCACATTAGGTAGTTCTGAAGGATCTGTTATTGTATGAAGTAAAGTGAAAATCTAGCAGTGGAAATCTAGCTCCACCCAACAGAACTTTTTAATATTTTTTTTGCCAAGAAAAGCAATAGGGTGGTATTTAGACCAAGAAAATATTGAAAGCAAATCAGATATGTGTAGTGTTCTGAATGAGGAGTTGCTAGTGCTCTAAATGACTGCCAGATGCCAAATAACAAAAAGCCCCTCCTTCCACAAAAGAATAGTTGACTAATAAGTCACTTTAGAAGACTGAGAGACCAGATCTCTGTCAGAGATGTATTTGAGCTGTAACATTTGATATGGGGTGGGGGAGAGGATGCAAATATGGATGTAATAGAGTTTACCCTATAATCAAAGGAGGAAGAAGAAAAGTCTTTGCATTTTTGGATACTGGACCTCTATAAAACAAGAATTAAGAACAAATGCCAAGACCAACTTTCCTTTCTTCTAGCAAAGAAGAAGCAGTAACTTATGACATTGGTTAAAGATTGATGGTCAGTCTGAGGGCATACATTCCCCTGTAATAAATTCTTATATTGCAGGAGGAACCATGGCTGATCAAAATGTGACACACTTCTACATACACATGCAGATATCTACGCCCTATGAGTGACAGTAAGTGGAAATTCCGTCTGTTTAGGATGTTTTATTTTCTATATTTTAATGAGATTTTTATCATACACAGCAATTAAAACCAGTTTAGTGCATGTCTCCTATATAATCAAAACCCACCAGGTTTATGAATTGAGATTTTTCAAAATCATGTCCTTAAACTTGGTGTATTACCACAGGTTCAGCTAAAGAATATCATGCTGCACTATTTGTTAGTGTAGGTGGAAGGAATCCATGCAGCAGTGGAAAGGAAGGCATTCTGACTCTATAACTTGTTTACATTTCAAAAGGCTTTGCAGAGGTTTAATCACAAGAGACTGGAAAAAAAGAGAAGTGAGGAAGTTAAAGTACAGTAATTCATCAAAAGACTGTGTGAGGCAAAAAATATGAGTAGTAAGGATAAAAGGTGAACTTTTATAATGGAAATCACAAAGTTTTGTGCTAGGACTAGACCTCATCTGGAAAAAGAAGATAGGCAGAAAAATGACAAAATCTGTTACTTTTGTGAAAGACAAGGAGAAAGTTTTGGAGAGAGTTGGAGAAGGTTGGTTTGATAATAATGTCAAATCTCATTTTTTCTTCTGCTGAAGTGAGTTTACATGGAAAATAACTTAATGTGCTAAATCCACTGAATGGTTCTTCAATAAGTTTAATAATTTTTGCTATTGAGCTGTGGTTGCTGCTGTAGGAAAGAATAAAAGGTTTTATTAAATGTCTTAAGACTGCTTATAAAATTAAGGATCATTATCAGCCTGCATCAGGCTTTGATTAAAGTATGCTGTATGCATTCTTTAGCATTATATGCTGGTATTAGGAATTCTAGTTAATTATGAAAATGCATAGGACATATGAGAATAGGTTTTGTGTGTTAGTTGGCAAGTATTTATATGTATTTTATGCCTACTTTTGAACATGAGAGAAGATTGAGATTTTTTTTTCTATGATGGGTGCCACTTTTCTTGACTCCAATGGTTTAATTATTTGCTGAGCTTGAACAGAAAAACAGATTTATTTCTTTTCTTGCTCATTGTAAGGGCTTGGTGGCCCATCAGCCACTTTAGCAAAATTGTGTCCTGAAATGATTTATGGATGGTACTTCTGGACTCCTCAGAAAAATCTCTAGTTCTGTGATGAGTTCTCCTTAAATTCCCCAAAATTATTTGCCAAACAAATCTTTCAGTTAAGCACCAAAAGCAGGGGATGTCATTAAACCTATCCCAACTGAAACCCCCTCTCATTGGTAAGATGGGAGGCTTTGCTGAGGAACTTAAAAATAATAAGCTGAGGAATGCTTGAAAATAACTGCTAAAATATTTCCCAACACACAGGCTTAAAGATGTTACTCAGATTAATTTGCAGTTAAAGAATGATGCTTTATGCTCTCTACTAGCAGCAATTTGTGGGCAACTTACAGGACTGTGATTCTTGTGTGAGAAAATGGGAGTAAAGAGGACTTGAAACCCTTTCAACCCTGCATAAAAGACTGGGGAAAATGTGGCCCTTTAAGATTACATTGTTTGCACAATGTCTGACAGACAAACATGTGCTACAAACACTAAAAACCTGCTTGTTTTTAGTGTTATTCTGCTCCAAGAGGTCTGTAAATTAAACTGAATATAAAATATCTGGGAATGGTAGTGATGCATGTAGGAGAGTCCATCCCTGTTGTGCTGTGCTGTGAGAGAAGTTATTTTGGCTGAAAAGAGCTACAACCTGAAGGAATGAGATATGTGTAAAAACTGAGATTACTGTGATTTCTATAGGTGACAATTGTGTTACACTGATCTGGTGAGGCAAGTGAGGCTTGAGACTGTGGAGGATAACTGTATGGTGCCACAAATTATGCTCTTAATTGTGCCTTTTTTCAACATCTGTTTCCATTCCTCCTTCTCCTGCACTTCTATTGTGTAATTTTGGGGACTTTATTCATATTCTCAGCACTGTACTCAGAAGGCACAGTAATGCACTCTACCAGCACAGTAATCTAACTGAAAAAAATATTATTTTAAGTTTGATTAAAAAGTATTATCTTAAGTTTTATTACTCCCAGACTTTTAATACTTCCTGTAATTTTTTTTTCTTTCCATTTCATGCTAATCAAATTTTGTTCTGGTTTTGGAGTCCATAGAAGGGAGTTCAAGGTGTATACAGCCAAAGCAAGCCTGAGGAGCAGACTGGCTGGGCTTTGTTTGGATTTTTGTGTGTATGTATGGGACAAAGAGGGGGAAGCAGCTGATTTCATTGAATTATCATCCTATTTTAGCACAACTCACCACTGGTTTCAGTGATGCTTTTTACTTGGACTAACCTGTAAGGTGTCCACAGACATCACTCAGTTTGGAATAGCATTTCAGCAATGTGGGTCAGATGTAACATACCCAAATATTAGCCAGGAAATGTTTTAGCAGCTGCATTTAATTTGCAGTGTTAGTCACAAAGGTGTCTATTAGTGTTTTAGCCCAGAGTGGGTAGAACTGACAGTTGTGGGGTACTCCTACGTTCCAGAACCCTTCTCTTTTATTTTTGTTTTTCTCCAGATTCAAATCTCTTTAGAATTGCTAAGAGGCAGTCTTATTTCCTGTGGTACACAGTCTTCAAGCAAATTATTTTTTCATTAATCTAGATTCCATTTTGTTCTCTTTCTTATAGAAAACCATTAAACAATAGCATGTCAGCACTAAGTTACCTTCAGGAAGGTCAGTGGGAAAAAAAATAAACCATGTGATTTGAAAATAAGTCTCTGAAATACACTTGCATACTCTTTTTGTTGGCATAGTCCCCTACTCCCTGAAGAGTTTTGCTATGCCCAGGAGTTCAGAAGGCAAATATGCAAAATAAACTCCATTATTGTATTAGCAACTCCCCATGTTAATTCACAACATCATTTCCTACTAAACCTTTAATATTTTACAGACACTTTTGGCCATGTGGTTAGAGCACAAGACTGCATTTTAAGAGTTCTGGTTTGATTTTTATTTCTGTCAGAAGCTTCTTATGGTGAGGTGGGGAAAATCTTTTACTCCCTCAGTGCCTAAGATCATAAAGTGTTCATTATAAGGCTTTCTTTTTCTTTTTTTCCATTCCTTGTCTTTATTGTCTATTTATACTGCAAGGTCTTACTGGAGGACACCATTTTTACAACTGGCTGTTGGTATTTTTCCAGTCTCAAAGTGAGGTCTCAATAAAAATACATATATGTAGAGATTTATATATTAGAACATCTATTTATTAATTATAATAGAATAGAATCACTATTTTTTCTATATTATGCATGACAAGTAAATAAAAATCCATAGAGATTTTTGTGTGATGCTTACTTTCTCAATAACTCATATGAATAATTCAAAATTTTCAAGTGGCACAACGTTGATTACATCTTTACATTATTAAAATACTGATAGTAAGATGTTTTTACACACATAGCAGTAAAAGCAAGCTATAATGTGCAGAGGGACATTTAAATTCACAAAAATCAATTTATGCTTATGGTTCCATGTCCCTAGTACTTTTAAATTAACTTCTTAATGTATATTTGCCTCCTGTCAGTATATGGATTGAACTGGAAAGCTATTTTTAATAATTACAGTTCATTTCCCAGGAATCAGATGTTAGTGTACATGAAAGATCATTCCTGACTGGTTTTCAGCTGCCTTGAGAGTTTTAGTTATTACAAGTTAATTGAACCAGAAAAGTTGAGGATAAAAGTTGGCTTATCAGATTGAATTCTGTTAGAGTGACTGATTGTTGTGTGAGGAAAGGCAACAATAGGTGGGACTGTACTATCATCACCTGCTTATTTTTAGGGACAGGATCAAAGAGGCAAAGAGGATGTTTGGTTCCTCATGGGTGCCTGAAGTCAAAGCCTGGGTCTGCAATCTTTTAGTAACTAATTGCACATTGGATTTGCTACCTGAGCAGTGTTGGTGCAGCCCCAGGCAGACTCATGTTGTAAATTGTAACAGGAAAGCTCTATGCCTTTTCCTGTTAAAGAACCCTAGGTGGGACTATTTTTTGTAGTTCTCTTGGGTTAAGCAGGTGAGGCTCATGAGAAGCTGTCAGGTTTCCTCTGCCTTGGTGTTCAGTGCTTCATGAGCCCAGACATTTTGTGAGATAGGCACAGAATTAGCCAGCAAAGCCACTAAGAGAGTCTCCCTTCCTCTTCCCAATTAAATGAGACAAAACAAAAAATAAAAATAATTGTTTAATTTCAGAAATATTTTTGTTTTATTTCTTTGCCATTTTTTTATTAGCATGATAGAAATAGGAGGGCAGATGCAAAATCTTGAAGTGCTATTTGGTAAATGGGGAAGATATTTCTTTAAAAAAACTCTTTGAGGAAAGAATGTTTCTCTCAAAAATGTTCTATTAAATACATATTTCTATGTGTGGATTTTCATTTTTAGGTAGGGAAGGCAACAGCTGTTTTCCAATATTAAAATTATGTTGACACTATTTTTTTGGTCGACTGAATTTTAAGGCTGATGGGATCATCCATGCTGCCCAAGGGATTTGGCTACTCAGATCCCATTAGAAAAATCTCAATCTTCATCCCAGCATTGACTGGAGAAACCATTATATTAAATTCTATTATAGGTTGTTATCTAACGTGCTCAGTGTTGAGTGACAAGAAGAAAATGATAATGTCCTCACCTAGGGACTGTAAGACAAATGTTTCATGTTTTCTGTGGACTTCTGTTAGATAACATTATGGTCATGTTAAATAGGCACATTCTACTTTTTATACTGGAAAAAGAATTTGAGGTATTGGCACAGGCCAGATCATGGTTTTTCAGCTTGATTTTTGAGAAGAGTGTGTTTTCTTGACACATTTCTGGAATTGCAATATTTCACAGAGCTCATATTTAACATTATATCAAGTAAATATCCTCTGTGTGAATTACAAAACGGAAATCACAAATACCACTGTATATTATGCAAATTGCAAAAAGGCCTATCCCTATTTTTCAAATGGCACCCTGTTCTTCACCTGACACAATGAATTTGTTTGAATGGTACAGAAATGTGACTTCAAAAGAAATCTCTCCCTTTAATACAGATGTTTCTAAATATATTCATTACTTGGCACAACAAGGTTCCATTTAAACCTTCAAATTAAGCCCTAGTGGTGACCAGGCTGGTGGTACTGAGCCAGGGCAGGACAGAGCCTGTCACCTAAAATCTGTTCCATGGCCACTTGTATCTGGCCCATGAGCACAGCCCTCTGTGCTGGACTGCAGGGTGCCCTTAGCCTGGGCAGCACTTCTCTCTGCTTGAAGTGCTTAACATTCCCTACCTTCAATATCTGAGGCAGGCCAGGGATGGAAATGCTGTTTGCTTTCTTGTTTTCATAGCTGAACTTTTCTGGGTATCTTTAATAACAGCATATTTCCTGTCATTTCTTTGGGTGTGACATATTATTTCTTGCTTATGTCAAAGAGGTTCAGGAGGTTTCTTCTGAAATTGAGAGCAAAATTGTAGCAGGTCTTGCAACAGGAAAACTGATTGCTCTGAAAAAGAATTGATATGAGGACATATCAAGGCAATCAGTAAGATCTCAAACTATGAAAAATAAGGCAATATTCTACTAAAACCTGTGAATCTGAGCAGACTTGGAATGATTTGCCTCTTTTTCCATTTGTCTTGGATGCTAAAAGAGAATAGAAATGTAGTATGAAAAGCTTCACAAGTGATCAAGCCTTCTGAACTGTCAGATTTCTGTAATAGAATGTAACTCAAGATGAAGTTTTTCAGTACAACTGTCATTTTCAAATACCAATACATTCTCTGTGATTATGTTTCACAGACCTGTATTTCATCTCTTGTAAATACAGATCCTTCCCCTCAACTCACAAAGGTGACTCCAGTGAAAACATTTTAAGTGGGCTTCCACCTCCTCCCCTTAATTATATGATTCAAACTGAAAATAAAGAGGGCTTTCAAAGGCTTATTTTTTAATAAATAGTCTCAAAGGAACAAAGAACCATGAGCTTACTCATAAGGTACAGTAGCTTCATGGCTGAGAGCAGAAGAGCACAAAGATTCACATTCCCTTGTTGCTTCAGTAGCTCTTTTCAAGATGTTTCCATTTGACCTTTGCCACATAGATGAGATCTGTCCAGAATCTTTGAAAAAAGTAAAGGAAGGTCATGCAGAGATGTCTTAATATGAGCTTTGCACAAAGCTCTTTTCATATGTACCTAAAAGCAGTGGACTATAGCAAATAAGGAGTGGACAGGAGCACTCAAGCCCACATGGCCTGAAGGGACACCTTTTGGAGTGACCTTTTAACATCCTTTGTCAGGAATCTGCATAGATGAAGTCAATTTTCTGAAAGCTCAGGCAAATAAAGGATAGTGAATGTCTCAGCCCTCACATTCCTCTGCAGAAATGATGGAAATTACCTGCTCTAAATTTTATCTGAGATTTTCTGAGATTCTAGAGGCTGTTTTAGGGAAGCAGGGGAGTTGCTTATCTTTAACATTTCCAAAAGATCCAATCAAAATTATTTCATACTGAAAATCAATAAGAAAATCTAAACTTGGCTACTACATTGTGCTGATCTCTTTAGTAGTTTTTCCTCTTCTGTATGGTTCTTTTTGAAACTGTCTTTCTCTAAAAGGAAGTATATGGGGAAAGAAGTCTCACAGACAAATTTTAGAGCTGTACTCCTTTTTGATGAGAGTGTAAGATCAATAAATTGAAATGGTATCTGAACCGAAAATGGATTCAGAACAAGAATTTTCTAGTTTGTTTCTTAAATATTTTCTTGCCCTTTGCTTTTAAATTATATGAAAATCTCACCCATTCTAAAAAGTTTTTCAAATACTAGTATTTTTGGACAAAGTAAACTACGGAAAGCTTTCAGTTCATGCCTGCAGAGTAATTGTATCTTGACTATGTGATCAAATTATCAAGTTTAATTGAAAGGAAGGTAAGAAGCTGCTCAGCCTGACAAATTGTCAGCTTAGTTAGAATGCAGGATGTGGGGAAGCATTCAAATGGCAAAGCTGATTAGGGTTAGCAAACTACAGGGTAGAGGAGATTATAGAAGGTAAGTTCTCTAATTAGCTGTTTGAGCCAGAGCTTCAAACTTTAGAGGTGGACTTGTGAGCTGCACAAGAAAGGCTCTCAATAGGGGTTTTATTGTGGATTACAAGACTGGTGAGGAAACAAAGGAGGGAGAACAAGGAAGAATGACAATTTTGGGGTGCCTCCATCCTTCTCCTGTCATGTGTCATGCAGTCAGGTAAGAGAAAATTTTGGACTACAATGACTGACTTTATTTAAAGTCTGTCCAAGAAAAAACCCAGTCTACAAAGGACCAGAATAGCAGTAGGAAAATTCTGAAAGTTGTAACCAGATTCAGAAGAAAAGAGAATTAAATTCAATAATAAGCACTGGCAAAACTGCACCTTGAATATTTTGTTCAGTTTTTTGGCCTTTCACTGCAAGAAAAACATTGACAGGCTGGAGTAAGTCCAGAGAAGGGAATGGAGCTGGGGAAGGCCCTCGAGCACAAGGGTGGCTGAGGGAGCTGGGGTGTGTAGCCTGGAGAAAAGGAAACTCATAGGGGAACTAATCATTCTCTTAGCTAATCATTACCATTAATACCTGAAAGAAGGGTGTGGCCAGGTGGGGGTCAGTCTCTTCTCCCAGGCAACAAGACAGGATGAGAGGAAACAGCCTCAAAATGCACCAAAGGAAATTTAGTTTGGATATTGGAAACATTTATTCACAGGAAAGGTTATAAAACATTGGAACAGGTTTTCCAGGGAAATGGTGGAGTCACCATCTCTGGAAGTGTTTAAAACACCTATAGATATGGTGCTTAGGGTTATGATTGGCAGGTTAGGGTGGACTTGGCAGTGTTGGGTCAATGGTTGGACTTCATGATCTTAAAAGTATCTTCCAGCCTAAATGATTCTGTGATTCTGTCACTCCATGACTATGTTTGCTTGTGGAAGATTTACAGGAAAGGCTTTAGCACACTCATTCCATACTGATTGATTTGGCCAAAACAAAAGACAGCCTGAATTCTGAGTATTTGAACAATGCTACAAACACTGCTTTCTGTGTATCAGTGTGTGTTTGAATAATTCACAGTGAAAATTCCATAAGCAGTACCTCCTGAATTAAGTTCAATGTTAATAATTCAGTCATCATTATTATTGATTACTGAGGCTTTGGAAAGGCAATATTTAGGCTCATGTCTACTGCTGCTAAGAAATTAATGCTATACATTATATAAATGTGTGTGTACAAAGATCCTAATGATTCTAAAGGCATCTGCTATAAGCACATTGTATTCCTTGGTAACCAGCAGTGTCCATCATTGAGAGTTGTGCCACGAATTTTGGTGGCAGCACAGCTGGGTCCTCCTATTAAAATCCAAGGTAGATTGATGAATGAATTCAGCAGTAGACCAGCTATTCAACAACACAGAATAATGAGCAATATGATTTTTCTGGGAGTAGCAGCAAGTTTAAACACTGGTAGATATGTGGCATGAAATCTAGGCTTCACAGGAAAAGAAGAAACTGGACAAGCCAACCTTTTCCCAGTCAGTGGTGTTGAAACAGGTAAATTAGATATTGTCTAGGAAAACAGTGCGGATGAAACCAACACCTGCATTCCTTGGTTATATTCATGTTAAGCTTTTGTGTGTGCTTTCTATTTCCACAGTTAACTGAATCTTCCTGGGATAGCAGCATCCCTTGTTCTGGGGAAGGCACATCCCAATCTCTTGAGTGCCTCCTGGACGTCTTCCTAATTTGAAACAGAACCACTACCACCCCATGAAGCTTTTGAAAATAATTGAGGTCTGACCAAAAATGTTCAGTGGTTTTATATGAAATCCATTTACTTCCTTTTCTTTTTTCTATGGAAAAGTTCTGGCTCCCTGGTTTATGGAAAGGAAAATATGTAGAGAACAAGCGGTTTTCTTGGTGGTGCCTAATGATAACTGTTTAATATCAAACTTTCCATTGAGACATAGCAAATTCCCAGCTCTTAATCCTTGCCACCAGAAAAGTGGAATATCCCAGAATTAACAGTAATATTTATAGTCTTTCAAGTCCACTTTGCATGATTCATTTTTATTTTTGCAGTATTGAACAGAATACTACTGAAAAGAACCCCTAATTGTATGTTTTTAAAGATGCTAACTGAATACATTATTATTGGGTTTTCAAAGAACAAAAAAATTGTACACTTACAACATACTATGGCTTTATTCTGGATATTTTCTATGAAGCATTTGGAAAGCTTTGCTTGTTTTGTGAGACATCCATGAGGCAGAACTCTAAACCTTGGTTGTGGTTGTAATTATTGCCAACTGAATCCCCACTGATTAACATCAGTGTTTTTGTTTTTCTGTCCTTTATGCGCACAAAAATACACCAACAGCCACTTACAAAGCTCAAATTTTTGGTAACCGACTTATTTAAAATCTGGAGGGATTTAAAAAAATTGCTGCATGAAAAAAATCCCTCACAAAAACCTCATATATTAGTCTTTAGAGATCAGAGTTCCTGTCAGTAATATCGATTAACTGATCTGGTTTTTTACTTTGTCTGTCATTGCTTTAGGCAAAAAAGCTACTACTATGAGGACATCATGCTTTAATGAGTCTAACTGAAGGAAAAGGTGTAACAATTGTAGAATTGGTGATAGAAATTGTGTCAGAGAAGGACAAAGAGTAAAACAGAACTGTTGGTATTGAAAATACTTTGCAATTTTAGTCAGTATAAATATCAAATATCTCCATGAAGTTGAAGAATTTGGGAAAATGGAATGTGAAGAGTTAGAAACATTGGGAATTACTTTAAAGGTCCATGAAACACTTGAAAGCAGCAAGCCAGCATCCAGCTGAAAGAGGATTGTCATCTGGCACTACTGCTGCCCATTCTTCAAAAGAGAAAACATTCCTGACTTCAGCGGGTTTGTTTTCCTAGCAGACAAAACAATTATTTTTAGATGCTAGATTGTTAACCCAAGTCATCTCTGGCTGACCTACAGCTAAGCTTTTCAGTCAGGAGACAGAGCATCCCAAACTTAGCTCCTGCTGGCTAATTCAAGTGAATTTAGCATTGCACTAACCTTTTAAAAGATTATTCCTTTGCCACCTCATCCACGTGAATTTGCTTTTGTGCCGGTATGTTGGGTATTATGAGCAGAAAGAGACACACGTGTTTGTGTGTTCTAAATAAAAGCCTTTTGTGGATGGTTCATTACATAAATGATCTTTCTGTTTGATTAGGGGCTGGCAGAGCAGAGCTCATGTTTGAAAGATCAGGAACATTTTCACAGGTCACTGACTCTGTGTGTTTGCAAGAGAGCAAGTCTGGTGCAGTGTGAGTATCCAAGAGAGAGGGCACACAGTGACAAAGGTAGTCCTGCTGGAGTTTTTCATGGTGTTTGAGTGTGAACTTGGTTTTAGGCAGACATTTTCAGTTGTGTTATTGTGCAGCTGTAAGGAATAATGACATGGGCAGCCTTCCCTCCACTGTTACAGGCAAGCTACAAGGTGGTTCAGCCCTTCCTCTGGAAAAGGATCTGGCCCAATATGAACCCTGAATATTGCAACAAAACACCCACTGAAACAAGAGAGAGAAGACAGAATCGGTGCCAAGTAGGTATTTCCAAGTAGGGGAGGCTCATTTTGCAGAGCCTAATGAGGGCTGAGAATCCATGCTTCTGGGATCTGTCCAGATTCCATGAATAAGCCATGGAGAGACTGATGAAAGCTAATAATAGTCTCAAATTCCTCACTTAAATTTGTGTTCATCGTAGACTTAGAGTTGTTAGAAGAGCAGCAGCCCCTGCTCTGCAGCCTCAGCCATTGTTGCTGTTGGCCACCATGTGCCATTAAAAATGAGGGTTTTTTCACAAACATGGCCCCTTAAAATACTTTTTCTCTGACTTTTTTTTTATTAAGGCATCTTTGAAAAATCACTTTGTGGAAAATTTTTCCTTAATCTGAAAAGCCTTTCTGATGAACAGTTTCCTAAATTAGGCCCACCTTAATTTATGAAAAGCAATTTGGAAAGAACAGGATATTGGCATTGCATGGGATAGCTGAGGGAAGGTGCAAATGTGTCTGGGAGTCTGCTGCTTTGAACTAAAAGTCACAGTGACTGTAGCTGATAGATATCAGAGGTTTTATCAGAAAAGCCCTCTCTGAAGTAGTAATTCTTATTCATGCCAGGTGAACCCCCATATTCATCCAGGGAATTAAATGTTGCTGTCACATGTCCTGGCTATTAGCTTCTGACAGTTTTTGGCATATGCTTTATCCTCATGGGATTGATCCTGCACAGCTTAAATGAATGGAGACCTTGTGGCTTGAAAGGGATGGAGGATCATTTCAAAGAGTGTGTAAGATGAACTGCAAGGGTGCTAAGTCCTTGTCAACCAGTTGTGGTTGCCTTAGATTTTTCAAAATTACTCAGATACCTTGAAGAGCCCTCAATATCCCTGGCCCTTAATATCCCTATCACTCATTTCCTCCCACCTGAGCAAATCTAAAAGTGCAAATACACACAAGTTGCAACCCTGAAAATTATTTTCCAAAAGACTTATCCCTTGGAAGCAGATTGAGAGGGAGAAAGAAAATAGAAAGAAAAGTAACTGAGAGGAAAAACTGTAAATAAGTAAGGTGTTCTATCCTGTGTCTTGTAGGCATACATAATTTATGAATTTACCTACAGAATAGCTCTGTGTTGACTTAATAATGACTCCAGTTCAGGAGGAATCCATAAATGGTTCATGGCAAGTTAGTGCAAATTATTCTTTTTGACTGCAAAATGCTTAAGTTTAGTGTATGGAAAATGAGGCCAATGATGAGTGCAGTACATGACTTTTGTAAAAGGGTTTTCTTTCAAAAATCCCAACCAAGGCATTTATTAACAAGGAATAATAGCAATGGTTGCAAAAGCTTTCACACTAAGGAACCATTCATTTACCATATTTAGCTCTCTTTTGGGATTAAACAGGATGGTAGCTTTCTCACCATTACCAAAAAAAATTAGGAAAGAAATATGTGAGTACTATCAGACAGATAACAGCACACCTTTTGCTCTAGGGTTTGTGGCAGTAATTCATACATATACCAGCACTGACATGACATTAGAATGTTAATTAACACTGCTCTCTCAGATTTTCACTTCTCTATTGAAGAACTAATTCAAGATTATAAGAATGCTTTTGGGCTCATCATTTGAAGTTCTGTATTCTTATTAAGATTTTTTTCCAAAGCTAAGCATCCCAAAGTTTTCTTGACGGGATGGGAGAGAGGTTTTTGGTTTTTTCCCATTATCTACCTTTATTCTTAAATTCTAACATTCTTCCTCTTTATCCTTTTCCATCTTCCTGCTTTTATTTCACTGTCACCTTTCCCATATTTGGGCTTCTATTCCCAGTGTGCCCAAGTATGGGCATGGCCATTCCTTGCAGCTCAGCAGGTGTGCTCTGGGAGAACTCAAGGTTTGAGTAAGAGAGATGCAGAGGGTTTGACTGGGATTTACTGAGCCTGTGCCAAAGCTGCAGCCATAGGTCACAGCTTTAGGGCAAACAGAAAGAAGATGGGAAGAGTTAACTCCTATTTCATCTGTAAATATCAGAAAATTAATGTGGGTGGCCTGTGGTTTGGGTGGAATTGAGGTCATGTTTCCTCACCTTTCTTGCTACTCCTGTCTATTCTGTGCTTCTTAAACCTGTCTGACAATTGTCTTCCCCAGCTGTTTCCTCAAATTGGGAAACATTATTTGCCAACAAACACCCTGCTGTTTTTCTTCCTGCAATGCCCTTATCGGTGGAAGTGAGCATTTGGTTGTGAGAGAGGGCCATTAGTCATGAAGATCTACTTTTACAAAAACAGGAGGCTGTACCTGGTGTTGCACAGCTGAATTGACATAAATGGCACAGCTCAATTTTCAGAATGAGAACTTGGGCAACACTGAGTGAAGCAATGTTTAATCCATTGCAATGCTTGGGCCTATCTCTTTAAAATGCACTTTAACCCATTGGAAGGAAGCCCTATCCATATAAACTGTCACTGGTTCTACTGGATAAAGGGGATGTTTCTGGTACCTTCTCAGAGAAACCACTCTTGTAGCTCATGGAATCACTGGGTTGGCAGTGATCTTCAAGATTGAAGATCTTGCCCTAACACCTCAACTAAACCCTGGTACCCAGTGCAATATCCAATCTTTTTTTAAACACACCCAGGGATGGTGACTCCACCACCTCCCTGGGCAGACAATTCCAGCACTTTATCACCCTTTCTGTAAAAAACCTTTCCCTAACATCCAACCTGTATTTCCCTTGGTGCAGCTTAAGGCTGTGTCCTCTGGTTCTGTCAGTTCCTGGAGAAAGAGCCCAGCCCCAGCTGAGCACAGCCACCTTTCAGGAGCTCTAGAGGGTGATAAGGTCACCCCTGAGTCTCCTTTTCTCCAGGCTGAGCACCCCCAGCTCCCTCACTACCAAGACCTTGCTATGCAACCCAGATCACCATGGCATCTCAAACATTTGCCACCGTCAATTCTCATTTTAAAATAGCCAATTTCCCCCTGTTTTAGTCCTACAGAGTAGATATTTGCTGCAGTTTAACCAGATTTAATTTTAACTGAAAATCACTGGAATGGAAGAAGGGGAATTACGTTTTGTTTTTTTTTTTTCTCCAGTTCAATTAGCATAGAAGTGCTTTGAGAAGAAAGGAAAGAAATAGTGAAAGAAATAGCACAAGATATGTGTTTGTGGCTTTCCTACCCAAGCTATCCATAAGATTCTGAGGGTCACAGCTGACTTGGAGTTACAGAAATGGCCATGGTTCAGTTCTGGTACTGCCTTAGAGCAAACCATGGGGCAAGGATTTAATTTTCCCTTGACCTCTGATGATCTCTATTTGCATCCAGCTGCTTGCTAGGACTTCACATGCAGAACCACCTTTGGTAGTAGAGTTGCATAGAATTTCTCATAAAAAAGATGAAGGATGCATGGCAGACTAAATCTGACACAGAGTTTAAGTGTTGGGAAGCGAGTGAACATCTTGGGATGTACTTTTATATGCACTCTCCTCCTTGTGGAAGGAATATTTCTACAGAATCTGCAGTCTTCTGTCCAGGTAACCCTGCAAATAAGAAAATTTTAATTAATAAGTTTGACAGCACCTCCAGGCTGCATAAAAAGTTGATTCCTACCTGAGGGAGGGACACTTTGATGGCTGTAGCTATTTTTTCACTGTTTCAATAGAAAACTTTGCTGCATCTCTTTTAATAGATTCACAAGATTCACATTGAATTTACTTCCTGCCCTTTAATGATAGCCTACTCACTTCCCTGGACTTATTATTTCAGAAGCTTTCATTTAAGAAAGTTCTTTCTGTAAATTAATTAATCTGTAGTGTAGATTTATTCTTCAGCTTGTCCACATTTGATATATACAGTATTTAAGTTTGTATTCACTTAGCAAAGCATTTACTCCATTATCAACTAATAATTTCCAGTCCAAATACAGAATCTAAAGATTAATGTACTATAAATTTCTCCTTGCAGAACTTTTATTGCTATATTAGTTATTAAGTTATGTTTGCACTGATGTTCCACAATAGGCAAGCTAGATAAGAGATTTGTTTATATTTTAAATTAAAGTGAGTCTTTTACAGTCAGTTCAGACTGAAAGGCTAAAGATTATGGCACACACACTATCTTTACAGCTGGACAAATGTTGCCAATCAAATTTGAAAATATCAGGAAGAGTTTTGACATGGTTTTATGAACAGCCATGCTTTTTTCTTTCATTTGCTGGGAAAGTGAGAGTTTGTTGTTTTCTTTAAAGGCCATTAAATGCATGATATGGAAAAAATATTGTATCTCTCTTCAACTTTTTTTACTTCCTCAGAAGAAAATGTTGTCTCACATTTCCAATTCTTCTTCTATTCAAAGTGTCCTAAACTCCTTCACCTCAAGGAGACTAAGCAAAAAAATAAATAGCTAAGGCAACCCTTAGCTCCTAGAGAAGCTTGATCACCTCCACGTGAGCTGGTCACTAGCTCAAAATGGAACATAAATACTTAACAGCAGCTTAAGAAAGGGAGCAAGGGTATTTTAGGATTCACTAAGTCATAACTTCCTTGTAACTGAAAAATCCATAAGGTCATGATTTTCCCTATGAAGCAGAATGTTCTTAACTGAGAGTCCCACTGGTATCTGCTCCATTTAATTACTGTGATGTGTTTGTTGTACTTTTGTGAGGAAAGTTGCTGAAATCTCAGTCTGATCTGTATGGAATGCTCAGAGATTTTACAGAAGAAAAGAAATTATTTTCTGTATTTTTTTCTCTTGATATGCACAATTTATTTCCAGTTTCAGGAATATGATCTAAGACTGTAAGAAGAAATGTGTCATGCATTAATCTCTGCATGTCATATTTACAGACTGTATGATTATATGACACACACTATATGATGTGATACCTAGTTATTTGCTGGACAAAACCCACGCTGTGTATATCAGATTTAAGAACATATCTGTAGCTCCAAAGGTTATGTGCTTACATCTATTTACCCATGCAGACACTGTATGGGTAATCTGGGTAAGTATTTTGCTTGGCTGCACTTCTCTTTTCCTTTCTCTGCATTCTCTAATCTTAGACAAGTTACTACTCTGTATCACTAATCCTCATTAAGAACAAGACAAAACAACAGCACAAGAAAGCCCTAAGCAAATCTCTTGAAGCACACTGGTGAATTTTATATGGTAAAATGTGGATCATATGTATTAAGATCTGTTATGCAAGTTACTTTGAGGTGTAATATAAATATTTTATAAGAGATGTATGGAGTTTTCATTGTCCCAGCTAAATTTCTAGTCCTTTAAAATGCAACTTAAGCACAAGCATGTTGGGTCAGTTGAGAAGAGAAAATTTACATTCCCTGTTTCACTTCCTGAATGTCATTCCCATCTCTTTTTTCGTCAGTTATTAAAATGCACAAAGCCACTGCTGCCAGCCCACTTATCCCCTGCCACATTGAATCAGTGTATCCACAAAGAGTGTTTCCTGTGCACTTGGAGCTGTCACAGATGGACTGGAAGAGCTGCTTTCTGGTGATTCAGTCCAGCAGGGGACACATGCTCCAATGACAGCAGTGGTGCACAATTAACATCGGCTAAAAGAGCACAAAGGAAATTGTGGAGCAGAGTGAAAAGCTGCAGAACCCTTAGCTGTAACTCACTCAGGGCTTTCCAATTCTCTTTGCAATAAGGCAAAAAGGCAGGTTAATAAAGCACTGAATATTTTACTAAGGCAAAGTATTGGGCTATTTTTATATAGACTTATGAAATATCAATGGACTAAGGCTGGCGTCCATAAGAAAAATGTTCTTAGATAGAATTTTTGGAACTCAAATGATTAATTGTCTTGGGTTTACCATTCTTTGGTAAAGATTTACAAAACCCAACCTCAGTTTTCTTGATCATTTTAATACTTTATAAAAGAAAAATGTTCCCAAGGGATCTCTACTGAGAAGGAGGCTTTATTGTGAGCCCCTGTGTACTGCCACACTAATCAATAGTTATGACTGATTACTGTAACTAATCCATAAGATATAGCACTGAAGCATGGAGAGTTTTTTAAAACTTTGTTCTGTGTCTCCCAGGAGGAGAGCAGCCCTTCCACTGGGACATGATGGGCTTATTCCAACCTTTGCTCAGTTCTGTGTCTCCATAATTTTGTCTGTCTGTCTGGGCATGAAAACCATCCCCTTATCTGATGTGTGACACTGCCTCTCCTCCTCAGCCCTGCAACATCACTTTTACAGCCACATGCTTGCCTGGTGAAATAAACAGCTCTAATGATCTCCCCAGAAGCCCCTGCAGACTCTGGAACTCTTCTCCTTTTTCAAGGTCACAACTCTGCTTGAGGTTGATAAATTCATGAATTAATAATACTAAGCACTTTTCATCCAGGAGTGTCAAAGGTGAGAAACCATTGTTAGTCCCATTTTTATCAAGGAGGAAATTGAACTGTAGAAGTGACATGTACAAAATGATTTTGGAAGCCAGTGGTAGATCCAGGAAAAGAACACAATTCTGTGCACTCAGCTTGCACTGTAGCCATTGCATCACACTTTGGTGGTGGCTTTTTTGCAACAGTGCACTCTTATTAAAGCTGAGATTTAAGTTCTATAAGAGCCAGGAAATTAAACTCTGCCACACAGTATGTTCATTGTACATTTTTATTGGACATGGCCTATACATTACCTAGTGATGATCCTTCTCCCAAGGGATAGTTTTCAGAGAACCTTATATGTATATTTCTTTGTTTGCTCTGTCTTATTTGTGTAATATCATAACTGCAAGCAAAACAACATATGCTTATAATTCTAATTTTCAGGACTGTACTAATCAGGGCCACTCTATTACTTTGCCTTTTTAAAAATTACTTTATCGAACATTTAGAATACAAATACATGTCTTAAATGCTTTTCTGGGATAGCCCCAAAATGATTCAGACACTTTGGAGCTCTCATGGAACATGAGAAAAGTAATGGGAAAGTATCCAGGGTGAAGACCATCCCATTCTGGAAGAGATCTCTTGTTATGCTTAGTTTTGACATTCCTTGAAAAAATGTTTTATTCAGCAAGGATGTTCTGTCTGTTCCCACCAGCCCCATTTCCCCAAAGGATCTCTTGACTGTCTATTATAATTCTTGTTTCACTCACAAAACACTTCCTTGAAATGAGTACTTCTAACAAGCACCTCTATTCATGTAAGCACTCCAGAAAATCCTCTAGATGGTTAAGAGGAGATGCTGAAGAAACACTCAGAACCGTCAGAGTAAAGCTTTTATCTGCCAGAAAATTCTGGGAGAGTTATTCTTGAGAAACACTGAATGCTCTGCTAGGCACATCACCTACTATTTAGCCATTTAACAAGTAAAATAGCTTCAGGTACAGTCCTGTGCAGAATATAGAGATAGTCCATCAACCTGGGGGCTGAGACAGACAGGCTCAAGACAGGTCAGTCTTATTGTTAAAATCCTGAAATTGATTCTAGAAACAAATGTAATGTTGTCTTGCATTTATAAAAATTGGTTTAAGGTTAAATTTAGCATTACTTTTTTTAACAGTTTTTTTCTGCAAAAGGCAACCTTAATATAATACATGTTACAATAGGAGTGGTTCTACCTATACTGATTTTATTGACATGGGTTTTTTTTACCTAATCTTGAGCCTTTTTTTTTTTCCTAATTTCTGCAATATTTTCACTGAAATGCTTGTGTTGTCTTTGCTGCCTTGGACTGGGCCATTTGTAAATTTGTTTTGAAAGAGAACTTAACAGAGGAAAGAAAGTCTAAGAAACACACAGAAATGGCAATATGGGAGCTGGAGAGTGGTGGCAGAAATGTAGCCTAGAGGATGAAAGGAGCTGTTTACCTGTGCAGCCAGTGCAGCACATTCACTGATAGCTTCTCCACAGTACCAGAGTACTCAGATCCTGAGTTTTAGACATTCTGACCCTGTCTGTAGGAGAACTGGGTCAACTTTGATTTTGCAGAAGCATTTTCAGTCCATAGCACCTGTCAGTCCCTGGAGGAGAGGCCTTGTCATCTGCTTAGAGTGGTACTTTCTGCCTTTTCTGTTTACTTGATTTGGCATTTAGAATTTCTACTACTCTGCACATTTAAATGACAATTATTTCTGCATAGAAATAATTCTATACTAATAATTTCTATTAACATTTCCTTTTTTTTCCTCTCCCTGCTTCTAAGGGCAGATAGTTCTAATTTCCTATTAAAGATTCCAAATCTTTAGCTTAGTAATGTGGCAATTTCCCGTGTCAACAAACAGGACAATACCACTAGAGGGCTTGAATGAGGACCCAAATCTTATCTGTTACACCTTTTACAATCTGGAGTAATTTATGGAAATTATAGTTGCCCATTTTCCTTTAAATTTGAAAGACAGGATGACAGCTTTTTTATTTTAAATTAAATCGAAGTTCAGTGCAATAAATCATGCAGGTGATTTGCTTCTTTAAAGTTCTGTTAAAAAGAAGACAGAAATTTTCAAAGATAGCACTGGGAAAATGAAAGCTTCTCTTAGTTGTGAAGACCAAGGATTAATCTTTAAAGTCAGTTTGCAGCCTGGTCCTTTAAATGCCTTTAAGGTGACTGTGTTTAAGGACAGAAACTCTTGTGTGGCACCTGGCAGTGCTGAGCCCAGGGGACCTGGGGGTGCTCCTGTGCCCCAGAATTCACCATGGCTCAAACTCTAATCCAAGGAAACAAAACTTCTCCAGGTTCTAATGACTAAAATTCATTTAGTAACACTTAGCACTTTCCACTTTGGGTACATCTTCAAAGAGCTGAACTAATAGCAGCTAATTTAATCTTCAAACAAACTGAGTGAGGAGCATTATCATTGCTGTTTAACTGGGGGCAGAGCAAGGGAATGGCACTGCAGAGAAACACAAACCAACGCCTCCAGCCAGATGCTTTGTGCCTCACTAAGAGGAAAGGTTTTAGTGGATTTAATTCTGATGGGTATATTGGGGTGGCTGCTGACTCTTCCCAAATCCTAAATCACTATTATTTTAAAATCTAAGGGTAAAATCGAGGCTGCAAGAGGGAGGGGGAAGAGGCAAGGAAACTAAAAAAAAGAGGGTAAAGTATGTTTTTATGGGCCTGGAAACATATTCTTTACTGTAGGAGATATATAAACTGTCAAGGAGGAGAGACATTTCTGTTCCTTCTCCCCAGAGCTGTGGTTCTCAAGGGCCCCATTTATCCCCATCTACATCATTTTAAAAGGGAACAAAGCATGTTGAGTTGGGCACCTTCAACAGCCTGCTCTACCATGGGATTCCTTCCATGGGAATACCCTGAGGTGACTTAAGCAGGCAAAACATAGCACTGTAAAATGGGAAAAATGCCAGAAACAGAGAACAGATAGAGGAGTAAACAGGGACATAGGAGGGCAATGTATAATCTATAAAGGAACAATGTAGTTGCTTCTAAATAAAAGATGAATCCTGGCTGGAGGCTTATTTGATTTAATGAAGCTGTTGACAGGTCGTCAGGTAAAACTATAGAAAATCTAGAGATCTGGGCTCACAGAAAGAGGGGCTTGATGAATTTCTAAAGTTTGTATTCAACCTTCTCTAAAGTCTGCAGTAGGTATGAATTAATAAGCAGAGGCAAAATTAGCAAAGAAGGCTTGTGCTCAGGTTTAAGTACGCATCCAGTAGCATCATCTTCAGAAAGAGACTTAGTGAATAATTGGTTTTCTGCCCTTGCAAATCCAAACCCAAGTATGGACACACAGACTGTAAGTACTTTTGTGTGTGTATATATATATATATATGCATAAAATTAACACTAGTTTTAAGCAAACAATCCAGTTTAAAATCAGTAACACCTGGTTTTTCACAAACACACTTCTCTATATTAGTATGTTTAAGTGTGAGTTTCTGCAGGAATCTCAAAAATGCTTAGGTCAAGTGAGACTGTTTAAGGATTCTAGTATTTTTAGGTATTATACTTCTAAGCAAAACTTCAGGTCATTTGAAATAAAAGACATTTTGAATTAGGGAATTAGAAATTCTTGCTTTAGGTATGGAAAAACATTTTTTAATTTTTTTTGTAATTTTATTATTATTATTTTTCAAATAGTGGGGTGTTTTTTTTTTAATGAGTACTTTATTGCCTAGATTTTTACACAGAAGAGAGCAACTATAATTCTTTACAATGCTGGGCAATTTGCCATGTTGTTCATACTCCAACACCTTGGCTCCAGTCCTCCCTGGCAATGACTGGTCCAGTGGAGCAACAATTCCTCCTGTCAGCCAAGTCAGTATTCCTGCAAAGTGTGTTGGTCGTTTCCTCTGTGCACCTCCTGCCACTGCTTCCTCACATTCAGAGCTTCAGGAGATCCAGAGTGGTTACAGGATTCCACAGCTTAGGGCACATGATAATGAAAAGCACAAATCTCCTTCACCTCTTCCTCTTGCATGTCACTTTTATGATGATTCCACTGCATGCACACTCCCTGCAATGCTAAAATGCTGCACACCACTGTAGCAGTATGTATTTTTTTAAGCTGGCTCATTTTCCTGGCCTTGCTCTTGTCATGGATCCAACTCAGGTGAAAATGAAAGATGATATAATACAACATTAGCCACTGCTTTGGAAGATAGGTACAGGGCAGGAATTCTGGGTGCCTTAGGCAGGTAAGCAGTAATAGGTTACCTGCCTAAGGCATTCACTCAAAGAGCAGTGATAGTCCCTTCTATGTCTGCAACAAAAAAATCTTGGAAGAGGAAGAGGTGTAATGTGATCACAGAGTGCTCAGAAATGTATTCATTGCTCTGCTTTGTCTTTGTAAATCTTTCCAATGTTCAGCAGGACAGCTGTGCTGTAGCTGCTAGCTATTAGGGCTGCACACTGCTTTTCAGATTTACAGCTGTGTGCTTGTCATTTCCAGATGCAGTTTTACTAAGACAGTCACTCAGGAAACGTTGTGAGAAGCAGCAGGTTTCCAGTAAAACATGCCCATAAACACCACGGTTGCTGGCAAAATAAGACTTACACCCAGATGCTTCAGGAGAAAAACAGTCTATTCTTTGTTCACTTTTACCCTGAGGGCTCAGCTCAGCTCCATAAATATGTACAATGGAGCAGCCCATCCTGCTCTGCTGGTGGACAGGACACGCAATTCCCCATCTCAGACACTGCTGCTATTTCTGCTGCATGGATCTGTACAAGGATTCTATCTGAGGCTAATAAATCAGAGAGCTGTTTCAATCAAAACTCAAATCATAGGCTATGTGGCTATTTTTGTTCTCAGCTCAGCTGTGGCTAGTTGAAAACTGGACTTAAGCTGAGAAATGCAAGAATCCAGAGAGGGAAATGCACAAAACTCCTGCTGTTTCTGAGTTATCCAACAATACCCATTCCCAATTCCATCAGACTCCGGAAACAGCAGAGTGCAGCACAAAAATTGCAAAGATTTAATTAGCATCTGAGAAAGGATAAGCAAGATGGGGACCATGGGCTGCTCAGGCACTTCTGTCTTGCTGCTGTTGGATGAAAGCACTAACCAGAATCAGGGAGCTTTTGTATGCTGCATTTTGCAAATTAACATTATAACTGTGACTGGCAACAATAGATCACATGGTAGTTTTTTCTCATTTGTTTCCCCCAGCTTTTCTTAAGTGAAAGAACTTCCTCAATCAGTTTCCACTCAGGTAGCAAGCAGCATCACATGGAAGATAGGAATTGTGTGTATCTGTGTTGATATTTGCCCCTGGTAATGAGGGGAAGGGTTTGTAGTCTGTTTCAATTCAGATAGGAACCAGGTGCACACCAAGCTGCTCTATCACTCCCCTGAGCTGGACAGGGGAGGGAAAATATAACAAAATTCTCCTGTGCTGAGATAAGGACTGGGAGAGATTCCTCAGCAGTTACCAACACAGGCAAGACAGACTCGACTCAGGGAAAAATTAATTGAATTTCTTACCAACCAAATCAGTGTAGGATAATAGAAAGAAATCCAAATCTTATAATATCTTCCCCCAACCCTCCTTCCTTCCCAGCTTAACTTCCCATTTTCACTGCCTCCTCCCTGGCAGTGATGCAGGGGGATGGGAATGGAGGTTTTGGTCAGTTTATCACACATTACTTCCACTGCTTCCTCCTCAGGGAGAGGACTCCTCACACTCTTCACTGCTCCAGTGTGGGGTCTCTCCTACTGAAAAGAGTTCTCCATGGACTTCTCCAACAAAAGTCCATTCCAAAGGCTGCAGTTCTTCATGAGCTGCTCCAATGTAGGTCCCTTCCATAGGATACAGTCCTTTGGAACAGACTGCTCCACGTGGGTCCCCCACAGGGTCACAAGTCCTGCCAGCAAAACTGATCCAGAGTGGTCCCCCCAGGGGTCACAGACTATTAGGGCATCCCCCCCTGCTCCAGTGTGGGGTCCTCCACAGGCTGCAGGGGGATCTCTGCTCCCCATGGACCTCCAAGGGCTGCAGGGGCACAGCTGCCTCACCACGGGCTGCACCATGGGCTACAGAGGAATCCCAGCTCCACTGCCTGGGCAACCTCCTGCCCCTCCTTCTGCACTGACCTGGGGCATGCAGGACTTTTGCTCTCCCACATCCTCACTCCTTTCTCCAGGTGCAGCTGTGCAGGTTTTTTCCCTTCCTTAACACATTATCCCAGAGGTGCTGCCACTGCTGCTGAGGGGCTCAGCCTTGGCCAGCAGTGGACCTGTCTTGTGTTCTTTTGGGCACAGAGGAAGCTTCTGGCACCTCCTCAGAGAAGTCACCCCTGTGGCTCCCCTGTTCCCCAAACCTTGCCATGCAAACTCAATACGATGGTGTAGCACAAACAGAGGACTTTATCTTTCTCTCTCATCTCTCTGATGGAGCAGGGCATTTATTTTTCTGGCAAGTGTTGTGTTTTCTTTTTAGCCTGTGTACACCCTCTGTAGCATAGAAATAATTTCCTTATAGCTGTTTTTACAGTGCAGGGTAAAAGTTGATGTATTCATTAGCAAGGCTCCCCAGGCATGTTTTTGTGCAGTTTACAGAGATGTACTGAATGAAAGATGTCTACTGCCAGCTTGTCAGCCCGAGCATGGGACTGTGCAGTCCTGCTCAGCACTGGCTCGTGACTCCTGCCTGCTCTCCACTGGCTTTGGAAAAAAGCAGAGGGGACTTGAGAGCCAAAACAATAGTGACAAATTGAAATGTAGAAGTGTACTTCAGAGCACATCCTGCCCCTGCACACCCAGTGCACCCTGATCTCCACCCCTGCAGATCCTCACTCATCTGGTGGAATGCTTCATTCCAGAAGGCAGGCAAGGCAAAGCAGCAGCTCCTTCTCTTTGCTGTGCAGCTAATTAAAATGTAGCACTAGCAACATATCAATAATGCTGCAATATACAAATTTTGCACCTACTACGTGTTGACCAGAGCTGATAACTCTTATAGGAGAAAACCCTGAGGATTACAAGAAAAAAATGTTGACATAAACTTCTTAGAATTGTGAGCTGAGAAAGTAATTCCCAGCCATTGTCAGATTCTTTTCCTAAAGGATGACAAGCTTCATCACAAATGGAAATCTCTATTGCTTTTAGTAGCTTTTTTTGTGATCTGGCTTCTTTCACTCTTTCTGCATGGAAATGCTCCCCTTATGAATGTTTTTACTTCTTTCCCACTTTATTTTTTCAGGTGTGCCTTGAGATTGGCAAGCCAGTGCATAAAATACCAAACTCTGGAAATTTCAAAACAGGATTTTTTTGCAGTCTATAATAGAAAAATATTTATTTATGCATTTTAATAAAAATTTTGCAGAGTTTTAGGGTTGTCTTCCTCATTTCTTCCTTTCTGCATCTTTCCATTTTTTGCCACTGGGCACTGAGTTTCAGTCTAGTGAGGCTTCATTGCATTTCCATCTCAATTTTAGATTTCGATTTTACTTTTTATTCCCCTTTTTCTTTTTTTTTTTTTTAGTAAATTAAAGCTGTGAACTCGTTAGAATATTTATTTCTTTTCTGAAGTTTCCATTCCTTTATACAGCTTCAACAGCTGTAAATCAAGAGATTTCAGTCTAGTCTCACACTGTTTTTTGTCATGTCTCTTCTCCTATTACTATCCAGGGAGCATCCCAGCAAAAGCATTCCTTGACCTGATCACACTTCTCACCTTTTGTACCAACTCCAAGTTTTCTCCAAGGTGTTGCAGTCTGGCACAGCTTTGGCAATGGGGTCCTCCACTGCTGGCCATAGGAGCAGCTGTGAGCTGGGCTCTGGATGTTCCTGTGTGTCAGTGCAGCTTCAGCCTCCCTCACTTCTCTGACCTGGCTTTTGCAGCTTCAGAGCAAGCAAACAAGAGACACAGTGGAGAAAAAGGTAAAGAAATGGAATTAATTGAAAAAGGCAATTAATGCAAACAAGAAGAATTACCAGAATTGCCTGCTTGCAATTCTGAGTGAGAGGTTTCATTCTATCAGCAGAGAGTGCATCCAGGTCAAAGTTAAAAATAGTAAGATAAATGTTTACTTTAAGTGAGTGTGAATAGCAAGGAAAAGGTATTAGTGAAGATTCTCTGGAGCTACCTTTCAAGGTCAATCCAGTTCTGAACTTCAGTATATACTGCAGAGTTAGGTGATACAGGGTCAACAGGATGTCTTTTGAATCATTAATTGAGGTATATGCTTAAAGTTGATTAGGCAGTTAAAGCTCAGTGGGAGAAAGGTGATTCTTTGCCTCTTGTTTGCTGTTTTCAGGGATTGTGTTGATTACATCATGCAGGCAGGGAAGGGTGAAGCACAGTGGTTAGGTCACCTTAATGAGGGCAAATAAAATGTGTTTCTTCCAAAGAGGTGGAGAACCTTTTTAATTAGACATTTGTGGAACACTATTATTTTTTTATATGTTATTTAATGGTGGTTGTTTTCCCAGGAATCTCCATTTAACAGAGGGATGTTTTATGTGGTGTGTTCTGGTCTTGTGCATGGAGGCAGACGTTTTTATTTTTTAATTTTTCTTCTCAGGAACAAGGAGTATATATAACATATAGAGTATTCATACCTGCTCTTTTAGTCACACCATTTCTGTGACTCAAAACTAACAGAAATAGCAGCTTTTCATATACACCATTTCCCACAAAGCACATGAAACATGACTTCTGGGGGGATCTGTCTGGTTGTGCTTTGTAGTTTCATATGTCTGCATTCTGCAGTAAAAAGCTCTATAAAAATTCCTTTATCATTATTTTAATAGATTAACCTTTCTCGTACAAAAATGTCTAAACTAAAAAAGTCTCCAAGTGGCAGCCTACTGCCTGTCTCCATGTATCCACTGTATTTTGAAAGTAAATTAGAAAATTTGGCAATTTTGTAAAGGTTTTGAAAATTTTTCACATCCTTGAATTTTTGGTGCTAAATAATCTAGAATAGAGTTGGAAAGAAACCTGAAGGTGTTGTAACCTGAAGACCAAATGCTTGATCACTACAGATACCTGTCCATCTTCTGGAAGGAGCAACTTTCTAAAGAGGCTCCCTGAGGGATGTATGTGGATGTTTAAAAGAAACAAAACAAGCAAGCAGGCAGCTACCTCTACATCTGATGATTTAACAAGAGCAAATATGTGTGTTAAATGTTATACTTCATCAGGACTTCATGTTCAGATGCTATGAGCATGTCTGGAGGAGACAGTTGGAGTTTCCATTCCAGCTTCTGGGGCTGGATTTCTAAACCTGTTCCTTCAAAGCAGAACTGCCATGGAGGAGCTAATGCCCTTATTTAATATAATAATGCTGTGATTAATATATCCTGTCAGTGTGTGGGAAACCTGAATTCAATTTCCTCGTCTGCCTGAGGGATTTGAACTCCAGACCACACAAAGTGACCTGATCAGTAAGCTACACTATTTTGTGGGTGAAGAAGACTCTCTTCATGCTTTCTAAGTCACCCAAGCAACATGCTGAGCCAAGTGTGAAGGAGGCTGATTGCTCTAATATCTGGTAGTTGGTGTTCACAAACAGGACCTTGAATACAGCTTCTCCCATTGTGAGCAGTGCCTCTGTCAGGAGCTGGATACCCAAGCTGCCTGCTCTAGCCCTGTGCTCATGGTCTGTGAGGCTTTGGCTGAGAGCTTGTTCTGGGCTCTGCAGATCCAGCACATGAATCCAGTCATTAATCCCACACAAGTGTGTCAGGCTTCTCCCTGCTGTCTGAAAATGTCCAGAAGCTTTAGGGAGCAGGACATCCCAAAAATCCAAAAGGATGAGGCAACCATGGGCTGCAAATTTGGTGTGGGCACAGGAATGCACCCAGAGCTTTTTGTAGGGTCAAGACAAGAACCTCTCTCAGCTGAAGGAAAGGCTGAAATTTCTTGATCAGGTTAGTGAGTTTGCAGGGCAATACCATGCTTGGCTGATTGCATTGGGTATGGTTGCCTACTATTCCAACTTGCAGTTATAACTGTTCCATTTTATTGGCCCCTTAGTTATTTTCATTCCCAGTGCCACTACAGCTCTGAAACCAATTGTGAACGTGCGTAGGTCAAGGGGAAGGAAAATTAAGGGTCATCTTAAGTTTATACAGTGGTGCTTTTTCATTTTCTGTAAAACTAACTACATTTAGGCTCCCTGTCGGGTAAGCCTTTTTTCCCTTGTCTGTTATTTTCAAAGAAGAGAGTGCATATGACAGTCTGAGAATAGCACCAGCCTGAACACAGATGGTAGGGATTACACCACACTGAGCCTTGACCTTCAAAACTTGCCGTTCCTTTTCAAGGTTTCTCTTCTTTGACAGGTGTACTGGCTTTTGTCAATTACTTTCATTAATGCATTTTTTTCATTATGATCAATTACCTGTGGTTTAGATGGTGTCTCAAAATTACAGCAAAACAGGTTCCGAACTGAAAAGCTGAAATGGTTTTCCATACTTTTCCCCCTTCTATTGCCCCAAAGTGCTCTGAAACTCTCAAAGATTTAACTCATAATGGAGAAATATCACCCAGTTTCTGCTCATTTCCATTAAGCACTCGGTCTGTGAGATTCTGGCTGGAGCACTAGGCTAAATCCCACAAATCAGGTTTGCAGGGCACTGAATTTAAAAGATACTATTCTCTGAGATATTAAAAATCATCTAAAAAGTAAATATGGGAACAGAAGTTAAGCATAGACTTTATAATGTGGAAGGAAACTTTTCACAGGCCAGATAGAGCCAATCCTGTAAAGTATTGGTACCAGAGTGTAAATATCAAATGGAAATCAGCTACTTCAGGCCAAGGTAATTGAAGTAAATGGTGTGCACTGGTACAGATGAAACAGGATTCAGCCTTTTCTTCCTTAGAGATACTGGCAAGCAGGTCAGAAATCCAAATGCATATTGTCAGCCTCATGCCTTGAACAGCCAGAGCCATGGCAGTCTGCAGAACTGGGCTTCTGACGTAAGAACAGATTCTCTTGGGAGTTTGGTTTTCCTCTGCTGTTTTGGGGATAGCTGAAAATGCCAGAAATGGTTCTTAGCATCACGGACTGATGTCTCTGACTGCAAGAATGATGAGAGTCAATGACCAGTCAGTAGCAGAGTGCAAGTTTCTCCAACTGTTCAGCCTCTCACCAGAAGCGTGGTCTGAATTTATTTCTAACAGATATTCAAATTTCCCTGATCAAAATCTATTTGTTCCAAACCTGAAGCTGTCTTTTCAGGATGTATATAATGAGGAATCAGACCTCAACTGCCAGTTTAGGACATTAAAGCAAAATGAGACCCTCCATCCTCTCAGGTCCTTCACGTGGCCTCCTGGCTCTCTGCAGCTGGGATGAGGGGCAAAGAGGCTGGGCTGGGTCTGACCTGCTCATGCATTTTGACCTTTATTCACCCAGGAGAGCATCAGAGCTGCAAAAAGACTGCACATGGTTTGGCCTGGCTCCTCTTGCCCAAATGACTGCCAGTGGATGGGCTCTCAAGGGCAAGAGAGATGAAGGGAAGAAGGATTGAAATGTTTTTCTGGCTCAGTGCCTCCTTTCACACAGTGCTGAAACTGGAGGGATGATCTAGTCCCAAACCAAACCTTAAAAGGTGCTAACATACAGGACAGCCAGAGGGACAGAAACTCCTCGGGGTAATCTCCAAGGGAGATAAGCAATTAATGCTCATTAATGTTCATAAGAGTTAGTGTGTGAATCCTCTGTTTCCTGGACTAAGTAAAAGAAAGTCTAAAACCATAATAAATCTGTCTCAAATTTAGTAATATTTATTCCAACTACAATATAATCACTAGAATAACATTGTGGTGCTGTAAAACATGTTGAAATATAGTGTTACATCATCACTGCTATTTGTTACTATAATTTTATCCAATAAATTATGGTGCAATCCATGGCTTGGGATTAAAACGACAGCTTTAATATGACATTTTTAGTCTGCATAATGCTCGTGGTTCAGGACAATAAGAGTTTTGATCTAAAGTAAATAGGTGCTAAAAAAAGCCACATGAGATTGGCTTTCATTTTAAAACTTCATTAAAAAGGGATTTGTCACTATCACTAAATATGAGAGGGGAAAAACATCAAAATCTGAAATGCTCCATAAATTGACTACATTTTTACCATGACTTCTAATTTGAAAGTTACTTAACAAACAAATGGTACTAATTTCCTGTAAAAATTTCAATCACATTCAAAATGAGCTATTCACTATGAAAGCCACAAGCTACCTAAAAGCTAAAGACAATTACAGAGTAGGGTGTTTTTTTTTGTTTCAACATTCAAATGAAAATGATTTTCAGACTCCTCAGATTCCAGTAAATGTAACTTAGATCTCTCATGAGTACTCTGCAGTGAATAATGGAGGAACTAAGCCAAATATGTGCAGGATTCTGGGGTTTGTTGGTTGGTTGCTTGATTTTTTGTGGGAATTTTTTGATAAATAATATGAGAGTAAGAACATATAATGTGTTTCAGAAATTGAGGTATCTAGAAATAATTTGCTCGGGTGCAATCTTCCTGAAATTGAAAACAGTACCTACACTGTGTCTTATCTGCAGGTTTAGCAGATGCTTTAGCAATAACAAGAAGTTATGTATTTTAAACAAAAAGGTTTTGGAAAAAAGGGGATTACGTGAATTTCTTCTATATATCCAACCCATTCTAAAAGGTGCTGGAACATTTTACACATTAAAACCCTGGAAATAATTTCATCACTGGAGTAATGCATCTGAGGCTTCACAAACCCTAATTTGCATTCTTCCTTTATATGACAATGACTCTTGAAAAAGTCAGCCTTTATTTCTAGGAGGTGCTTGCAGACATCCAGGAAAACCTGACCAGTGGCTGCTCAGGTTAGGGAATACAGCAAAATGCTCTCATCCACAGGGTCTCTGAGGAATGGCCTGGGAACAGCAAAGTGAGAGTTCCTGACATGGAATCTGGGTATTTATGGGTTATTGTTCCATTCCTCAGCAGAAGAGCCTCTGTCAAAACACTCTAGCAAGAAATTGCAGTCATACAATGATAGAAATGAAAGTAGTTCCTTAGTAATCATTTAGAGCATATTTTCAGACTTCTTTTCAGTGAATTCTCATAAAACTAGTGCTGTTATAGATGATAAAAAATTATCTGAGATAGCTAATCTTTCTGTTGTGGGCTTGTGCTTATGAAATTATCTGATTATTAATGATATTCTGTAGAATAAAACCCCATAGTACATAAAAAACAAACAAAAAAAAAGATCAAAAGCTTTGTCTAAATTATGTTAAATCACTTATTAGAAATATTATTATTCACTGCTGAAAGTGTACCTAATTTGAAAATGTATTTCACAAACTGTCCCACTCCAGAAAATTTATGAAAAGTTTTCAGCAAAATATTTTTCCTTTTTGATATGTATTTTCATTTTATTAAAAACCTGGGACTTTTTTCTTTGTTTGTTTGGGGGTTTCTCCCCCAAAGAGAAACATTCTATATCACTAGTTAATATCTTATGATTATATTCTGAAACCACCTTTTTTCCTTGCTGATTTGAACTTAAATTTGGAAAATCTAATTTGGCGTTGATTTATTGTCACCATGAAAAATATGGGAAAAAGAGGAAGACAGAACAGACATCAGTGGACTACACCAAATATTTGCTTATTGATAAGCCTGTGCTTAAGTTCTGCTGAAATGTTAGAGATTCATTCCAGCAGAAAATTAAAAAACCAAGGGAATAAATGTGAATGAATTATGTTGTTCATCAGCTCACTGTTATTGAGATGAGCACAAGTCTCTCTGAAAGGTACATTCCACAAGAATTTGTAGGGGTAAAATTTGCACAAGAGCACAAGAACTACTCTACTTAATTGGAGAGCAATTAATTCAGGTCCAAAGTGGAAGCTTATTGAAAATTTAGGTTCAGGTCGTATTTCTAAGCAGTCAACAAGAATGTAAATGTACAGATCTTAAGATTTGCCTAAACATGCTATTGCTGTGAGAAATTATCCCAAAACTTGGTGCACACTTTGTTCTTTAACTCAATGCTTTGTTCTTTAATTGGAAAGCTCTTAAACACATAATATGTCAAATTAAAGTAAAATAATCTGTTATTTTTCATATTAATGACATAATTACATTGCACCACTATAAAATCGCTTCCAGTCTAATTATGTCTAGGCAGAGATTACTGGTAATTAATATAACAAATAATTTTGACTACAACTAGCAATAATTGCTTTCTTGAAGACTTTCCTAAAACCTTTGAGTAATTTTGTTACTTCTACATACACTATTGCAACAATTCTTTAGCACTTAGCAATTAATTGCTTCAAGAAATAAGTAATTAATTGCTACATGGAATTGCATGTTTGAAACAGAACAAGAAGAGGGGATACATTTGTTTTAGAAGTGTTGGTCAATGGCTCCTTTGGTCAATGGCTCCACAATGGTGAGTGAGGCTTTACATGCACTGATGGCTGGGAGCAGGAATGTCATCCAAACAGAAAGTGGTCCAAGAAATTCCTGTTTCACTTATAAGATGATCAGTGCTGTGAAATAATTTGGGGACCTCTGGTATAATGTATTATCTCAGGCCATGGCACATTAAAATACGAGCCTGTGAATGTTTGTCATTTAAAAGCCCATCTACTACCATGTTTTATACCCATCTTATCAGTAAATCTCTTTTTTAAAAGATACATGATCTAAAATTTAAAAGTAAAATTTAATTTCCTCTCCTTACCAAATACTATGCCTCAGTACCAGGCTCATGTTTCAAGATCCATTTCACTAAGGAATCATTTTCATCTTCTGTACTCTGTGAGGCCTCTTTATGTCAGATATTTATCCATGCTTTATGTTTTTGCCTGACCTTACCTTCCCACTAAGGCTGAGATACCAATTGCTGCTACTGCTGCCACTCCTGTCCATCCATTCCCTAAAGTCTTTGTGACCTATTAATCAAGGTGGGGAAAATTTCATTGCCCTGGGAAAGAAGGACCTCTAAAAGTAAAGGAAAATTAGGGAAAATAAATTAATTTTAGAAATAATGAATTTCTCTCTGAAATGAAATTTCTGGTGCTCTGTAATAGAGGTAAAAGACAATAGCATGAGTTAATACGTCTCTAACAAAGCACCACAAGCTTCTTTCTCCAGCATGTCATTGGGAATCATCCAAAGATGTTTATACAGTTAAATAAGACCTGTTTCTTCTTTCTTTTTCTCTAAAATTTAAGTTCTATAGTTTGGTAACACCACTGACTTTACTGGACATGAGGAGATTTCAAAAAAGCTTTATTTTGGAGCCTTTGGATTTTGGTCTCCTAAACTTAAGCCAGTATATAGACTGTTATTGTTATTATTAAGCTAAACAGAATCTAAAATGGACCTCAAGTTTCTCCACAAACACTAGAATCAGAAAATCAAAATGGTCTTTTCCAAACATGCTACAAACTTTGAGCAAAACATCCAGGATTTACATGAGTAAAACTCATAATCATCTTTCACTATGTTATTCTATTAATGCAATAAGCCAAAAATATCCTCTACGTACTAAAAATAATAAGCATATTCTGAATCCCAGCCTAAAGGTTTAGTGTGGAGATTCTGTTTCAAATCTTATTCCTGTGGAAACTGGGTCTAAGTTATAATGAGTGTGATCATAGAAAGTATTCCTCAAGCTGTTACTTGCAGGCTTGGGTTTAAGAAAAAACCTTCTTTGGGAATTTATTATTGCATTGCTCATAAAACAGCATCCCATAGTTTTATTTCACTGGCTTGTGACATACAAAAATCAGACAAGGATTAGCTGACTGTAATGCCAAATATATGAGAACAATCCCTTTGTACCTGACAGCAAATTGCAAACAGCAGCTCTGATTCCATGAGTTCATATTTCACAAGTGCTGAAATATTCAGCAGCTTATTAAGACTTGATACTTACTTATTGTTTTCCTCTGATAGAAAATGCAGAGTTCCTCCAAATATTTGAAGTAACATCAAGAGGTCTGTGTTCTGAAAAGAGAAATCTTGGGAATTTCAAAGTGGCCTTGTTAAATTAATAAGCATCAGCAATGAAAGCCCTACAGTTCTGAAAGACATGCACATACTGAAATTCATACACCCACCAACTTCCTGTAATCTATATTTTAGCACTCAGTACATGAATATTTGCTGTTTTGTACTCACAGCAATGTTTGAAAGAGGGTCTTAAAAACTTTATAGTCTCTTTTACATTGTGACTTGTGCAAAAGGGTTTTGCACAGGGTGAAAAATACTGTACAATTTAAGGATATGTAATACAATTAAACCAGTTACAATGATTTACAGGATAAGCTAATAATCTAGAAGTCATATATCTTATATGTAAAGGTAATAAATGCTAAAATTGTGATGAGAAGCAGCTTCAATTCTAGCATTAACTCATAGTCAGAGCTGAAAAAAAGTAATGTCTTTTCCCCCATAAAGGAAAGATTTCAGAATGAGAGAAATTATTAATTTTGATTTGTTCTTCTTCTTTCATTTTCTGTAGTGGACAAAGAACAGGAAAGAGGGGGTTCTTTTGTGAATACCAGCATGAGGTATGCAGAAATTTATCATATATGTAAGATTTGACAGACAATTATGCAAATAGGTGGAGGATTCTACTCCTTTTTTGAAGACTTCACATGGCTGCCCATGCTCCAGGCTTCACAGAGAGCCCTTGCAAAAACATGCAAAGGCAGAAACACTTTATTTTTGTGTTCAGACTATCAAAATTTCCTGTTGAGCCCTTCAGGAAAGAGTCCTGGCAGCTTCCAGGAGCACACTCCAAGCAGTGCAGTGCTGCTGAGCACAGCTGATAAGCCACATCAGAAGCCTCCTTGGCAATATTGCTCTTCAGTGGAGATTCCCTTCATGTACTTTTGCTATCTTACAACACCTGCACCTTGTGCTACTGTGCTCCCATTTGTGCTCAGGTGAAAAGAGGGAATTTGTTTTCCAGGGAGAAAAGATGTGCACTGTGTTTTCAGTCAGACACTGGGCTATCAATCTTTCCATGACTACAGATGCTTTTTGCCTCAGAATGAATATTAAAAAGCAGTGAAATGCTCATGTAATGAGATGCACAAACAATGTAATATGGGAACTTTTCCTAATTTGGCATTCATTTACTCATAAATTCCACTGAACAGGACTGCAGAAACATTTGAACGATTTTTTAATGAAGCAGTGTATTATTAAAGTACCTTTTCTTCTTTTGCTTCATGCACTTTAGCTAAAAACTGTTTAAGGAGTGCTTTAGAAAGAGAAATGCAATGTTAGAAGTTGAAATGAAGCCTGCTTACACAGCTCACTGTCACATGAAGAATACCACACACAGGTTGCCATGAGCTGTTTGTATTCCTTGTGTTTATTTTGATTTTAATACCAGAGTCAAAAGTTTTTCTTCATTTTATAATAAATCAGAAAATTTGTTCACACAAATGATAATGTGAATGTTGCAAGGGGTGACCTGCTGTGTCCTTCCCAACTCCCAGATGCTTACATTCATGGGTAGGTGGATATTTCTTCCTCCTGTGCCTGAAGAGGAGGGTTACATAAGAAATCCATCCCCTGTTTTAAGGAGTTGGTTAAGGTTCCTAACTTTCAGTAAAGGAAGGAGCTCTCCCTGCCCCTTCCTCAAAATATCACTGGAGGGAATATTGTGTTCTCCTCATCCTGCTAGATCCATTATCATTAGATAGAGCAGGTAAGCAGATGTGCAGATTGCCTAAATGCAGGACAACATTTGTAAAGGGAAATACAGACTAGAATATCCCATTCTTATTAATTTGCACACATTAGGCTTGTCCAAACACATTAGGTGTAATTGTCTCCCTTCCTAAAGATCTCTGAAGCATAGTGGGGTAGACCAGAAGGTCAGGAGGAGAGGGAATTGCCACAGCAGCTGTCATTGAGCAAATGACTCCGATGAAAAGTTTGCAAAGCCCTTCCCTAAGAGCCCTCTACAAAGTGCAGCCCTCAGCTCCAAGCTAAGGCTGCTGCTCCTGGCTCAGCTACAAACACTGCTTGGATGTGATTAAATGTTTGCATTGAGTGGCTGAACACAAGGCCAGGCTCCTTGGCTGCTGTGTTTCTGTTCAGCAGGACCAGGACTATTTTGAATGGATGCTGAGCTGACACCAGGCAGTCCAGAGCACAGTGCCAAGGATCATTCTTTGGGGCAAATCCAGAACAGTTATAGACTGAGCCCAAAAGATGCATTGAGTTGTGTCAAAGCAATTAAATTCAGGCCAATTGTGGTGTTTAAAAAAGGATCACATCTGGGTAACCACAATAAATTAAATGGGAAGGCAATTTGCAATCATGCCTCAGGTGTAGAGAAAAGGCTCCTTTAGGTACTAATTTGAAAATGGAGCCATCAATATAAGTTTTGAAAATGGATTATCAGAAACACCATGTAACTATACAATAAGGGAATTATTTAGTCAGATGAGGCTGGTTTGACATTAGAAATTGGACTGATTTCTTGAATTCCAGTCTTTCCACATTCAGGACAACCTGTTTCTAATGATCAAAGGCCTCTATAAACATTTCCTTTGGGCATCCTGATATGTTGTCCCTTGATCCATATTAGTAATTTGGATTAGATTTATTTCAGCTGTTTTATAGGCCACCATTTCAGTGTTCTGAAGTGGTGCACAAGTGAAGCCCTCTAGTCTACAGGGATGCTGGAGAATGCCTGGGAATGAAAAACCCTAAGGTCAATAATCCCAGCCTAGGGAGGGGTAGGTTCAGTTCACCAAACAAGTGGGGAAAGAGATTGCTTAAAGAAATCAGAAAATCTCAACACAGAGCAGTAACATTGGTTCTCTTATTAATTTGTATTAACATTACCAACTTCAGCAGCAGGAATCATTATCTAAGCTGATAAGTAATTAAGAGAGGAGTCCTGAACACATGTAATTCACTAGACAGGATTATTTCTTCAGCAAGATGCACTCAGCCTGGATGGTTAAATGCTGACAGCACCATAGTCAGATTTGTATTTTTTCACTTAAATTTTCCCCATCAGTCCCCAGTCTTTGCTTGCTTTGCTTTGCTGCTCTTACCCTTTTTTTGGAAGTCCAGAGCTGAGAAATGTCTGTGTGTTTTCTCACTGAAGACTCACAAGATACAGATGACGCCTTTTATTTGTTTCTTTCTCATCAAACCTCCCCGCCAATTATCTCTTTGGATCACAGACTAATTATTACTTGTAACATCTCTGTATCAGACTTTTTAGACATGGCACCTGTCTGATTTCCTAAACGCACAGCTGGGAAAATTTTGTTTTCAGCCCAGCAACCTTCTGTTGTCCCAAGATCAGTAGGGACTTCTGTTTTAAAACACACTTAGCTCACTACTATTTTGTAGTTTCTTACTTCCATGCTTTTATCAAATGTTTCACAGTGTTTGGTATTTCTCCTCAAGTCCCATTTCCTAGGATAATGTAATTATGTAGGACTCTTGGGTGTCATTTAAGAAAAATTAATTTCTTTTTCTTTTAGCTTCACAGAAAAGTATAAAAACATGACCCAAGTGCATTCTAAAAGCTGGAAAGCCAAAGGCAATTAAAAAGATCACACAGTTTATTATTTAAAAAATAAGATTCTTTAAATGCAATATTCATGATTTTTGAAAGGACAAGACCTTTTTTTTCAACACCTGGGACAATCAGTTTGACATGGTTGTTACCTGGACTTTGCTATGGAGTCTTGCAGTGTATATATGTAGAAACAGATTTTGAATTAACAGATGGTGGCATTTCATGTTTGTTTTCTTAGCTTCCTGTATAGGGAACGGGTTGTTTCTGTTTGTTGAGGGAAATGATGCAATTTCTTTGCAACTGTAAAATTAAAATTGCTAAAAGCAATGCTGAGCTTTTTACAGTAGTAGCAAACTCTTTCTAAATTCTGAGATACCAAGCTGGCAGGCAATAAATCAAAATTAGCAATTAAATTAATGCAATTTTTAAAAGTTTCTTTAAATTCATAGGGGAAATAATAATGAGTATTCACTAATAACTTTTCATATTCCTGCTTTATCTGTCCTTGAAAGGACATCTGCCTTTTCAAGGCAGATAAGGCCTACCTACAGACTTTCCCTCACCTATGCATAAAAAATATGATGAAAGTAGGATGAAAATAGCCCTCTCCTGAGTCCTGTGGACTACTTTAGTGACAGATATTTTGGATTTAATCTGGAGGCAGTGTCCTCAAATAAGTACAGATATCAGATTGAGATAACCAGAATGCAATAATTAATTTCAGGGGGAAAAAAAAAAGGCTCATCTCAATTCCTTTGTAAAGTGCCAAAGCATCAATTCAAATTATTTGTGGTTAAGGTTGTTATCTTTATTTCAGTAATATATGAAGGTAGCCAAATATTCAGTTTCATAAGCATGTCAAAGTGCAGACTTCAGTCCTAACTTAAACCATCATGGCCATCTGCAATAAAAATCATTCTCGCTTTGCTTTGCAGAACCATTGTTAAGCTTGTAGACTAAACATTCAACCACTGCAAGCAGTCAGCAGCTTTATTACTTCTCCTGCCCCTGCAGAGGCATCCTGGATTCAATTTGCCTAAATACATCAAAGTATTTTAATTTTGAAGTACCCCAAGCATTTTGAAAAGTTTAAAGGCTATTTGTCTTCTAAAATGTTTGAATGTAAACTCAAATGAAAATCATCTTGATGATTTTTTTCCAGTTTAAATGACTGTCACATTCCAGTTCTGAAAAGCCCCTCAAGCTCCAATATGCAGTTTCCCCTGCCTTTTTTCCCTCCAAGTAATTATGAGTGAGCCAGTTTTAAGTTACGTGGTCAGATTGGCTTCCTTCATTCTGAGACTCCTCTATTTCTGTAGAGTTCAATGAATTAAACACTTACTAAGCCATCAATTTGTCTCAACTTCTCTTCAAGCTTTTTTTTTTTCCTTTCTTTAACACTAGATTGCAAATAAATATACAGTCAATTGATCCACCAGGATAAGATTGCACTTAACTGGTTCTGAGCTAAAAATGACAGGAATGTCTGAACTGGCTAACAGTATTCAGCAAGCACAATCTAGATGGCATATGGGTATCTGGCAAAAGCAGTCACAAAATAATTCTGTTTGAAAATATATTAAGTACTTGAAATATTTGAAAAATCATACAAATTTGGTAAAATATTTGGTATTATAGCCATTAATTCACTGACATTTTTACTTGCTTATTTTTTAAGTTCCAAAACTTATGTGAAATACATACACATGCATAACCAAGAGTTTCATTTGGTCATTATATGTAGTATTAAGTCAATGTCTGATAGCACTATGTCCATTCAAAACTCCTCTAAAGTCATAGAATTCTCATGATTACAGGCATAAGTTTTTGCAACAAGTGTGCTACTTGGATATTAGAAATATATATGCATTCAATAATTCAATATATATACATTATAGAATTATCAGGCTGAAAAGGCCTTATGAGTTCAGCTCAGTCCATTCCTCATGCCCAGGACACAATCACCAGAGCCCTACCAATGTCACTCCTATCAGACGTTTGCCAAAAAGAGACATTGGCAGGATCAGGACATCCCCACTAAAATTGTCTCTCCCAGTGAGTCCCTCTATCTAAATTGAAAATTTTCTCTCCTAATCTTTCTTCTAAAATGTAAGCTCTGTTATTTTCAGTTCTATTAATTATCAACATAAATAACGAGTTAAAACCTCCTATTTTTTCAGTATTTTTCTTTGTACTTGAAGCCCATTGTTCCATTTCCTGTCATCCCTTTCCTCTATCTTGCCAGTCCACTACTTGACCAGCCATTATTTGCAGATCATGGGTTACAGTGCCTGGTTTGAACTGGTTTGTTCTCCTCTGGATTCCAGATTTTGGACTCTCTCTACCCTGTCTGTTTCTCTTGGATGTATCACCCAGAGCTCCAGGGGTGGGACACAGAGATATCTCTGCAGATTGCACAGACTGATTTGTCCTTTGTGCTCTTTGTCTTACAGAGATGCCGGAGCAGTATGGATAATTCTGCACCCTACAGTCATTTAAACAACTGAAAATTCCTAAATATATCAATCCTAAATGGAGACAAAGGACCTGATTCATTGGGAAATCCACACTTCTGTCTTGTGTGCCTTAGAATAAAAACTTCTATAAACATGAAGTCCCACTCAAATTTTGTTGTTGTTATTGTTGGTTTTTAAGAGGAAAAGAACAGGCTTTTAAAAATTGCTGTGCCATTTTCCCTCCCAGGCTGGTAACCTCTATGGCTGCATACTCTTTCAGTCCCACAATATTAGTTACCACAAAATTACAGAGTTGTGAGAAGAAAAATACAGCACAATAAGTTAAAGGAAGTTTAAATATAGTCCTTATTTTACAACTTGGGCACTATATTCCCATTTTCAAACTGCCAATGAACCACTGGGAATTTTCTTTTTCTTGCTGATTCTCCTTAAGACCTCTAAGAATAGCAGAGAAAACAACTTCACCGTAATAAAAACAGGGAGTTGCTTTCCTATTTTAAAACTGAGGCATTGGGTAAAATCAAGGTCATTGCAACAACCTTTGAAAGANTTCCCCCCCCCCCCCCTTTTGCTTTTTTACTGGTTTTCAATGAAATGTGAAAAATCATTTTTAAGTTTGCCCATCTGTTTTACATAAAACCTTAGCTGACCTTACACAAAGTGAAACAAATGCACAAAAAGCTTTGCTGTTGGGCTCTTGCCAGTAGGAGGGAGCAAAAAGAAAAGAATATGTAAAGTTAGATTCTACTCTGGTGTAAATTAGCCCAGTTCCAGCAGGGACTTAGGTTGATTTATACCAGCAGAGGCTGAGGCTTGAATTTCTTATACAAGCCAGACTTGTTAGACCCAGCCCTGCTGCCACTGAAATCACCTGGAGCTTTGCTATCGGTTTTTGGGGGGAGAAGGACCCTTGGAGAAGGATTTGCCACATTTGGTGCAGATAAACAGGACCCATCCAGCCGTGCAGTGAATGTGGCAGCTTGAGGAGAAAGGGTTCAGTGTGAGAAACTCAGGTTTTGGAAGGTGAGAAGTGTGGCTGGAGCCGCACCCTGGCTTTGTACAGCTGCTGTACCTGCAGAGCTCAGCACATCCCCAAGCTGGGAGATGCTCTGACACCAGACTTGAAGCAAAAAGATTCTCACACACCGTGGTGGGGCTCCTGTCCTGCTGCTTTTCTCCTGTTAGCCTGAGCTGGCTCATGCAGTGCCAGCACACGGAACAAAAGTGGGTCCTGAGGCAAGGAGAATGTGCCATACACGGAATTAGGCAGAGCATGCAGAAGCAGAGCACACCAGAAGAAAAGCACCATCTTCAATCTTCACTCATCTTACCCTGCACTTCCATACCATTTCTGGTAATGTGTCTGAGGGGGAACTATGCCTATTATATCAACATTCCAATCTAATATGATTAATGAGTATAAAGTAAGGTTCAAGCTTTTAATTAAAAAGCTACTGAACAGTGAAGGTCTAGCTAAGTTTCTCATAAGTTGGTTATTTTATAAAATGAGATGCCCCAAAGAGGCAGTGGGCCAAAAATCTCTCCTCAGTCATATTTTGTACTCAGGTATTGACTTTGATTTATAGCAGAGAGCAGAACTGGATCTATACAGAAATGAGCACATATATATGTGTATTACAGTGTGCATATATTGTGATGCCTAAAGTTAAAGATTGCCTAAACTTTCCATTAATAGCCATTTTTTTTCTGTTGCTTGTTAAATTGCCATACTTCTCAGAAGGAAAATGCTTTGTAGGATAACTGCCACACTTTAAACATTTTCTTGTGTGTAAAAAAATCCTAAGAAATATTTTGACAAGGCCAAGAAAAGACTTTAGTATAGACTCTCTATAGGCTCTAGACTTTTGACTTTCAACATTTGGATTGAAAGCGGTTGCTGTGTAATTATCAGAGATCTACCTCTTTTTTTTTCTTATTGAAAATAGTCCAAATTTGACCATGTCACGGATTTTAGTTCACCCATGTCCAATAAAGACTTGACAGAGGTTGACATATTCCATAATTTTATCATTTTATGTTTCAATTAACTTAAAATGAAATTTACAGTATAGCTTATTTCACACATTTTACTCTGGCCTCTGAACAGAGTATCCTCTGTGTACCTTTGCCAGGAAGAAATAAAATGGAATATTTGCAATGAACAGCCGGGGGTGTTTTAGGAAAAAAAAATACTTAAATCATCTACATTCTTAAACACAAATAATATACTATAAGGCATATGAATACAATTATTTTACCTGAATGAATAGTCCATCAAATACTATATCTTATTGACCAAGAGCTTCAAGAAATGTGATCAAAGTGCCCAAACAATAATTGTATTCTAAAGAAGCTCAGTTTTAGGGGTAACTAATAGTTACCTTCTCAGTGAACCTGCAGGTTTTGTATTCTTCTCCATTTCTATTCTATCCAAAATAACTATATTAATCATGAAAAAGGAAAACAACTGACATCAAATGCCTTCCATTTTGTATAGAATGATAAAATTAATCTGTAAATGAATGAACACTGAGTGGAATGGTCAGCTTTCTTTTCTTTTTATGTTTTATGGTGCTATTGAAAGTGGGTAAAAATCACTAATTTCCATACTGAAAGCACTGAAGTAATCACAAAACAGTGTGTTAGAGGAGGAGAATACATGGCAGAAGTTAAGAGCTGAAATCACTCACATTTAGGGCCATTTTTCATACATGAACACTTTCCCAGAAATGTTGATGTCAAGCAAAGAAATTATTCACCAAGAAAAAATGGTTGAAGCAATGAGAACAGGAATATATCTATACCTATATCATCTATATCTATGATCTATATCTATGTCTATTCTGCCTATATCATCTATATCTATGTCTGTTCTGCCTGTATCATATATATAATCTGTCTATATCTATCTCTATCATCTATCTATATCATCTCTATATCCATATCTATATCTATAGATATCTATATATCTATAGCTATCTATATCTATATATCTTCTTCCTGTAAAGGCAGCAGGTTTTTGTCACCTACCAGACTTTGGGAGCCTTTTCTGACCATTTCACATCTGCTCACCTAATTCAGCCAGAGGTTTTTTGGTTGTCTTAGCTAAAGGAGCAAATATTTGAGGTAAGAAATGGTTTCTAGAGTCACAGAATGGTCAATCTGTCTTTCCAAGCTGCCAGAGGCAGGTAACCTGCAGAGCTGGGTGTTTTTCAGGCACTAATGCCATGTGCCAGCAGCTTCCAAAGGCATTCCAGCTTCTCTCCCAGCCAGAGGCTGAGCCAGTAAAGGCTGCCTGCAGCAGCAGTCACAGGGCTGGCAGCAGAAACTGCTGAGCAGCTGGGGGAAGCTGTTCCTTAAAGGACAGGGCTGGGCTGGGGCAGCTGCTGCCCCACTGAGGGGCAGGGATTGCTGTCTCCTGCCAAAGCTGTCCCCAGTGTGAGCTGGGATTTGCACTTTGCTCCAGCCTTTGTGTGAGCTGATGCAGCTGATGCAGCCCTGACCAGATGATTCCCTAGGAGAGGATTCCTGCCTGGCCATTCTGGCTGGCAGCCAAGCCTCCTCCTCTGGGTGTCTGTCTGTCTGAAGTCTTTGGGAATTGCTCTTGCAACTCGGCCTCAGCAGCTTGTCCCAGGTATTCCTCTTGTGCTCCAGAGTGGTTTTGTGGTTTGGTGTGAGAGGAGGCAGAAAACATAAAAAGCCAGCAGCTCTGGAACTGCTCTCTAACAGCATTTAGATATTTGATAGCTCTTACTTGAACCATTCTTTACTATCTATTCTTTTTTTCCCCATAAAAATAATAAATAACCAGAGTGGTAAATTGTATTCCTGAACTATTACATAGGACTTCCAGGTATGCTAAAGTTTTAGTTATAGTTCAAAAGGCATTTCAAAAAATACCATTTGGAGGATATTTGTTCACCTCTTAGACCAGTTCAGGTCTCATTTGACAATCCTTTTTGACAGCATTTTGATACTCTCTTTTTCACTTTTTTTCCTTTTTCTAAAGGAAAGTTAAAGATCTAATCAAATAATTTTTATTTAACTTAGATGATGCACAAGCCACTTCATGTCTGCAATGACAAAGGGGAAACACCATACCCAGAAAAAATTGTTGTATAAGTTCTCTGCATCTCATCACCTCCACACTCTATTTATTCCCAATTTACTAATGGGGTACAAGAACAACAAAATGTTGCAATTTCACAGCCAATCTCAGCTTATTCAGCTATGGTAGGTAGGTTTTTTTTCTTTACTATTCAACTCTTATCCACCTGCTTGGAAAAACACCTTTAGCAGAATACCTCTAGGCTGTGTCAGGATTCATGGACAAGTCACCCTGAGTGACTCGTCTCTCAAAGCAGTTGGGCTGTGTTGTATCATCTGTTGCATTAGTGCTGCCCTGGTTCTTCTGGACAATTTAATGTGCTACAATTGCATTCTCCTATAAATATGTGAGTAATCAAATTCTTAAGGAAGGATTGTTCCAAGTGTAGCAGACCTTGCAGCAGATAGCAAAATGCAGACACATTTCCAGAAATGGCAAATACTGCCCTGAATCAGACTGTTGTGCACATACTTGGTCACTGAATGAAACATTATGTACTGACAGATATTCCCTGGCAGTTCTCAGGTAAAGGTAATTCACAGATTCTGTCACTGTCTGAACCCGAAAGGTCTTTAAGTGTCATATGAATATACAAAAAAAAAAAAAAAGGCAATAGTTTTCCTGCTATTTTTACATCTTTCTGATGGGGAGCTGAGAATTCTCCCTGAGTAGCTTTGCTCTTAGCTACAAAATTTGGGTCTCTGGAATACAGAGAGCAAATAGCTGACTGCCCAAGTATGCAGATGAGTTGAATCCCTGTGGTCTCTACAGGTGTCTGTCCCTACGAGGCAGATGAATCTGACTAAAGGTAAAATAACAGAAAAATCAAAAACCTATTGTAAATGAAAGAGATTTCTATTTGTTGAGCCAAGATTTGCCTTAACTGCAAGTTGCAGTGCTTTAAAAGCATGCTGAAATGGAGCAAGGTGCTATTTTTTCAGTGCTGTAGGGCATTCTTCCAGTCATTTGAGGAGAATGCACTACATATTCTAAAAAAGAATATTGTATCCATTCTTGTAATGCAGGCTCATTAAGCATCAGATTGATTTATTGTATTGTTTCCTTTATAAATTATTTTCATTATGTTTTATCACAGTACATGACTACTGCCCTAAGGGAATATGCAGGAATGAGCTGAATGGCAAGTGTAATAGACTGTTTTAATTAAAATAGTGTAATGCATATTTCAGCGCTATTAACAAAAACAAAACTGATTTTGTTTTCTGGGTAATTGAATATATTAAGGCCCAGGTGCTCTTTTTCCATTGTTTAACCCTCTAAGTTCAACTTCATTTGATGCTTTGAGCAGGAATTCCTGGGGAAGAGGAAAGCATAAACAGGAATTTCACCAGTGAAACCTCCTTGATCCTTTCCAGTGTCTTTGAGTGAGCTCCAGACAGCAAGGAGACTGATCCACAGCAGAGAAAAACCCATTATTCCTTTGCACCTTTTAACCTGATGTTCTGTGCAGACAGCAGTCACTTTCCACCATAATTCCATTAGTTAATGAACATCTCAGGAATTTGTCAATCATAAGAAAGACCCTTTAAAATTACAGTCAATCAATGACACCCACTCCTCTAGGCAGCTTTCTTTTCCCCATTTTCTCTTGATTTATATTGGCTATGAGTCTTTTTCCCTCCAGATACCAAAAGTTTACCTTTTTAGCAAGAAGATGCATTGTGGCAGACCCTGATAGACACAGGCAAAATCAGGTTAATGACTCTGAGCAGAGAAGTCAGATGAAAACAACCAACCAAACCAGAAAATTAACAAAGAGCTGGGTTATATGACCCATCTGTCCTTGACAAGAAACATTTTGCCTAATGATTTTTGTCTACCATACTCTAAATACCAGAATCTCCCTCCTTTTCATCAATGGAATTTTCACCAGAAACTGCTTCTTTACAATAAATATTGTAAAGGGTGTTTCTGATTGAGCTATTATGGTCCCCTGGATTTTTATCACATCCCAGGGTGGAATGTTGTATCAGTTCTGAGGGGTCTCTTCTTACAGCAGAGACACAGTGGATATGGAGGATCTGATCTCCCATTTTATGGGGTGAAAAATGGTGGTTTTCCAAGTAAACAGTAAAATCCCAGGAGGTGGTTAACCATTTGTAAAGATTGCCCTATTTCCCAGGGACATGCAACTTGCTAAAAAGGAATGGTATTGTGAAATTAAGAAATAGTAACTGTAATTTTAGCTACATATTTTTAAAATAAAAACCAAACCAAACCCACTCCAACCATCTTGAAGCAGTATGAACTATGGTAATGTCTGTCTGGGATATACATATAATCTACAAATAAATCAAACAGCTGAACTGAAAGATAAGTCAGAAATTCAAAATAAAGCAAAGCCAGACAGCATAAAAAGAGTTACTGCTGCTCCCTTCAGTTACTCTGGGGATACCCAGACAACACTAATCATTGTAGTAGTCTGAAGATGTTCCCTATAAATCTTATACCCTTTAAAATAAAATATGGGTATCTTCTTTTCCCTATCAAAGATTTTCTGTTGGAACTCATTTACTCAACAAGAGCCTTTTACAAATGATGGTCCTGCTTTTACAACAGAAGAAAGCCATAATTAAACTGGTGAGTCATCTCTCCATTGGGTTTCACAGGAAATCCCTTATTACTTTAAAGCACCTGCTGTAGCTCTTCGACTCATTTCCCAGAGAAGAGTTGCAGATACAGATTGGTTCCAAATAGTTCCCATAAAAGAATAGACCAGTGGGCTGGTTTTAGATAAATTTCAGTCTTTATAGTTTCTCTTCCTCTGCAATTAATGAGATCTGGCTGAATCCCCAGTTACTTCTGGGTCGTGATTTATAAAGCACAAGTTGAGATTCATACTTTTTGAAAATGATTTCCCACATTTTCATGTTATTAATTCATTTCTTACAGTGCATCTCTCCATGTTTCTTCTTGGAACTGGTCACCTTTGCAAGATATTCTTAATTATTAACAGGAACATGCTAAAGTGTACTGAAAAGTATTTAAATACTATAACATGACAAAATTACATGTACATTGGCTATTTCTCTATTTTGATAAATGGCTATTAACTATTTAACTTTTGAATATTTAATATTTAATCCAATCAGTGCATTAAAACAATCTAAACCATAATATTCTAAGAGCAACATATTATATGCTGCAGCTAACATTAGATAGACAAAAAAATATTGTGTGCTCATTTGCTATATGAATTTTTAAAGAGAAAAAAAATGTATAAGGAAGAGAAATCAAAGCAATTAATTTAGATTCAGTAAATTGATTACATCAGAACAAACCAGAAAATCTTGTTCTGAAATATGCCCAAATATTCCAAATGTGTCAACTTTTGGACAAAACATTAAACTATGTTTAAGTGCTGCTCTAAGTAAACAAAAAGGATCAAATAATCCTAAATAAGCTGTGATAATTTAGGCAGATAAAAATATTTCAGAATAAGGAAACTAATGTTTTCATAGATAGGAATATTATAGAATCAGGATGTAGACAGTTTAGCTTTGGAAGAAGAAACAAGTCTTCATTATTCATGACCAAACACAGTTTGTATCCTCATTTCAATTGTGGTACTTTACAAATGTTCTCTAATAAAAAGATTAGGCCCAAACTTTGAGGCAATTGCTTAAAAATAGCATATTCTTACTGTACCAATAAATGCAAGCAGAAGAGGAATCAAAAGAGTTCCATGAAAAGAGGTAAGTTTAGAATTAATAAAAATCTAAACAGCAAGTAACTGCCCTGGCTAATGCACTACATTTACAAAATGCAGGGTTAAAGACAGTTTTTATTTAGAGTATAACATTTCACTGCAGTTTGGAAGTAAAATAGAAGGGCTGTTTTTTAAAGGAACAACATGAAATAGTTTCACTCAAACATGTGGTCTGGGAGCTAAACTTTTGCACTTTTTTTAGCTGACCCGTGTTTGCAAAACACAAAAGATAATTCAGTTTGCTCAGAAACTCACTCAAACCTTTCTGGGTCAAATCTTCACCTTTGTCAGGGAACATTCCCATTGAAGTCAACCTTTAGCACTCTCTCTTCTCAAGCATCCAGCTCTGGTGTATTCTGTGAGAAAAAAAGATCCTCAGATGTGTGTCTGCAGAGTGTTCTATGGAGAACTACTGCAAGGAATAAAAATGGAAGCAAATGCACTGAGCAACCCAGGTTTCTTTAGCAAGCTCACAGCTCCTACCACCACTGAAAAGGAATTACAATATTTTCAGAAGTAGGCAGCCTTTAATGTTGTGCTTCACCAGAAGTGATGTAACAAAAATGCATATTTACCTTTGACTTTTACCTCACTCTTGCCATTTATCTTTTGTTTGCTCTCAGAAGCAGTTGTCCATTTGCAGAGTTCATGTAGGAGTAACCCCACCAGTCACTGTCACCAAGGGAGAATGTGCCCAGCAGCCAATGGATGCTATCAGGTATCTCCTCAAGACTTTGCAGCCTCCTTAGAGGGTAAAGTCTTCGAGATTTAGGTAATAATTATTTATTCAGACTTGTATTTGCACAAAGCATAGTGGGTGCCATGCCTTTTGGAATCCCTGTTCTCATGACATATCTCATTTTTATCACAAAGACCTGCAATCAAGGATTAATAATGTAATCATTAAAGTTTCTCCTCCTAGATGAGACATTTTCTACTAATCTCTGCCTGAACATTGTCCTGCCTTTCTTTCTGTCCTTAAAAGCCAGCCAGCCTTGCTTCTCTCAAGTCAAAATGTTTGGCAAACAGAAACTCTCTTCTGCTCTCAGATGAGCTACTAATGTAACTTAATTTTCCATAAATAGCTTCTGCATCATCTAAGTTCAGCTATTCTTGTCTGCTAATACTGTCTGCACACACTGACTTGCTCATATAGAGCTTCTCTGAAGTCCAATCCACTCCAGCTAAATATGATTTTTCAGGCTGAGCTTTTGCAGCAGCTTTGGCTCTGAACCAGAGCTGGAACTGGACATCTGGAACAAGAAGTGATCTGGCAGCAGATTCAAATATAGCTGCTGTGGAAACCTGTAAGATTTTTCTATATCAAATGAACACAGAACTGAAAAATAATCACAATAAACTATCTTTCCTAGAACTGAATGAAAAAATACTGATTTTTCTAAATAGTCTTCTCAGTCAAGGGTGAAAATTCTTTTCCTCCACCTCTTTTTTTTGAGGAGACTGAATTCCAATCTTGTCTGCACCATTATGGAGCAGACCCTCATGAAATTAGAACACTAAAATTAATTTACACAAAGTTTTGGTAATCCAGAATACCTCTGACCCTTAATGTAGTGGTACTTAGGAAGGAAATTAGGTCATAACAAGATCCTAAATCCTTGCATTACATTTTACCAGTAGGATCAATTTAAAATCTTTGGCACTGAGTCTAGAAAAGACTTGGAGGATTCATCTCTGAGCTACAATCAGGGCAAGCCTATGGATGTGTGACATTCTCAGTATTTCAGACACATTTGTCTAACCTGTTCTTAAACTAATGCTGGTCTCATAATCACCTTTTTGTTGCAGTTGAATATTAATTAGCCTTTCAGATGAAATATTTTCTCAGACTGGCCTTTTTCTTATATATTGAAGTGTTATTATTTTTGTCTCATTTCCAGTACAGAGAAAAACATATTCTCCATTGAGGCAAACTGCTGTGCATGAATGTGAATTGTTCTGACTGTCCCTTCTTTTAGACAAACCCAAATCTTTCACTCTTGCATCTGTTTATATTTTTCATTTTGCTTTGAGATCTCTTGACTTGCTTCACATTTGCTCTTAATACTCCCACAAGACAGCCCAAGGAATCAGAATCAGGTCAGAACCTGGATCAAAATACCTTTGCATATTCATTTAATGTCTCAAAGTAGTTTAAAAATAGATCCAAGGTTTAATGAGGAGAAGAAGTAATAAGAAATAAAATATTTCACTCCTTTTTTACTCAAACAAGGTCCATTCCTTTTTAACTTGGGAAAGATAATTTGATTATCTCTTAATCACTTTTTTCAATGCCTTTAGATTTTTCACCATGTTTGTGATACTTTTACCCCTATTTTGGGTGTTTGTCCTTGTAACCACATCAGGAATGTGAGAGATTCGGGGGGTTTCTGAGTGGTCAGGATGGTGACAAATACTCCCCTGAAGAGCAGAAGCAGGGAAGAAATGGTGTATAAATCTGTTTACTCTGCATTATCCTGGCCATTGGTTATCTCACTGCTTTCAAGAAATACAGTCCAACAATTCAGCCAGGTTATTCTCAAGCATAGTCAAAAAAAACAATCATGCAGCTTCAGGAATATGAACCATAAGGCTGATTCCTGATCCATTTTAGAAATTCATATGTAAATATGTAATTAATTTAGCAAATATTTAGTTGATTAAATAAATTCTTGGTAGTGTAAGGTACAGAACAAATTATTTGTTTGCCTGTACACTTAGAACAAAACTGTTTTGTCTGATTGAGTTCTCAGAAAAAGCAATTTGTATTGTCCTTAATGCCCTAACATAATTCCTAAAAAATATTTTTCCCTTTTTTTTTTTTTTTAATTTGGTTGTGTTTTTTGTTTTGCATATTGTACAATTTGTACAATAACTACAATAATTTGTATATTTTTTGGACTGTGGTGGAACAAGTAACTATTTCACAACTAATGAAAAAACAGGAGATGTTTAATAATGGAAAGGTGTGTGTTAGCAATGTGTTATCTAGAGGTTTGGAAAAGGGATTTAAATGAAATGAAAGAAAGCAACATAACGATGTCAACATATCTGTGCTCTGGTGCTTCTCTGAGTCATGAAACTCCCACATTACAAAGAAGAGTTACAAATGAGACCCTGAGCAAGAAACCCAAACGGTTCTTTAAAAGACACAAATTCAAATTTTCCTCCTTGATAAAATGTGATTAATTGCACACAGATTCCTACTCACCATAATAAAAGACAATTATCTCGTTAGTGGCCGATCCCAGGGAAGTAGCACAGGGAGAGAACTGTGCTCCAGATGACACCCATTCCTTCTGCATTTAATGTAAAAATATATGAAAACAATTACACACCAAAAACTTATTAAATATTACACTGAATGCAATAATACACAAGATACCAGGGTGTGAAAGAATTTGATGAACTGGCAGGCACCTGTATCTGCAGCTAATGCCCATTTGTTTGGGAGCCCAACACGACGTGATGTGATTCCTAACAGCCTTGCTTTGTTTCCTCCATTTTCTCAGCTTGACCTTCAGCAGATTAACATGGCATTGTTCTAAAAAAGCTGAAGGAATGTAAAGAGGGGTTGTATGTGTACATTAGAGTAAAATAATGTATTGTGCGGGGATTAAAAGTAATAGATTGTGCTCAAGGGTATTTACATGATGTTTTATCACTCCTTGCAAGGCTGGAACATTCAGAGATTTTAATTCTTTTGTTTTGGACCACAAGATTACAAAGAATATGAATTTCATCTGAGATTAACCAGGTTTGTGCTAATTCACCTTCAGTAATAGGGAAGTTAGCCAGAAGTCATTAGAAGACAAAAGTCCCAGTCTTAGACCACATTACCTGTGGACAGAGACCTCTGGGAAGTGAGAAAAAGACAGTGGAAATTATCTTCTTGATGTTCCTCCTGATTTTGGCTGGACATTGTTTATTCTCATACAAATGAGCACCTGATTTCATTCCCACCTCACCCATGTCTTTCTAAGATTTCTGGCATTAAATGTGCCTCGTGTTTATGCACCAGATTTTTATAAATACACACATATATCATATAAAACAGAGTATTCATAGGAATGGCACTAAACCAGAGAGGATCTGTTTTCTCTTCATTGCTGTGATGTGCTCAGGGTTAGCTGCTTTATAACAAAATATTACCTTGCATCCATTTTATCTCTTGTAAAGTCATTTGAGTACACACAGGTGCTTTACATGTACAGCTCTGCAAAGTGTTAAGACAGATGTGTAAGATATGATCAAAGGAAATGGAACTTGCTCTGTACCCTATCAATATGTGCTATACCCTGTCCTTTAGTTAGAGAGCAGTGGTTTTCTCTAGCATCTCACTGACCACTGCAAAGAGTGAATAAGTTTAGTACTGTCTCCCTCACAGCTCAGGTGGAAAAGTGTCATGGTTCTACACAAGTAGAAGCAGGCTTATCAGGATTGGGCACAGAAGAAGTGGATTTTTATTCCCTGGAAAAAAAATAAGCCAAATTTGTGTTCAGGGTACAGAAAAAAAACATTAGTAGCATGTATCTTTCCCATACTCCCAGACACAGGGAGATTCTCAATTAGAACAGTTTTGGAGGTGGTGGCTTATATTTTATACTAAGTGATTGTAGAACTATTTTGGCATGACAGAAGTCTCTCTGGAACTTTTAAATGTTTATCTATGTAAGGCCCAAATTAACAGACATCTTAATTTTTCAAGAACAGGATAACAAAGCCTGCTCTTCTGTTTTAAAGACATAGAAATCATGCAGCTGAAGGGAGCTCTACTTTCCTCACTCTAATGTGTATCTGAAAATAAAAGTATGGAAATCACCCCTAAACCCTTGAGCTTGAAGACTGAGTCTTCAGTTTCTTGCCTGAATGACAATTGAATTACCATATAGGCTTATTGTAATATTATAAACAGAGCATTTATTCTAAGCTGTAAAATAACTACTGAATCATTCTATGCAATGGTAGGAATAAAAGCTGGTAAATTATATTTGAAGCACATAAAACACAATTAGAGATGCAGATTACCCTTGAGGAACGAGCTCAACAAGAAACCAAATGAATCAACTTCAGACAAGTTTCACTAAGAGCTTTATGATATTCAGACTTCAGCAGTGTTGCTCTCCAGAACAGATAATTAAAGAATTAAGTCATGGTATCTATTTGCCAACTCTGGCACTTCTTGGTCTGGTGTCATGCTACTCCCATACTCATTTCTCCACCAATATATCAGCCAATTTGGCTTTCACTTCTCCAAACAAACTGAGGTAAATTAGTAATCAGGGAGTCGGGAAAACTGTAGCAAATGAATCCTTCAGAAACTGTTTCTATGAGCTGTTACAAGTACTCATACCCTAAACTGGTATACATTAAACTACAATGATTTATGCCAGATAAGCATTCTGGTCTCTGCCTGTAAATGTCTCTCTGGCTCATGGGTTCAGGCTGAGCTCTGTGCAGGCTCAGACATTGCTAAAATGGGGACAGAGGATAGGAGATTTCTGTGTTTACTGTTAAAATTGTGCAAAATAGAACTGGAAGGAACCAGCAAAGTTTTCAGCAATACCTAACATTTGGTTTGCATACAAATTCCATTTCAGGATAAGGGGTACCTGAATGAGCCAGGTCATCCTTCTGTCTGATCTTTCTTCATACTGTACTGTGGACAAATATAAGTGACCAGAATGAGTGAAATTCAAAACAGGCAGGATGGAAGTTATAGCATTTCCCCCACAAAGAACCTATCCACAACAAACAAAAAAACAACCACAATAAGCCACAGTAAGAGAGATGTCACAAACTGTCACCCCCATCCCGGGGGACGACACAAGAATGACACGGAGCAGCTCTGGTGAAGCAAACTGAAAAAACTCTTTATTAAAACATCTGACTCCACACATATATCTTTTTAAAATGCCAGTGTCATTGGAGGGCTACAGTGCCATCTACTCAATGTCACTGGGCAACCCAACTGTCCATCAGGTTGCTCGTCCTCCATAAAGGAATGCAAAACAATAAGTTATTTACATAAAGTGCATGAGAAAGTTCTGTGCAAAAATGCAAACATCAGAAGGCTTAGTAAAACTTGAGAAAATCAGGACGACAACAAGCCAAAACTTTAAATTCAATTTAACAATGCATTTAAATAAGTGGCAGTGCAAGAACATATATAGTGATTCAGCAGGGCTCTTACTGTAGATAGGAACTGCAGATAACTATTCCCACTGTGCTATTACCTCCTTTCAAGTCCTCAAGATGCTACTGAACAAATGTACAAGCAGTTTTATTGGTAATAACCTTCATGAAAATTGAGTAGAAACATTATTTTTAAGCAAGTGCTCAGCAAGTGGGCATCAGCGCTGAATTAAAGGTACTTGGCTCAGGTCTTTGTATTTTTCTGATAAATAGTTCAGAAGTAACACTCCTGGAAAACTGACCCCAGGCATTCCCTCACTGGCACTTCAACCTTTTCACTGGGTCAAGGATGTGATGTGTAAAAGGGAGAAGGATGAATGTGAGCAGCAGCTTTCAGTACTGCTCTGAACCCCATTGGGTGGGATGGGCAATTTATTGGAACTGGACAATAGGAGAGCAAGGTCAGGAAGCTTAACATCATCTACTTGGTTTTGACTCCCTTGTAAATGAAAGGATGCTAGGATTCAGGACCAAAAATTGTCAATATTTTGAAACAGAGGGAAAACCTGGAATTTCCTTCTATAAAGCTGTGTAATTTTTTTTCTAAAAAAATATTAATAAGCACTTGTCATGCTCTAAGCCTGCCCTCACTGCTGTCTTGTAATGCTTTCTGTCAGCTACTGGTGATATTTTTTGGAATTAAAAGAAAGACATTCAAAGAAACTCAGAACAGAATCTTTTACTCAGAAATAGCTTTGTCAGGAGCAGTTTAACTCTCCAGTCTTTCTGAGACAATTGTTTATTAAATGAGTCACCACATCCCCACGTCCCTCAGGTTGCTGTGCATTGCTCAAGACAGTCTGTATCTGTTTACAAATGTAACATAAATTACATAAGTGAAAATAAAAATATATTTTGTGCAACAAATCATAAGTATAATAACAAATTTTTCTCCTTCAAAACCAAAGGGAAAACGTGAACTGTGCTGACAGAATATATTATGAATAGAAAATATATTAGATCATGTGACCATAGTTCATTCTTTGAACTTCTGATATTCTAGTCCAGAAGAATAAGAAGAATTTTCTGCCTCCTCCTCTCATTATATTGATGCCTTTTCCTGATCTTAAAGAACTGAGAGCCAGACAGGGCTAAGGGATAAGGGGTTTTTACCTCAGTATTTAACAAGGATCCTTAGGGTGCACTGTTTCACCAAGGTGGGATGCGCCGCGTTGCACGCACACGATAGATCATGTATACAATTTATAGACCTTACAGATTAGCATTTCTAGCAAGGATGGCCCAATGGGAGGCCTGGATCAGTGGTGTGATATTCCCTCATCTGAGGAATTCCCCCCTGCATGGGCAGAATCTTAGTTTACAGGACATGTTCTAGAGAGGAGCTTGGTTTCCCAAGCTTGTGCAGGGTTTTCCAGCCTCTTAACTACGAGCCCTTTAGGATGTTTGGTGTCCTGGTCTAATAAAATACCAGGACTATGCTAAGTTATCAGACATAAGGAATTACAAGTACACATACTAAGAATACTGAGGATACATAAAAGTTATATAAAAGATATATCAAAGAAAAGGTAAAAATCATCTTGTATCAATGTGGTAGCTGTTTTCTTCTTTATTCCACATGGAAAACCCACTGTTAAAACTACTAAACTACTTAGGTTTAAAGCTAAGCAAAATTGAGGTCTTTGTGGCGTAGGAAAATACCAAACTTTTGAGATTCACGTTTTAAATTAGGACATACAATTGAAAACTGAAAATACGCCAAGGGGAAAAGAAAAAAAAAAAAAAAAAAACACCACAAAAATATTGCAATAATTTTTATTTTAAAGAGGATAGGAAAAAATCTAGGTACTTTCACATTAGCCTGAAATGGCTGATATCACACACATGCACAGACTCCTACAATTTCAGTTTAATATTTAACTTTTTTTTAGTTATTTTCAGACAGCTTCCTGGAATTTAGGGTAAAGCCCTGATGCCTTTCTTTCTGTTTGTTTTTTTGTTGGTTTTTGTTGTTGCTACTGTTGTTGGGTTTTGTTTTTTTTTTTTCTTAACAGTACCTAAAATTTCTTTGGGGAAATTGAAAATATTTGTAGAAAACTCAATTTTGTGCCCATTAAGGAAAAAAAAGGACCAAAACAACCCCAAACTGCAGTACTTGAAAAAATTACTGCCTTGTGTTCAAATTATAACAACACTTGTGTTCACTCCACAGATTCTGCTCATGAGCATCCCAAAACAAAGCAAAGGTTGCCCAGTCTGCCAAATGTACCCAGGACAATAACAACAGCAAATTTATACAGTTCCCATGTGTCAAAATAGGCTCAGGCACATAATCAACAAACAATGAAAGCAGTTGTGAATGAGAAATTATTCTCTGTAAAACAGCTAAATACTCTCCAAATTTTCAGTCTTGGTCCTCATGGACCTCATGTCCTCCTCATGTATTTTCTGCACTTAGAAAATATCCTCAAAACAAGACTTAGAAAATAAAAATACATCTTTTTACTGGATATAGAGGGAGGTGTTCCATAGATTAAGTAAAGGGACTGAGTTTATGGGAGATTTTAATGTTCTCTGCTTTCATTTTAACTAGCTCCCCACAGTTCTTGGCTGACTTTCTTTGTTCTCCACCCTGCTGCAAAGGCTAAGGACTTGATATAAAACATTGTACTCTAAAGGAAGGAGAAGAAATGCTAAATCATGTAACTGCTTCTCTTTACTATACTGAACTTGGACCAATTGTTTCTAATCTTTACATGGCCAGAGGTTTGCTGCTCCTTTTCAGATTTGAAGAGGTATTTGCCAGGTATTTTTCCAACTCAAACTGTCTGATGAAAGATACTCTCCATCCTGCTTCTCTTATATCCTTGGAGCATGGTTACAACAATCCTACTGCAACAGATAGAAGAACTTCTATGGTCCCTGTGTAATCTCCTGAGGAAAACCAGTAGCTCAGTAAACCTTTTCCTCCTTTACTCACCCTTCTTAAAATCATGAAGACATATTGATAATGCTCCTGTGGGTCTAAAAGGCCTAAAGCTGTTAGGAGTTCTTTGCAATGAGAAGAGATAAACTTCACTTCTGATCTTGTTTACTTCAAGACAGATTAGAGAAGGTCTCACATATGAGATCCCAGATAGTGTCCTGACTCAGGCACAGAGAGGAAATCCAGTGAAGTGCCTGTGTTCAGTTGTCTGTCTGCAAATGGAGATGATGCATGACGGTTTTTCACAAATGATGTTCAAAATCACTGACACAGAGAAAGGCTTTCCATTGATTTCAGCAGCCTTTGAACCATGTTATCAATGGAAAAAGAAAGTAAAAGAAAAAAAAAATTAATTAACTAGCCTATGCTTAAGATGACAGGGGTACAGAAAGGTGTTTTTTAGATCACTGAAAATCCTACCTGACCTTTATGCATCTTTTGCTTTCTTTCAGAAAATCTTGGCCTTTCTAGCCTAAGTGTCATGGGGTTCTCTTAAGATTTAAATATCCAAGGAGTGTTGAAATGGGATCTAATCTCATAAATTACCCAGGCAGTTCTGCAAGTGTTCACATCTTGTTCCTTTCACTAAGGTGAGGTTCAAGCCTGGTGAGACAACTCCAGAGTTCTGCATCCCACAGTGTTGTCAGCATCTGCCTCTTGCTGCCCATCAGGGCCCACTGCTTCAAAGCTGAACAATTCCTTAGGAATAATTTTACCTGTGGAGCTCAACACCATTTCCTGATTTCTCAGCCTAGGCCCCTGCCTTCTGTTTATGCTTGGGTTTTGAAATCTAATTTGCTGTATAGCACAAGCCTCATTGACTATAGTAGCACGAGCCTGATATTTAAGTAAATTAGTTGATAATTATTTCTAATGTGCAGCAAAGTATTTATAGAAAATTTGGATTGTTATCTTTATTCTTGCTAAAATGCTATTCAAGGAATCTAGATGGCATTAATTTTAATTAGGAGAATATTATTCAGAACTAATAAAATACATGTATAATAACATTTTTCTGTTATTAATAAAACACATGTATTTTTGTGTTTGTTCTTTTTCCTTTAAAATGTGCACTTAAGCTGCAGTCAAATAGGTGCCACCTATTTGATTAATAACCGAGTATGTTAATTTTATTTAATTTCATCATTTTTGGACAGAATAGTCAGCTCTCTTATTCAGAAAAATGAGCTAATTTGAAAAAGAGAGAAGTAATTTCAGACAAGTGCTTCCACAAGATGATTCCCCAACTTGTGCATTCCCTATTTCCAGTGATTTAACAATCACATTAACTTTTTGACGGCTCCATTGCACTGCTGGACAGGCTGATGGAGTGATACAGAGATGTTGTTCATCCAAATTATAATCCAGCAAAGCAGTTAAGTGTATGAATACCTTAAACATATCTGTACTTCACTAAAATCCATTCAACTACTCACAGGTTCACCTCTGGGTGTGCTTTGTTGGACAGAAGCCACAATTACCAATCTGCTGAAGTGGACCTTAGTAAAATATATTGTGAGAAAGCATCTCTGTGAATAAAAATAACACTTTGGGAATGTGTTAACCATAAAATTACTAGAATTTAATTTTCTTTATAATTATAGAAAGAGGTATTAAAAAATCTTTCCACATTAGTGTGCGTAGTAATTCTGAGCTGACTCTTGAGACTTTATACATAACACACCCCCATGGCCTTTCCAGTGATGCCCATTCTGAGTCTTTTGGTCTTTCTTCATTTTAACACAATTCTCTCTGTCTTAACATAACTCTAGATACACAATGTAGTGGGGTCTTCTTCTGAGACATCTTGAAATGTCTGCTGCTATTCACTCTTTCTGAAATGAGGCACAAATATTGATGCTTTCATTCATGAGAGTCATCCAAGATATAACACAGCTTTTTTACTTGTTTTCCTTGAGAAGGAACACTTGAAATGATGCATGACAGTTTTTTACAAATGGTGTTCAAAATCACTGATACAGAGAAAGACTTTCCACTGATTTCAGCAGCCTTCAAACCATGTTATCAATGGGACAAGAAAGAAAAAACCCAGAATCTGCTGGTGCTTTGTGGGCTTTTTAATATGGTAGCTCTTCTTTTCTTTATTTTACAGAACTCTCCTTACTCCTGGTGATATCCCACACCTACCATGTGTGAAGCTGGTGCAGAGGAATAAAGAGCAGCCCTAGCAGCAGCCACCCAACAGGCTACTTCACCATGAACTAAAGAGAGGGGAGGAGCTCTGTGAAGAAGACTGATATTTTTGTTGGTTTGGAAAGTACTTATTCAAAACTATTAGAATTCGGGTAAAATTCCAAAGTGCTGGCTGAGATTTATTTTATATATTTTTAAGTAATCTGATGATTCCATACTTGGTATGCACTGAACATGTGCTATGTTTTTCTTTTCCTATGGTTCTGTTCCTCTCTGAGCTGACTTGTAACTTAAACAAACCTCTTGTATTTCACACAAGTATGCAGTAATATAAGTATGCAGGTCAAACAACTTTAAAATAAATGGGAAAATAGAAATTATTTTCCTTACATGGGAGTTGGAAATGGTGGAGTTTTTAGTCCTGCTCCTTCAGTGGAGAAAAAGGACAGACTGAAATCTATACTGAATGATATATTAAATATTGGATTTATATCAGAGAGAATGGGAGAGAGATCACAGAGTAGCACCCATGATATTATTGCTATTCTCCAGCACACAAACAGTAATGAAATTATTTTGTTTAATAGAACTTAGGTTAAGGTACATATTTTAAATTAGATCATTACATCCTCCAACCAACTGTACTTGTACCTGAGAAAGCATCATAATGACTCCAAGACTGATAGGATCTTTCTAGTAGATTTTTAAATGAATTTACACCTCAATTTTTCTTTGTTTTAGGTGGCTGGGTAAATCTTAGAAATTTACTGAGCTAGCAAGACTCAGAAATAAGTACTTTGTTTTGTCAGAAAAAGTCAGCAGCACTCCTGCCTCTGGAGTCAGTGCTTTGTCTCTCATCTGTGGATGTTCATTCCCATCAAGCACATTCACTGGAGCTGGAATAACCCCAGAGGTGTTGCTCACTTTCTGTGTCTGGGCAGGGGGAGGAAGTTGTGTTCCTTCACAAGCTCCTGCTGTAGCTTCACGCTGCAGTGTCAGGGAGATGCTGACAAAGTTAGGAGCCTGTGTGACACTGAAGCTGGCTCCTGTCTTCTTCAAAGCAGGGATTTTCTCCACAGAGCCACAAAAGATGCAACACTGTCAAGAAGATGCTATTTACAGACAGTGCAAATATGTAGAAATAAAAGGGTCTCGAATGAACTGTAATCAACTTCTTTTCACTACTTGTACTGGCTTTATAATAAAATTGCCAGGTTTACAGATAAATATTTCCTTTGTAGAGAAGCCTGGAAAATTCTGTTAGCAGAAGAGTGACCTCCCTTAGAGTTTATGAGATTGAAAACCTTACATAAACTATTCTTCACTCCACAACAGCTCATTATATTTCGATTTTATTTAATTTAAAGCTGTGTGGCTTATAATCAATGAAGTTCCTTCGCTGAAGAGAAGGAGGTTTTAGCTTCAGAACAAATACACAGTATTTTTTCATTTCCTTAATCTTGTGCTGTAGGTGGTCAGTTCCAACTGCTGCATTTGGCACTGGAAATTTGTCTAGTTTAAAGCCAAGTAAAACAGGCAGAGAATAGCTAAATTGAAAAATTGAATTTAATATGTTAAGTATTATGCTGCAGTTTACATAATATCAGCGTTCCCTAGAGTTATGTATTATCATGGTGGTGTTCTCTGACACAGATTGCTATGGACCAGAAGTGATTCAAGGGCAGGCAGAAACATCAGGTTTGCTCTTGGGGAAAACGATATCGAAACATGTACTGCACTTGCTGCTCCTCAGGACATGAACATTGATCAGCTCAGTGCTGGGGGACAGCCTGAGGACTTCCTTGCACTCAGTAAGCTCTGCAGAACATTGCACAGTTTGTGCTGTGCTGGGAGAGCTGCAAAATGGCTTTGGTAGAACAAGCCCTGGGACACATTCCAATGCCTTTGGATGGTCAGGCCCTGGCAGGGAGAAACCCACACTGATCCACTGGCTCCAGTGTAACTGTGGTGCTTCCAGGAGCTGAGAACCCAGCCCAGACCTTCACCTCTTTGATCTCTCTTTAACTATCATATTCAGCAGTCTTTTCATGGACAAGCTGTTTGACTTGTGTACTGCAGCAGGCGAGCTCTCACCGAACATTTCTCATAAAAAATGTGAATTTTGAAACTTTTTTGTGCTATTTTGTTGCTTAGCAGTGACCCTATATCTAAAGCATTAGTGTCCTTCTAGGAAAACTCCCTTTTTTCAGGAAAAAGCTCAGAACTGTCCCAACTCACAGCAAAGGTCACAGCCTTGAGGGGATTTTCTCCCCTTGAGCCTAGGCAAAAATAAGCCTAAAGTGGGTTTAATGGGGAAATGGAAAGTTGAGTCTGGGCCCATTGTTAAGGAGAGCTTTAGGTGGTTCTTTCCTGAAGTCTGGATTTGTGCCTTACAGATAACAGTCACAAACTATTTAGAAAGTTCCTAAACTGGAAGAAAGCACAAGATGATTGAAAATAAGCAAATTTATCCAAACTTATTATGATTAACAAGTGTTACTTTTAACTCCAAATTTATGTACCAGAACTGTAGAATAATATTCTATATTTATGTTTTCTGCTTGTCAAATATTAATTTCCTTTCAAACCAAGGGACCAAGGGTCTGAGTCCACTTTGAGTTCAAAGGCAAATTCAAGAAGCATTTGGACAATGCTCCCAGGTACATGGGAATTCCTGGGGTGTCCTGCATAGGGCCAGGAGTTGGACTTGGTGATCCTGATGGGCCCCTTCCAACTCATCATGTTCTGAGATTCTAGAAAAAATTCTCACCATGAGAATTCAATGAGAGGAAAACTGGGCCTGAGTTTGCTATTTCTCCAGAACCATTAAAATGTTAAATGCTATAAAGCTTTTATATTTTTGACATCTAAGCAGAATAAGTAGATAAGCAAATATTTTTTTCAGTTAGCTCAGAAAAATGCTTGTCTTGTTAATATCTGAAAATGACAAGCTTTGCAGTTCTATTCTCATTTTATCCATCACTTCTAATTGCAAGTAGAGTGCTACTTTCTCAACTGCCTGTAACTTGTGTGGTCATTTATTCCACTGCAAAAAGGGTAGAAAAGACACTGCTCAATGCTGTTTAATCCTTAAACTGCCAATATTGAGTTCTTGCCTTTTGAAAACTGGTATTTATTTTACTCAGTCTGTGACTGCTATATTTTCTAATGGATATAGTTACAGAGAAAAAGAAAATTATGGTGCTAGTTAAGGATAAAAAAATGTGAAAATTCATCATGATTTTTTTTTTCAGTACTCCCCATGCCAAACAAATAGTGCTGTCCACATCCAATAAAATTCTAACAAGAAGCCTGCATTTGAGTGTGGGAAAATTATCATCCTGAAAAGTAACTTATATCTCCAGAAATCAGCAGACTCTTGAAATAGAAACACCAGCTAGTACATGCAGAGCAGTATTTATCTCAGCTCTCTCCCTGCCCAGAATCAAATGACTTTGGAATTAAAGCTTGAAAAATGATAAGTTGGAAAAGTTTAGGGAAAAGAAATCCCTACAGAACAGGTCAATGAAAGAAATAATGGAAATACAGAAAGATATTCTGAATAGTTTTACTGCACCAAGTTCACATTAGCTGATTGGTCATATATAAATATTTTTGACAGAAATTGTAGGGATATGTAATGCAGAGGTGGAGCTGGAGAGGAAGAGATGATCAGATTTATGTGTGTGACAGGACAGGCTTGTTCCTGCTATTCTGGCTGTGCACCTTTCCAAAAGGGGGAACTCTTATTGATGACAGTAATTGAATGAAGTAAGATTGTCCCTGGCCCACCCAGGATTTCATTTCATGCAAAGCTGAGCAGGCTGGGGCAGGGTTTGGAAGGGTTATTATAGAGGGGACATCAACTTCTGAGTTTCTTACCATGATAGGTCGTGGAGAACCTGGGACAAGAGAAGGAGCAGGTAAGAGCAAGTAGAGATTCTCCAGCTCATAAATTCAGTATATTTGTGGGTATGGAAGAAGCTATAAAACACCATTTCTCTAAAATTACTAAATATTTGAAATTTATGTATATAGTTATAAATATCATTATTAATAATTCATGAATGCATTTATTCCCTTTGTAGTCACATTTCCGGTGCTCTTACAGTAAGTTAATTCTCCAACTTTTGTGTGTTTGATCACAAAGGACATCGATTATTTGGAATGACTGTTCCTTTTGTCAAGGCTGACCATATAAATTTGAAATTGCTCAACCCCCATGTTATCAAAAATGGATTGGTGTCATTCTTTGTTTCGTTTTTTATTTTTCAAATTTGGGTTTTCTGCATCAGATTTAGGTGTATATTTTCTTGCTTCTGTTATTTGAAAATTGAGCTCACCATCAACCAAAACTCCTTCAGGTCTACATTGCAGCCTCTTGTCCCCCAGCTCATAACTGCATCCAGGATTACACCATCCCAGGTGCAGAATCCAGCATAATTGTTCTCAGTAGAAATTGCTTTCCATACAAATAAGCAAAGAGTTATATATCAAATAAATATCTTAATTATTTTACAGAGAACAAATTATGGTGAAAACATCTTCCCAAGCTGTTGGATAGGAGAGAACAAAACTTACTGTGAGAATTTTGTATCACAGCTCCCTGCAAGCTGAGCATACCTGCTAGCTGCTGCTTCCAGATATTTGTTGATGAGCTGATGTTGTCTCATCATTATCTTGACATTTGTAATTCCTTTCTTTCAGGATAAACCACATCTTTCTTTGTTCAGCTTTTCTAAAAAAATACATAAAGCAAAGATATTTTTCTGAGTTAGTCAATGGATATGCTATGATAATGTGTTTAAAATTCACTGTAAGTAATTTTGTTGATGTCAGTATTATGAGGTACTCTATAAATTAAATTGTATTGTATTGTAAATCTGTCCAGTAGATCAATACATATTATGAAGGACCAAACTAATTTATTTCGCCTTCCTCGTAAATGAAAACCTAAGTGGTTTGGGACTGGATTCTTTATTGGAAACAATTTTTAAAGAGAGAATTTCTTTCTTGGATGAAATTTAAAAAAAAAAAGGAATCAAGAAAGACAAGACCTATCTGAAAGATTAATAATAATTTACTCTTTCTTTAACCTTTTCAGATGAGGATTTTACAGCAGCAGAAGCATGTGAGGGAAGAAGGGAGATGGATACCATGGCACTTTGTACAGATATTCTTTGTGTCAGGTACTGGATCTCCCTGTGTGTTGGTGCTGAGACACTGCTGACAGGAGCTGAAGCCATAATGGAAGGATTGCACTGTTCTGCCCTAGCCACAATCCGTGTGCATTTCTACACCTGCTCATCATGCTTGAGCTGCAGTGCAGGCTGAGCTCACCCAGTGCCCATCCCTGTTCTCACAGCAGGGTCTGGAAGATGCTCCCACTGATTGTTGAGTTGCTTAACATAGACATTAATTTAACATCTGGTAAATTAACCAAGTGGTATGGAGATGTGTTACTTCTCTTTAAACCTTCTCAGGTCTGAGAGCATTCTCTGAGACCAAGAAACTTTAAACACTTTGTACCAAAATTTGATGTCCTATTGACTTCAAGGTGGTGGCTGGGGTGTTTTCTGGTGGAATGCATGTGAACACTTCTGCTGGTTAAATGCAGAATGCATTGTCAGGACAGTTCAGGCATACTGACAATTCCATAGCCAAATAGCTGCCTGCAACCTTTTAAGTACCACAGGTATGGCCTCCTGTGCTGTGAGCACAGTCACTGGGATCTACCAGACAAAATATTCATAAACATTTGAAATATAGTCACTGGATTGGATCTCAGATTGACATGCTACTGCTACTGCTTGTTGAAATGAAAAAATATGTTTGGGAGCTCTCTATTTTTAAACAGCTCAGTTTTCAGATCTCTCCGATTGCGTGCTTGCCCCAGAAGTAATTTGAAATTACTGAAACCATTTGCAATTTCTCTGTACTTTGGCAGGACTGTGATAAACACATGATTCTTGCTAAGTCATAGGATACAATGTTTATTCTGAGATGTCTTGCACTTTCCATTTCAGAAAATCAGATCATTGTTTGCTGTCATTTGAACTGAACATGGAGTACTAATTTATGCCAGGAAAGTCCTGAATTTGGTTATTAAATGAGAGGGCTCCTGGATGGTTCTTACTTATATATATACATAATCAAAGCAAAGTGCATTAAAAAAAAATCACATTTAATTTTTTTTTTTTCCTGGAGTTGCAAGTGGATGGGAAAATGATTAGAGAATTCACAGTCCTTCCTTAAGTGCACAAGCAACAGCAAATTAATTGTGAAAATCAAGTATTCAGGTTACTGTATCCTGTTCTTTCAACTTATTTTTTTCTGTGGTTATGAGCTAGGAATTATCTTTTCCTATTCCTTCTCTTACACATCTATGTTGATTCTCCAGGCTGTGCTTAGTCTGTTATTTTTCTGCTGAAACATCTATGCTCACATCTGTCATACTCTGTCATATCTCTCTTCTTTCATTACTGCAAGATCTCCATCTCTGGTTTCCCTAAATTTCAAAGTCTTCTATCCAAATAATTTAATTAAACCTGTATTTAAAATATGTCCCTCAGCAATTTTGGCTCGATCAGCTTGACCACTCTGAACCATCTATTACCCCTGTTTTATCAAACTGGGTTCAGGCTTTCAACCTTTATCTTGAGACATCTTAATTCTGTCTTTCTGCAATATGTCTGTTTCAGTCTCCCAGACTGAGATTTATTAAAAGTACTTGGGCATTTTAAGATGAAAGAATGCATCTGAGTGAATATTCAAAAGCAGCAACTACCTAACTCCCTCTGGGAGTCACAGCCACTCATTCTCCTTGTCAGGATGAGCCACAGTCCAGCCTTGCAGGCTCCTTCCACACCCTCATCCTGGGTTCTCTTTTCCTCCTGACAGGAGCCAGCTTCCTTCCCCTTTGTCCTGAACAAAACTCAGTGCCATCCATTTTGTGGAGAAAGATTGCAGCAATTTGGAACACTGCTCCACCAAACAGTCTTTGTGTTCCACTGCTCCACCAAACAGTCTTTGTGTTCCACTGCAAACACAAAGTTCTGTAGGTTTTCCCAGTTAACCAGAACACAACTGGAGAGATGTAAATGATGAGCAGGTTATAAACCCAGGGAAACTGCTACAGTCTAATAATGGCAATTCCAAGGATCTAGGGCTAAGTGGGGGAGCCTCTTGTTTTATGTGTTTTTCTTTGAAAATCTTTTTGTGTCACTCTGGAATGAAAGTGTGCCAAAACTTTTGGCAAAAATGGGACTTTGGCCAAATGTTCATGTTTGGCTCAAGGAATTCGGGTTTTCCATCTTTTACTCTCATTTTCCAGGAAGCCTATTCTAGAGTTTAGAAATAATCCTGTGAAACTTCATCAAAGTTAAGAGTGTTGCCAAAATGTTCCAGTTTTGGCACAATTTCAGTTGCAGCAGAAAATGTTGCACTGAAAAAATTCTGACTAGTTCCATAAATGCCATTACATTCATTAAGTACATCTGTAAAAGCAGCTAAATTAGGTATCTGTTTGCATACATCAAGTCATCTGAAATATTATGTCATCTGAAATATTAAGAAGTCAAATAGAGCTTAAGTGTTGATTGAGTAACAGTGTCATAAATTTTACTAACCACTGATCTTGACTTGATGCTCATTATAACACATCTGTGAAAAAAATTAATTGAAACTTCAGGAGATGGTCAGAACTCAAACGAAAAACATTAGCAAACAAAAAAGAAAAGAAAGCCTTTTAATTAACTTAGAATAATGCATTAGTATGACTGGCAAATGAAATTTCTCTTCAAGCCCTAACACACTTTTTAAATTTGAACCCATAAGAGGATTATTTATCAAATAAATGAATTTTCTGTTCATAGAAACATCAACTTTTAAGTAACACGCAAGGACCTAAAAATAGTTTAATACAAGGTTTTAGGTCACCAGCATCCTGTAAACAGTAACAGTTTCAACTAATATAATTACACTATATTTGTGCTAAAATATATATAACCTTTTCCAGATTTTTGTACTTATCTGATTTTTTTTGCTAGCTCATGTAAAAGTAGTCAAGTCTTCTCAGAATTTGTCTGGCCATGTGAAGAAATAATGGAAGTCTTCCAGACACTTACCAAAATAAATATATTCATTTAAAATTTGACTTAAAATGGCTAATCTGCAGTAAATTCTAATGCATTTTAACTAGTTCACTGCAAAATTTAGTTTTGACATAGTTAATCTATTTTTTTTTTTGCTTCTTACATGAAAGAGAGTCTGATCTCAAAAAGATTCAGACTGGGGACACTCAATTTTGTTTCTCCCAGCATGGACTTCAGAGTCAGAGGCACACAAATGAAAGCAGCCAGTATAGAGGGTCCAAGGAAATGGGACATTTTGTTGTTGTTCAACTATTCTTGGGCCAAGAGCCCACTGACCCAGAACCATATCCAGAGGATGTTTGATTATCTTCTGGAATGGAGACTTCACAGCCTCCATGGGAAGCCTATGTTGGTCACCCTTGGTCACTCTCACGGTTAAAGAGGTTCTACATGGAGACTCCTGTGTTTTTGTCTGTTGCTTCCCTCTGTCACTGGGCATCATGTTCAGGTAGTTGTAAAAGATTCCCCCCACAACTCTTTCCTCCTCTAGTCTAAACAGTCCCAGCTCTGCCAGCATTTCCTCACAGAAGAGATGCTCCTGTCCCATCATCATCTTTGTGGTCCCTCAATAAAAACTCTCCAATATCCTTATCCCTCTGGTTCTGGAGAGCTCATAGGGTCTGGTATGGTGTGGTGTTGAGTAAAGGGGATGGATCACCTCCCTCATTCCACTGGCAACACTCCTAATGCAGCCCAAGATACATCAACATTCCTTACTGCAAGGTCAGGTTTCTGTCTCCTGGTCCATCAGGACCTTTGGGCCCTTTTCTGCAAAGCTGCTTTCCAAACAGCTGGCCCCCATCACATCTTGGTGCTTGGGAATGTTCCTTCCAAGGTGCAGAAGTTGGCACTTTATGAAGTTCCAGAGATGAGCCCATTTCTTCACTGTGTTCTCTGGATGGCAGCTTGGCCTTCCCAAGGTACCAGCCATGCCCTCCCTGTTCCGTGTCCTCAGCACAATTCTGGATCATTTTGTATTTCTCCCTTTGTAGAAACTTAAACATTTATGCTATTTTTAGAACTTTTTCAAACCATAACCTAAAGTTTGAGGTCTGAAGTACACTTTAGAAAATCACTTTATGCTATGGAAACCTGTATTTGATACATTGGTAAAAGATATAAAAGAGGTGTTCGAGAGCTTGCACTTGTCATAATTTTCACCACTACACGGATACCTTTATAAATATTGAAAAAAATCAAGTTGCTTTTATATCACTCAGCTACTTAACTATGAGCACTCAGCAGTTTCAGCTTGGATAGTTATCTAATATAGATGAATTACCTTCTTGGTTATGCAAAATAGGCTCAGCTTATACAAAATAGGTGCAAAGGTCTCAAACATTTTCTTTAGTAAGCATTAGGATTTTGTCCTTCAGTTCTGGCTCAGAAGAGGAAAAAAAAGTAAATGAAACACTTTAAAACAAATGTGAAGGATTTGTTTAACAAATTTTTGGTTTGGGTTTCAGTTTTGGTGAAACACTGGACTGACCAATTTTCATTGCTTAGGCATACACACACTGTATACATAAATATACCAAACCTCAGATGTACACACAATGTATCTGCCAGCACTGAGATCTTAACAGACCTGCCAGGTCTTAAGCAATTTGCATAAAACCTGAGGAACCTTGCATGACTTTCTCCTGCTGAAAAAACCATAATTTTATGATTTCTACACTGTTGCTGTACTGAAAGAAGTTTATCTATTAGTGAAAGTGCAGATACATGTGAGTATATAATAAACCAAAAATAAGCTACCTACCCAACCATCTTCAAAAGAACTAATCAAGTAGTACAAGGAAAATAAATGTAAATAAAATATTGATTAAAAACTAAAAGGATTCTAATTATATTACTTCCAGAAATAATTTAATTTAACCTGAAAAGACAACTGGGAGCAGAGACTTTTCCTTAGCATTTTTAAATTGCTAATTAAAATTTCCAGGAGGATATTCAAGTTTAGTGCCTGGATTTTAAAGATAAATAATGTTTGCTTCATTTCATTATGAATTTATCAAGGTTTGTGTAGTGCCAGGATGTAATATTGCATGTGCATTCTTTTAAAAAGAATCAGATAACATGGATGCTGTATGTAATACATTGTGGGTATAAAGCAGTTTTTAATTAAGAAAATTTGGACTTCAGAATATGATTCTGGTAGCGTCTATTACATATTCTCATATAGATTTAAATCTACATTGTTTATGGAATTGTTTGGAGATAACTGTAAGGTTTGGTAAGATAAAAGCTCTAATAGTGAAAGAGAAGCCTTTGTGTGCCCATTCCCACTGAGTGGCAACTTTACTATTTATTGGAAAAGAGATGTTCTTTATTCTCTGCCATAAAGACTTGGTTCAAAGCTCAGGGAGGTAAGTGAGAATTACTCATCTCTCTATATTTTTGTATAGAATTTGACTTTCAATGTTGTTTCCTACTTTACACCACATTTTTTATTAGACTTTTGATTACTTACATACACTGCCAAATGGAATGGGACTGCAATAATAAAGATGCACAATATTTCAAAGATTTCTCTGAAGTTCACTGTTAGAAATTCTTCTTTATACTATTGAATTAAACTTCTTTCATCCTCTGTGGATGCAGAGGGGAAGAAAACTGTCAAATTAAAGCAGAAAGGATGCTATTGAGTAAACCCTCAAAAGAAAATAGGAGAAGAATAAGCCTCCACTGATATCTCCTAACACCAGATTCCAGAGCAGTGGCATGGTTTCCTCTTTATGCTAAAGTTGAGGAGTGGAAAAGATGCAGAACTGCCCTGAAAAAAAATCTGTGGCACAGAGGACTTGTGTGCCCTTGGCCAGTGCTTCCACTGACTGTTATGATCAGGCAGTCACAAAGCCCCTGACACACCATTCATATGTATTTTGAAACTGTTTCCATAAAAATTGTGCAATCCACATGCATGCTGGAAGGGTCAGTTGCCCTCTGCAGTCCCTGTAAATTCTGGAGGAGTCTCAAGCAACTTTTCTAACAACCTGACAAGTAGATTTGAGTGTAACTTAAAATAGGAAATTCAGAAAAATAAAGAGAAATCCTGTCAGATCCCCCAGTAATTTGCAGCACAGTTTTGTGTATTGTTAGATACAAAGCAAAGCAGTGCTGTGAGTCCTGCAGTCTGTGAAAAGCTTTGGTCTGGGCTCACTTCCCTCAACACCAGGGACAGACATTTGAGGTAACCAGTGCAGTGCTGCTTTTGCAACCCATACAACCCTCCACACACAGCAGCTCTGTGAGAGCAACCCTTAGAAACAAAACTCCTTTGCTCTGTGTGGGCACCAAAGATGCAAATCTGGTGGGTCAGGATCTGAAGGCCATCTCCTCAGCTGCCCTTCCTACACCTTAATGCTTCCTTGCTCTTTGAAGTGCTGTACTGCAGATCCTCTGTGTACAGGCAGAAAGCTCTCTCAGGATGGAAGGCAATGGGAAATGCTGGGACAGAGCATGGCAATGGCAACCCTAATGTTGGTACAAACAAGGGAATAAGAGGAGATGCAGTAATATTTCCCCACTAATCACCCCAGCTGGTTACACCTACCCGAGAAAGGCAGGTCTGTACATTTGCACAGAGTATCCAAGGGCTGAGGAAGCAGGCAGAGCCCACTGGCTGCTGCTGTGTATCCAGGGCACAGGAGACTGTGACACCAACAAAGTGTCACTGAAACACAAAGTGTGAGCTAAAGGGAATGTTTGAACAGCTCTGTGTCCCTTGATGTATGGAGAGGCAGAGCTGACATTTGCAAATGCAAGGTAAATATCTGTGTTTTCATTTCTCGCCCCTGTCTGCAAAGCCTTTCCCTGTCCATCACACAGCAACAAGACACAGGACACAGACAGGTCACTGCACTGGCCTTCCTTTAGTGGGCCTCAGCCTCCAAGCTTTAAATACATGAAACCAGGTTTCATAATAACATATGAGATATTTCTCATGCTTCATTATGTGGAGTTGCATTAAGAAAATTTTTATTCCTGCTAGTTGTATTCATTAATGCAAAATGAATATTGCTGTAAACTCAGCCTAATTCAGCATCTTGCTTTCAATTAAAAACAAAGTCAATGGACACTTAAATCCTTCCTTTGATCTGAACAACAGTGGTATAGTTTCCACTCTAACATTACAAGTTACTTGGTCATTTACAACCTTTTCCCCCCATGTATTTCACTTTCTCCACTGTAGGAACAGGAAAATTATGCTCTATCAGGTGTTGTGAGGATGAATAAATCTGAAATATGAGATGTTTGGATCCTACAGCTAGCCAGGCTGAATGAGTAGGTCAGACAGATGGTGACTGCCATAAATGAAGACCATAGTACTTCAAGGAGTGCTCAGCAGTAAAGGATAAAATGCCATTCCCTTTTTGCCCTTTGAACCTGGTCAACTGCAGCATGAAGAACATTCAGAGGGGCTTGAAACATATACTCCTTACTCAAACAAAAGAAGTTCAAACATTATTGTCATACCCCTAGGGACAACTTACAGCTAACACAGTCATACAGTTAAATTTTTACCTGTCTGAATGTGTCACAGCTCACATTGCAGTTGAGAGGGCCACAATACAGAGAGTGTCACCACACTATTTTAGAAAGATTCAACCCATACACAGTAAGACCATGTCACTTCAGAAGGCTGCAAGCATCTGCCCTTCTTGCTCTTTAGCCCAACCTTTTACACCCCTCATGTTCATGCATTGCCCCTGGGTGCCCTCTGCTCCCTTTGGTGCTTGGTCAGTGCCCCTGGGCACTCCCTGGCTCATTGCTGTCAGTGCTGCTCACCTGCTTCTCACAGCTGCACCCACTGGGGATGAGGCTCCCACAGCCCCATCCCAATCACTACACACTGTATGCCTACATGAATGGAAAATAAAAGTGATCTAAATATTGGTATATTTTACTCTAAAGCAAGTGTGTTCAGGATCAAAAATGTGCCTCCAAGGGATAGCAAAATAAACCTCCTACAGTTTTATCAGTCAGAGTGCAAAGTTCATGGAACATAAGTTATAAAAATATCCCAATGTATTTATCAGTCTATTCCATTCATTTTGTAATTTTGAATAAAGCTAATTCTTATTTAGCTCCTGATTCTGTACCTCCATTAAGAGAGGATGATGAATATATATGTTTGCAATTTCCTTTGAAATCAGCACAGAAAGCAGGAGTGAACCCTAAATCCAGATAAATCACTGCAAAGATTCAGGGGTTGACAAGTATGTCTTGCCTGAATGTGCCCAGTTGCTTGCACGTGTGTCTACTCATTCCTGTGCCTGACAAGGAATCATCTTAACAGCACAGAGACCACAGCCTTTAAACTGTGACCCAGATGTGGGCTTTCCATAGAGGCATTTAATTACAAGAGCTTCTTTTTAAGGTGAAGAGAGCATGGCTGCTAAAAGAAAAAAAGAGGTAAAATTATGTGAATGACATCAGTGGGGGAATATATATCCTGTATTTCCTGACATTTGTCATGAGGTTTCAGTTCTTTACTGTGAGTATGAATTCAACAAAGTTGGATGAATCCTACAGGACAGACCTTTTTGTTAAAACCATTTCTCTCCACCACAGCAGATATGCTGTTTGGCTGTTTTGTCTCTAACAGTAGCTTAATGATAGATTTAGTTTTTTCAGAGTGACAAAAGTGAATCAGACTCATGAGGGGAAGCACAGACACTCAGGGGAGGGTTTTACCCAAACCTTGCCTTTTTCTGTGCAACATGTGCTTTCTGTTTCCTCTTTCTCAGCTCAGCTGAGGTGGCTGAAGAGACATTGCTACCCTGCAGCCACCTAGACACAAGCTATCCCACTTTCATTCCCAATTCAGAGCCAAGGAGGCAAGATGTAGCCAGCCTTCAAATTCTTTTAACTGGAATGGGAGAAGTACAATTGCTAAGTGTGTGCCTAGAAATACTAGCAGCAGGTGCTTCCCAATGCTTTGTAGCAAGTCTTGAGAAAATTCTCCTGTTTGCTGCTGCATGGGTAAGGTGATAGGCAGGCACCCATGAGCAAGGTATTTGCATGCTGCCACACTGAACAGAGGAGGTCCCTCAGAACAAAGAACCATGTAGGAATACAAATCTGTATATTCATTCATTAATTATGTCACCTAGTGAGTGAGCAGATGAGATTAAATATAGAGAAAATATTAATCATACTTTCCCTATTAGCATGAGGTAATGCTTGCCTTTTTTTCATGTAGCCCTTCAGAGTGAGAGGTGGGAGGAGATGACTCCATGGTGTCATGGGATCGTCTGCGAGCTGGAACGATACTGGGTTGAGGGAGTGGTTGTGGGATAGTCACTGGGAACTTGTGATGGTAAATATTTAGCCTAGCACACTCCTGCAGTGTCTGCAAAATCCTGAGGATGGAATCTGTGTGGAGATGACCTTGAATTTAACTAAAATTACATTGGTTGGAAGTAATGCAGTAAGGTGGGTAGGGAGGACACAGATGTCACCAGGCCCTCTTGCCTGAAGCAATAATTGCTGAGGGCTTTGGAGATCAGAAAGATGCTGAAGATGCTGGGCTGAAGAGTGCAGTGGGTTCAAGGCTGGTACCGGGGTGTGGTAATAAAGGAAAGTACCAGGGCACGATATTGGTGTTGATGGTGCTGGGATGATACTGGGGAGAAGAGTGGGGAAGAAAGGCAGGCAGTTCCCAGGGGGATGGAACTTGGTGTAACCCACATGGCTGCTGATGTTCTCTCTCTTACAGCATAGCAGTAATCATGAAATTATCTCTGGGTCAGACAAATGGGTGAAAAGAGCACAGGCCTCGCACTCGTGTTGGTGCTGTCACAGGCCAGACAACAGGAAGACTGGACCCAGTCTGCTGCTCCTTCCAAGTGAAGAAGGTTCCAAATTCAGGATGGAATGTGGATGACCAGTCTGCACCACAATTTAGTTGAAATATGCTTTCACATTTGCTTTAGTGTCCCAGTAGTGCCAGCAACATGTCCTGTGAAGCACATAGCCTAAGGTGTTTGTTCTCCACTGCCTTGGAAGTGTGATTAATATTTACTAGTATGTCTTGGCAGGTCTTTGTAGGCTAGTAGGTAGATTGTTAGGTTATTCTGTAGATTAGTAGGTAGACATTACTTATTAGTAGATAATTATGCTGGTTAATAATAATGCATAATTATGGCTACTTATTGAAAACCAGACTAATATTTTATAATTGCTTAATGTAACAGAAACTATGTTAGGCATATTTCATAAGATGATGGCAAACTCCAATACCTGAAGTCCCAAAAAAATACCCATGAATGAGCAGGTTATCAGAACAATGTTTGAAAAATATAAAGAGCCTACTCTGAAACAAGTTATGGATCATGGAAAACTAAAGTCTCTAAACCCAACACCCACCGACATTCTGTGAATAAATTATTCATAAATTATCCACGTGGTCCTGGCAGGATGGATTTGGTCATAGCTTTGTCATTTCAACTGTTTGTGCTTTCCCTTCTGCTGCTGAATTTCAACTAGCATTATGGCATGTTCGGAGATTTTCATCTTCATGCAGCAACTTGAGGTTGGATTTCCACTGATGGAGTTACAGGGGTGGGGAGCAGAGGGATTTCGCAAACAAGAATTCTACCTGGGTGAGCAGAGTCAAACTCGTGTCAGTCAGTGCCCTTCTGCTCTGCACAACTGAGCTGTACTCCTGCAGCAACAAAAAACTCTTCCAAATGTTTATGTAGTTATCTATTTCTCTTGTGTCTTCCTCAAGCTGGAAGTTTCATAGCTAAACAGAAAATCTCCCTGTATGTGAGCTAAAGAAGGTGAAATGTGATCTTCAAATGTATGAAGGCCAACCTAGATCCTTTGTTACTGAGACCTGTTTTTCTTCTATATGACATCTAAAAGAATGTCTTCCTTCTTTTTTTCTTTAATTTTTTTGGCTTTTGGCTGGACTGTTTACTACCTTACAGTGTGTACAGCTGCTGTTACATTTTGTCATTAAATTTTCTCTATGTTCTTGTCACTGTATTCCATACTCAAAAATTGTCAGCAAAATGAGTGAGACAAGAAGAAATTGATTAAAAAAAAAGAGATACAGTATTTATGAAATAAGGAAGCATATCAGGCAGATCTAGTAATAAAAAAACTTGCATAAGAATCACTTTCTGAATAGTCACACCCTCCTGGATGAGGGTCATTGAAGCAATTTTAGCTGTCACATTTCACACTAGAGCATTACAATGGAACTGAATTCCCCACTTAAGCCTGAATTATGAAACAATAGAATTATATTCTAAAGAGGATTATTTGTATGTGGCATCTGTTTTACCAGAATTCTTATTTACCAAGAGCTTTTAATGTTTTCTAATTAATCTTTGTCTTCTGTGTTTGTAAGACTTGTTACAATCCAAGCCATTCAAATCACTTCGCAAAGCCTGAGACCAGTGAAGAACATCAAATTAATTTCATCTTTTATTCTTGCTCCTATGACATTACTATGATGTCATAATCTAATGATGAGTCCCCCAAATATGAGTCTTGTTCTTTATCCACAGCAACGAAAGATTAACTCTAGTGCTACCTTATGTACATTGTATTTATGGCATTAATAGCCCTGCTGCTCCTGTTACATAAACCACGTTCAATGTTAAACTCTGAAACCCTGGCTAGAGAAGTAAAGTAAATCAAATGTCTGGATAAGGATCTGATTTAAAGTTTTTGGAAGACCACAGAATAACTTTCAGGGATTTCAGATGGTTCAGTACCCAGTTTCAGAGTCCTGTCAGAGAAAAGTGGTAGACACTAACTGATGTTTGTATGTGCCACCAATTGAAGAAATCAGTTCCAGAGAAATCATTAATTAATTTTTTTTTTTACTCTTAAAACCACATTAATCATCCATTGATTTTTGTTCTCTTTGTGTTGTACCAAAACAAATCATGTTGGGAAAGCCCATACACATAATTAATATCTTCTACAACACATTAGTGGTTAATGTTTTTAATTCATTGTAATTAGGTAATCTCCCCAATTTTTGTGTCTTGTTGTCGTGGAACATGGAAGCATGAACATCTCCTTTTTGATGGAAAAACGTATCCTGACAAAAAGAAGGCCAAGCTGGGTGATTTGCTTGGCAAAACAGACTAACATTAAAAGTAAGTGTTAATTGCTGAAATGAAGGTTATAGAAGCCTTTTAGAATATTTCAGAGCTGCCTACTATCTGAATAATTAATGCAAAAAGTCAGCTTGTTGGAACAATATATCTAACTTGCATCTCTGACATAAAACCACACAAAAAAGACAAAACATTCAAAATATCATCATAACTTAGTGTGATCTGCAGAAACAGGGATGTTACTGTTTCTGTTAGAAACAGTGGTCTTGTGGGGCCTTGACTGCAGTATAATTGAAATCTGATTACTCTGAAATAGGACACTGCAGCCCATTTGATAGTATTAATTAAATGAAAACCTCTGGTGTAAAGGGGCAATTTTGAGATCTTTCAACACGTCTGAGAAGCTCAATAATCACCACTTCAACACATTCTGGAGAGTTTAATTGTGCTGGTGGGACACAGATACACTTTTGATATATTTCTCTCTTCAGAGGGCTCTGAAGTCCAGACTAGCCTGCACGCAGATCCAGAGTTTGTGACTTGTCCATCCTCTCTAGAATATCTAAACACAGAGCTCAGAAATCAAGCCCTCAGTGCTGGCTCCTATGGAGCTTGTGGGTACTTTGTGAGAACAAATATACAATATTTCTTAATATATAGGTTGCAATTATGAATATTTTTAACACAGTAAAGTGCATATGGGCTTATGGCAAAAGTATAAAAGAAGCCCATTAATTGGATATGATTAAACAAAACCCTAAACACCTTAAATGCTTGACTTGAATGGGAGCTCCAATACACAAAGAGTGACTATGCACCATTTCAGCACTGCAGCCATGCAAAAGACATCTGTGGGACTAGTTAACAGAAAATATTGATATATTGATCATGGCATAATGACCTGGAGAATGGAAAGGTTATTAGCCAGAATGACCTGAAAGGAGATAAATGACTAAGTCTGCCTTGATACTTCACCTTGGAATAGGAGTGCTCTCATAGAGGAGCATCCAATTCTGTGCACTTCCCATTCAGTGTCAAACTGGATTCCTTTCAGATTAAAGCATGATGCTCAGGAATGCACCACTGCACTCCAGTTACTAAGGGGTCTCAGCCCACAGGCCCAGATTATAATCATACAAAATCAAACACAAGTGTGGTGCTGAGTCTGTAGCACCATTATCACTGGCATAGCTCCAGCAGGGAAAGGCTTTTGAGGCTCTTAGAGCCTGGTGGAGTTCCCTGCTAGCCCTAAAATATTCCCACTGGTGTGGACCACGGGTGCTGGGCTCAGGCCTTTCCCAGAATTTTACATGAACAGTCACTTCCACTCCCACTCACAAAATGCCAAACATGTACTTGACTTTCAAAAGCAAAAGAATGGGAAGCCAGAGCAGAAAAGGCATTAACTAATTGACTTATTTAAGTGAGCTGGAACTAACACCATTAGGAATGGTTTAGCTCCAGGCAGTGGGGACTAAACATTCTAACCACTCCAGGTTTGTGACTGCAGGCAGGACTCTTTTGTTGATTTTTTTTTTTTTTTTGGTCTCATCTTTTAGAGTAGCATGTTTCCAGATCTTTTACCACAGTCAGCTGATTTTTCAATGACTTTGTTGTTCTGATTTTCCAGCTGGGCTTCACAACTACTTTTGATCAATCAGATTAATTAGAAAAATTAATGAACCTGAATTGTAATAACATTTAACCAAGCTCTATGAGTACAGTGCTCCCAGTCCTAAATGACTGTCTCATGCAAAGACCACAGTCCACTGAATATCATTTTATTATCTCCAGACAGCAGAAGTTTGTTAGCTTTGCTAATCAAGCACACCAAGCACATATCAAAATCTCTTTTTAGTGAACAAAACAAAAGAGTCTCTTGACTGGACTCAGTCTGTAACTATCACATGGATTGAAGCACTAAACTTCAAAATATAACGATGGGTGCAATTTAAATGTTCCATGCTATCATGCGAGAGACATCCAATTACTTTTTCTTTCAAAACGTTAAATTTATATCTATTCCTTTTTTAGAAATATTGGGGAACATGATTCATAGAAATTTGAATTCAAAGTAGACTGTGTGGCATACACAGAGTAGTTGAAATCCTTATATTATAGGCACAGGTGTATTTATAGATGTGGGGAGGAAGAAATTGGAATTCCCTCTCTGGCAGATGAACTGCACCTTGGTGAGAAAAAACATATCTGCAGTCTTGTAGATTTTTGATACATATAAACACCTTTAGAATAACCATTTGATTAAAATATTTTGAAGTCTATCTGGGATGATTAAAAGCATTGTTACATTATTCATGGATCACAGGAAAGAATTCAGTGTGGGCATAACCAAATCCCAGACCAGAGCTGCTCCTGGGCTCAGATTCCTGCACTCCTGGGCAATAGCTTTATTTGAAGGCCACAGTTTCCATAACAATGGCACTCGGAGAAGCCTAATTTACACATTGCCACTGTGACACATTGTGTTATTCCTTGGAACACCAGGGTGCATTGCTCATGTCACATTACATTTGTGACACAATTAAAGTCACCGGCTGAGTCTGACACAGTTTTATATGATTGTCACACAGTAGATTGTGTACTGAATGATCTAAAAAGGGATAAAGAAAAAAAAAATAGTCCCAAAGCTGGCCTGGGAGTGAAATAGGTGTTAAAGGTTAACTTTGTAACTATGATATGTACACGTATATTGTCTATATATCAACATACTTAAAAAAACCAAAACCTCTCTGAGCATACGGCTTCTTACAGAGAGGTTTTTAAAGTCTTCCCTATTTTCCTGTAGTACCTTCACAGTGCACTTTCCTTGGAGCCCCTTAAAGACATAAATTAATAAACAGCCAAGTGTAATCTGGCAGAATAAAATAAATTAATTACCATTAAATATTAGACAAAACTGCCAATCCCATGCCTGCTGTTCATGGCATTTGAAGTCATACTGGCCACACTATGATATTTTCACACAGTCAAATTTCAAACCTCTACTGTGCTGTAATGTAGAGGAAAGCTCCCTACGCAGTTAACATTCCCCAAGGAATGAATCAGAACATCTCTACAGAGGCACACTCTAAACAATGATTACCCAGGGAAGCAAAGGTCCATATTTTAGGCACTTTTATTATATGCCTCAAAAATCTGGTATGAACATCATCAACATGACAAAATTATCTATTTAGGAAATCTCTTCTCATTTAGAATAATTTTTGTTATGTCATTTTCTGAGGTGCAAAAAAACTTACCAAACATTAATGTAAAATTCTCTGAGGTAGTATTATGCCAAGTTCAAATAAAATAAGAACTTTAGGAATAGTGCCTAATTAACAATTACTAATACATAATTAATTATTATTATAGTGGCAAGGATAGCTTTGATCCAGCCAGAGAGCTGAACAGTTCCTTTGACAAAACCCAGAGACCATTACAGTGCTTTATGGAACATGTGATTTAGATGGAGAAGTTGTTATCTGGCATAAAAAAAACTTCTGAAATGTAATCCTTGCTTAGCTGAAACTCTTCAGAATTTGACATTGATGTCAGCACAATAGAAATTTTACTTCTAATGCGTATGTGACAAAGGAATCTCTTTTTCCTTTGTGTACGAAAGAAACTAAAGCAGAGATTTTGCCAGTTTTTACTTTACAGATATATTTCATACCATTTCTATCATACCTTAACTGAAAGAATATGCACATTTTCACAAGGAGACGAGTTAAAAAGGATACAATCATTGAGGTTTTTGGGGGTTTTTTTGCATGATTAGGACTACTTAGAATATTTTTGTTGCTGCTTCTGTAATACAGCCATTAATACATGAAGATATTACGCTACTGCTTGGTCTTAAAATAGTAACAATAGTTAATTTTTGATAGTGAGAAAGTCAAATATAAGAATGCTGGCTGATGAAAATGCTTAATTGATAATGAGTAATTTATCCCTTTGGACTCCAACACGAAACATTTAATTTATGCATTTCAAACTGGTGAAGAAGAAAATTATTCAAGGCAAATATAATCAAAGATTGTTGATAGAAAGTTGACTTGAACAGAAGTTTCATGATACTGATGCTGAATCAAACTTGAAATTGTACGTTAGTTTCCTTTTCCGTGTGAAAACTGCATTTTATAGCTATTTATTTCTGCTGAAATAGGTACCATTGTGTGCTTTGTGAGAATTTACTCTTCATATATTTTAAGGTATTTGTATTGTTAAGACTGATCAGAAAGAGATCCATCCTAGAAGTTTAATTTATAAAGTTGATTGAAATAGGAGTAGTGATTTCTGTAAATCCACATATTTCTCATGCTCTGTATACCTTGAAGCTGTCCCAGGTACACCCCTGGCTGCTTGCAAAGGTTAGCTCTGGTTCCCCTCCCCTGAGTCCAGCCTGGCCATCCCTGAGTTAGTGCTAAGCCAGGCCAGTTTCATGCTCACAGCACAGTCTCACACAGATGGGCCAGTTGGAAGCAATAAATCTCTACTCAGGAAAAAAAGTATTGGAAGGAATTCAAATATTGGAGGCAATAGATCTTCTTGCACTCAAGCTGTACTTGAGCTAATAACTATGGACAGAGTTTAGTAGATTGAAGAGGGTGGCTGGAGAAAGGCAATCTGCCTCAGGAAAAAAGATGGATGATCCTTGCATGGATGCAAGAGTGTGTGAGGCTTCTGCATTACATTCCCCAGCACCGCCTGCTCCAGATGACACTACACAAAACCACCTGCATTTGCACACTTGATATCCAGCCATAAAGAGATATAAAATCAATGCTTGAGTTTAGCTCTGCAGGGAAATCCTGGGTGATGTAGGAATTTTATGAGAATTACTGAGTTTGGTGAAGTTTAGCAACTGTAGCCAGTTTTGCAATGCTTCCATTTTTAGATATAACACTTGCCAAGTAATCCCAAGCAATAAAACTCGAGTTGTATAACAGAGATTAAGCAATATGGAAAATAAGGTAAGTACTCAGCTCATGCCTTGTCAGCATTGCAGTTGTTGGAGGTAGCAGGTTGTAGGATCAGCTATTTGGCCTCTCCCTTTTTTAAAGTAGCAAAATATGCTGCCACATTAGAAATGATGAATCAACTGATTATAAATGATCAAATAGTAAGCAAAATTAATCATATTTTTTTATTAAAACAGTGTGTTTCCAACACAGGCCTTTGTTATTAAAAGGATCTGAATCAGTGTTATTCTGTTGAATGAGTTTCAAAGAGCAACTGCTCTTACTATTCTTTCTGCAATGAATAAATACATTTTGTTTGCAGGGACAGAATGAAATATCTCATTCCTAGAATGTAATAGAGCTTGTGCAGAGAGAGACTTTTAGCAACTTGAGTTATTTTAATATGTATGCAAATCCCTAAATCCACTGTGCTTTCTAGCCTTATAAAAGGAGATAGACTTTACAGATATTTCAACCAATTAGTGCAGATACAGGTCAAATATGTGAACCTGCAAGACAGATGTAGGAAAAATCAGGATTACATGCACTGTAAGGCTTATCCAAGTTAATGGCTTTGTCAGAGGGAGAGCAAGTTGAAGACTGGGTTAGACATAAAACAGATCAACTCTATTAATCTAATTTAAAGGTTTTCAGAGGAAATAGAGGAACACTGATGGATTTGTTAGTAGGATACCAAATCTAAATCCCTTCTAATCCACCCCTGTTATCTTAGGCTCAGTCTTTAAAAATTATTCAGGTGACTTCGGGTAAGTTTGATCATTTTGTCTTATCTTCAAAATATCTATATTTTTACAAAATTCCTAAAGTCTGCTTCCATAAATAGACAAACTGTTGATGTCTCCTGCAGGGAATATTCACTGATCTATTGTTAAAAGGTTTTTTAAACTGGCATTTCTCCAGGAGCTGAGAATTCATAGGTTTGATAAGGAAAGGAGACAAAACAACTTTGCAAAGCTGTGTAGCGTGAAACAGGAACGTGTTTTCCCTCCTGTTATTCCACAAAATTACCTTATACAAAGTCTTTTAGTATCTTCACCTGCTAGCTAGGAATAAGGGCAGTACAGATACATCAAGAAGTGAGATCCTTGGTTGCTTGGGTTTACTGAAGGGTGAAGTACTGTTACTGCTGCAATGGTTGGTTCCTTTCCAAATGTGTGTTTTTATGTATAGGTAGTGAAGGCAATCAGCCTGTGTTCCTTGCAGTTTTCAGTGGTGATTTACTGGGGTTTCCTTCAGGGTAATCCTTTATTTTCTTTACTTGTTTCAGGGACTCATAGGTGACTATTTTCAGGCCAGTCTAAACAAAGCAACTAGCCTCCCTTTGATGAAGAGAGAAGCAAAGATGTGTATGAGAATTCAAACAGCTCAGAGCAGGAGGCTGAGAGCTCCTGTCTGGTGTTTAGGCCCAGACTCAGAAGCCCAAAGCCATCAGTGGCTGTGCTCTGCCCCTGCCATACCAAAATCAGTATTTAGGTCTGCCCTGAAATGCCCTCTCCAGCCAAGCCACTTAAGCCTAGAGGCAGCTGGGTTTAACTTAGGCCAGTTTGTTCATATATTAAGGTCTCATTAAACTGTAAATGATATAAGCAAGGTTTCCTGGTTCCTTGTTTTAAAGAATAGTTTTCTAAGCAAAATTAATACCTCCATTTGCAAGGGATGAGGTCAACTGATATGGTACAAAAGACTGTGCTTTCAAGAGCACTTTAGTTCCATTAAGTGAGATACAGTAATAGACTGGGAAAAGCTTATGAATGATTTTCCAGTTGCATTCCTCTCACTGTCACATTTTCTCTGCCAAACCTGTGATTCTCAGAAGAGGTCTTTACTGACAAGAATCAAGTCCCACTGCAAATGACAACTGCATTTTCTCGATTTCATTAGTGTCTCCAGCCAGCCAGCAAAACTGGCCACTTTGTACTTTGTCATAGTCTTGGAAACTAATTTAATGCTGCCCTGTGAAATGACCCCTTACTAGAATGTACTGTATAACTGGCATGGCACGTGGGTTTTCCATCCCAGATATGGCAGAGATCATATAATCATAGAGGAAATAGTGAGAGTAATGTCATGTCAGTCATGGAGGAGGTTATTTTAACTCACCAAAAATGCATTGTGAGCCCAGTAGAGAGGAGCGTTTTCTCTCTCCTTGGACATAAAAGAGTCATTGGTTTAAAAAGAAATCAATTATACACACCCACTGTTCATCAGTTGTCACCTCATCACAGGGTGAAAATTAGTTTTAGCAGTTCACTCCAACTGGGTGGAGGGCAGGCTGCAAGGATTTGGAAAAGCCAGGGAAAGTAAAACAGATAAAGGCATTAAAAGGCAATATAGGGCCACAATCTCACTTCAGCTCTGGAAAAGTGCTGTTGTTTGAGGGAAGCATGTTTGCAGTGGCTGTAAATGGCAAAGTGGGACAGGAAACAGATGTCTGATTCATCCCTACATTTCCAGAGAAATCCTGAAGCTAGCTTGACAGCTTTCAAAATTTCATTTTATTTTCTTGAGTACAGTGTTGCAATGCAACATTCATCTAAAATGTTATACAATTATATCACTGGTACAAGAAGATAGCAGGGGGATTTAACTAGAATTGTGTAGACTGAAAAAAGATAATTAGGCAGTAGTGTGAACATTTCAAAAATTCTATAAGACTTGGCATGTATGTGAAAATGAAGGGGGTTTTAGATTTGCTAGAGATCAATTATTTGAATATCTCCTGATACTGAGAGTGTCATTAATAATAGAGCTCAATATTATGATATAAAATAGAAAATATAAAATATACTATTACTTAACTTTCTGGACAAGTTTTCAATAGAATCCTGAAAACCTATGAATCAAGCATCTATCTTTGCCTCGCTTCTTTCCTTTTAATTTGTTATTATGGAGGCAGAGAGGAAATATTCCATACCCATTACCTATGCTGCTGGTGGAAAGGAAAAGCCTCGTGTCAGAGTCACTGTGCTATGACCAACAGGTGACTGTATATATCTAAGGTCCCATCATATTAACTCTGTATTTTTCCCAAATAAATCTTAGACTAAAATATCAATATATCTTTTCAGATGCTGTAGGTGTGTACTCTCTAAAGGACAACTGATCAAGTTATTCCAGTCAAAGGGAGAACTGTGCACTTCTCCAGTCACTGCTACTTTGTGGATGATCCAACAGGTGTTACCTTGTTGTAAAGATGTGGATTTCATTAAATAAGCATTTCACACAGGATGTGTTGTACTTCCTGAAAGGTCAAAGTGGTGAAGACACAGGTCTCAGTAAAATGCCAGTCATTTCTCTGAAAGCTTTGCTGATGCACGTGTGTGAGTGTACACTTAGCACTGTAGGAGAGAAAGATGGCAAGTGGAATCAAATCTCAAAATATTCAAAGTTCTAAGAAGCAGGTGTGTAAACCTGTCCTAATGATATGATTTGTACTAGAAAAGAGAATGAGGTAAGTAATAATAATAATTTCCTCTCCACTTGAAAATGAAAAGATCTTAATGATGGTGAAATAAATGCTAACTGATGAGGCCAAGATTATAAGTATTTTGATAGATTAATAATAGAAACTTAAAACCACTTTAGAATGTTTACCATTAATGTAGATAGCAGAAAGGCAATAATAAGAACTACTCAGCAATTCTTTCCTATAAGCATGTAAAGGAGTATTGATTGCTGCCCAGGTATTATCGGTGATTTTGCATTAGCTTGTCTGATCCTATGTTTCATTACAGCAAATTTTAACCCCAGGACACTGGGGTATTGGGAACTACTGATACTTAACAGGGGAAGGGAGGGGGAAAAAGGAAAGCACAATATATTTCTGTGAGCTATGGGAAGCAGAAAATTCTGACTGTAGAGTACAGAGCAAAAATATAATTGCAGCTAAAAAAAAAAAAAAAAAAAAAAAATTACAAAAAAAAAAAAAAAAAAAAAAAAAAAGCCTGACATCTTTCAACGTATTCTATTCTATTCAAATACAGTTACAAGGCTGATGGCACTGAATAGAGTTTGATTCTCATCGAAAGCCAAGAAACCCAGGCTTCTAAATAACCCGAGTGCTTTTGAATGCCTCCACTCCTGTGATTCCTGATTTCTCAGTGATCTGCCTGAGGCTTCAAAAGAACTTCTTTAACTTTTTGAGCAGAGGGCGAGTCAGGCCTCTCTTTGAGGAGAGGTGAACTCCTTTTAGACGAGATTAGAGTGCTTTGCTGGCAAGAGCTGCAGAAGTGAGAGATCCCACCCCACCCACCTTTTGTTATGTGCTGCTGTATCTGCCCTGCGGGGCAGAGTCGGGAAGCAGCCACGGAGGGAATCAGCAACAAGTACTGGCACACACAGAACCGGCATTCAGGCTTACCACACTGGCTTGGAATTGGCTAAAGCAGAGACTTTTACTGACTGAACGAGAACATGGAAACCATTCACAGTATGCAGGGACCCAAACTGTGTGAAACCTGACAACCAAGTAAAAATTCACCTTGACGATTCCACAAAAAGGAAGGACTTCTATGTAGGAATAAATGAGTCTGTTGGACACAATTCTTGAGGCTGAGAAGTGTTAGAAATATGTACTTGATGAATTTCTGGAGAGATTTGCTTTACCACTGAATCAGGTCTCTCTTCACTTCTAACTAGAAGCAGCTGCTGGGGAAGAAAGCACAGGGAAGGCATAAAGAGAGCAGCAGTGAGACTTGCCAAAGGTTTATAAAGGTTGAGGTCATTTGTATAAAAGCAGCATTTTTTGACACACGCATGAGGTGCTCAAAATCTTTGTATTTGATATGATTTGATTGTATTTCTGTTGTTACAAGAAAAGAGCTGAGATGATGCAGAACACACAGACCAGTGATTTATGTGAGCAAGAGGATCATTGAAAGCAAGATATCAAGGAATTATTTTTTTTTGCTTTGCTAAAACCTCTAATGGGCTCAGAAAAATAATTCATTTTATGGGTACATATCACAGATACTTCATATAGCTATAGATTAAAGAGAATCTTGCAAACAATATGGGCAATTGGGCATTTTCTTCTTTTTGATATTTTTCCCAAGGAAATATCAACTCAGACATTGATTAAGGACTAGACATCCTTACCTTCTTCCTGGGAAAGCCCCTTCTGACACTGGTAGCTGTTGCCTTTCAAGTCTCAAGACTCAAACATTATTATATGTGCTGTGCTTTAAAAAACTTCTTAAAACCAAGTACATATATTTGAGTCCTTAAAAAAAGGTTATTCTAAAAGTATAAATAAAATAATGATTGCTAGGCTACGCTAAATATTTTCATGGCATTTGCTATACCTTATGCAGTTTAGTTAACCTTTCCTTTATTCAGAGAAAAGCTTTTGTTTGGACTTAGCATCATTTAACCAGCCTTTACTAATAATTCTGTATTACAAGCCTTTTTTTCTTTTTTTTTAATCCACAGAGAATGCAAAAGTAAATGTTATCAGAGTCAGAATATGTGGTGAGTAGTCTATGATACTACAAAGCCCAGGAAATATGCAGTTTACTCCTTCCAGACTCTTTCTTCCTTTAACTCTGGGTTGGGGAGCAGAATTTTATGCCTTTCCTAATCTACACTAATTCTGATGGGGACTGAACCTTCTTATGGACACCCTGTAGGGCAGGTGTCCTCTTCAGCTGCTCTTTGCTCCTTAAGACCATTGGCAATTTGGTAGGTTTTTTTCTTTTCTTTTCTTAAAGCATAAATAAATTTTCAAATCAGTTTTGGCAAGAGTAAGAATGTGGTGTTCATCAGATATTTCTGTGATATCCTGATCACAGCCCCCTTTCACAGGTGTCCTTCAAGACTGGACAAGAATCTCAGCAGTGTTCTGGAATTGTGAGGAGCTTCCCTGTAAAGCAGAACTAATGCTTTGAGATCTTCATCACATTTAGGAAAATTTAGGGGGAAAGTGAGTATATCAGCTTTTGTTACCGTACTTTCACATGACCAGCTGGAACTCAAGTAGGAATTTATTGTAACTTCAGAGTGTGGTGGCCTGAGTTCTTTACACAGTGCTCAGATATACAGCAAAAAAAAAAATTCTGGAAGAGAAGAAATATTCATTTCAAGGCTTCATTATAGATATTGAACAAATATGGAAAAATATAAAAAATTGATTTAACAGGTGAAATGAACATTGTTTTTCTCACACAACAGCCTTAAAACTGTCAAAAGAAAGGCACTGAGGCCTTGAATTTGTGTTCTTGGCTTCTCACAGCAGAGGATAAACAATTATTGGAGTTTGGAATATAGTCAGACTTAGGAAGGGTAGAAACTAGGTCAGAAGTGTCATAATTCAGAGGTCTGGCTATGGGTCAGCTGTTTAATTGCTGCCAGACTGGGTCTCCATGTCCCAGCCAGCCTTTCCCCACTGTGGTGCAGCTGAGGGGTGCAGCCACTCATCCTCACTGACCCTGCCCGAGCTGCCCCGGGCATCACCTCTGCAAAACAGGCTCTGCAACAAGCTGGGTTTGGAGCACCCTATTTTAAGAAGAAAGGCTTCTCTCTCTTGCCTACACACTGCTGTCACCTAGAGTTCAGGAACATCTGCTTATCTCCTCAAGGCCTGACTCAGCAGGCCTAGCGTGTCTCAATACACTGAAATTCTGAATACAGAAAGCACAGAAGTCAGCAGAGTTTCATTCTAAAATGCTAACTGAGGAATTACAAGTGCACTTCTATGGCATAACCTGCCAGCAAAGTGGTGGATATGTATATGAGCCTCTTGCAGGCCTCCCAGAGCTCAACCCAGGCTTTCCATTGCTCAAGAGAGCATCCTAACCTGTAGTTTAAAGACAGCTCAGGGATCTAGGGGTTTGTGGCCTGCCTTTTGGTAGCAGAAAAGGTATCTGTTTCTGTTAAACTTGAAGAACAATCTCTGCAAGTACCACACTCCAGTCTTTCCATGGAGATGGAATTCAGACTGTGATAACATCTAGCCTTTACCTCACGCCACTACCATGTGAAAATCACAGGTTAATGCTGAGCGGCCTGACTGACGAGGCACAGCCTGTGGCCCTGTAACTATGCCATTGCCAAGGCCTGAGTTGGTAGCTCTGCAGGGTTTTGATGCACCTGTTGAGGCTGGCATAGCCTGCTGCACTGGGCTCTAATTAGCTTCAATGAGAAGCTAATTTGACTATAATTATCAAAGCATTGTCTTCTCAACTCTAAGAGCAGGACACACTTATGGCTTCCACATGAGTTTCCAGATCTGATCATTCCCTACCTACCTGGGGGCCTGGCTCTAACAGCGTACCAGGAAATGAAGTAAAGTAGTTAATAGTGCATAAATGCTATATTCAGCTCTTTAAAAATGCTCAGGTCTGTGTTCAGGAGAGTCCATACAACTGCCTTTCCAAAGCTGTAACCTCTATTCCCTGCGAGTGCCTCAAGGTGAAGGTGGCATTTAAATTTTACTGTGATTATGCCTTTTTCCCTGAGGCCTAATGTGTATACCAAAATCTGTGGTTGCAGAACCAGAACTGAAAACCAAACCCCAACAAGATGATTCTCAAATCCCAAACAATTTGCAGAGCCACAGATTGGATACAGTCCCAAGTAACTCAAAGGTCTCCTAGGTGACCTGCTGCGAGCCAGAGGTTGATGGAGATCTCCTGAGAAGTCCTCTCCCACCTGGATTGTGACTCTAAATAGGTTTGCCATGGGATCCCTGAGAAATGGTAAATATTTACTTGTCAGAAACAGTTTCAGATTTACTTTTCACAGTAAAGTTGCACTTCAAAGAGGTGTTATCCTTTCCCTAAGTATCATTTCCCTCTGTCAGCAGCTCATTGGGCAACTGAAATAATCATCTTCGACTTTCAATTAAATTCTATCCTGTTCAGTGCTCTTCTCTGGAATACAACTCAGACACAAACCGAAATGCAAACAAAATATGGGGAAACACCATTCAGTGGTGGCACAGAAGAGCAATATACTGAGCCTCCCAATCCTTCCCCTCCTTCTCCAGAGTGCTGTTAAAAGATCAAGGCATAGAACCACTACAAAATAAACAAGCACTACAGATTTTACAGTAGGTGGGACCATCTGGACCCAGATAATGCCACCCTAAACAATCTGCCATCCAGTTGCATCTGGGAAGGAGATAGAAGTCTTTGTGACTCCAAGCTAAAAGGCTGAGATGACTATGTAGCTTGATTCCCAGATTCCAGTACAGAAAATAATTCTTATTTATTATTTTATTATTCCAGATAATGCCAGTGGAGATGGGCAAGCACCTTCTCTGCTCACATTGTCTGAATGTACTTGAAAAATGCCAGCTGAACCAAGAGTTGTGTGCTGGCTTTGCTGTAGGCCTGCAAACCACAGTCCAGCATTTTCCTTGGCTTTCATGTAGACCTCTGGAATGATCAGCAAGCACACAGCATTCTGTGCATCATGATTTGTTCTAGAGACAGGACATGGATGGACCTGCTTGTGCCCTGTGAAAATCCCTCTCTGCTTCTGGCAGAACTAAATACATAGCCCTTAATAAGCCTGAGTCTGAGTTGTAAATGTACAGTGAAGCAAAGCAGAACAGTTCTCAGCACCCAACCATGGGCATGATCCAGTCCCATACAGCTGGTAGTATCTTCTGATTTTCCATTCTTAAAGTACTCTTTTAAAGTGCTGCAGTCAGAAGGGCTTCTTTGAAGGGCAGATAAAGTCACTGTTAAAACATTTAAGCAGGAAGCCATAGGAGCATTATCAGGAGCGAGGCTTGCTCACACCCTGGAGTTTTAAGAGCAATTTTGAAAATGTTCTGAGCAACATTAGGAAATAACACTTAAGTTTCTGTGCAAGAACTGTCTTGTTGGTGTCATTAAGTTTTACCACACATAAATTATTACCAATTAGGGACTAAAGCTGCTTCAAACCCCCCAGAATCCTGACTGACTAGTGGGAAGGCAGGCAATTCATTTGCAGCAACAATAGAAATACTGTAGGATTTATGTGGTACCTTGCTGCACGAGTCTTTCAATTGTGTGATTCATAGTCAGAATTAGAAATCATTAAAGAACACAGAAAGACAGAGAACAATGCCAGATATTCATCTGCTGTCAACTGATGTCAATGCACTGTGCTTCCTGCTATGAGGTAGTGCTACATGAAGATAGGAATGTTTACAGCAGACCCACAAAATCAATGTACTATGTGAACCTGGACTGTTTCAGGTTGCAGGTCATTTGTTTCTCAGATTCTGTGTGGGTGTTTTTGGGCACAAATTAGAGATTCAAAGGCTTACTGGTATAAAGTATTCTGAAAGGAATGGGGAAGCATGAATGCCTTTGGAAGATCTTCCTGGTTGCTGCTTAGATTATACTGCTTTGATAAAAAATACTTAGGCCTTAATGGGGAAAGCAATTCCAAAAATATTATAATAAAAAGATAGTACTTTTACCCTGAGATAAATGGTGATATTAGGTGAAGACAGGAGGTAAAAACAGCAGGTGTCAAATCTATTGCAAACAAAAAAGATAAGACAGTAAATGAAAGAACTGAAATAAGGGCTTCATTATATTCAGATTACAAAGGTGAAAATTTACTTTTCTTGTACAGTCTCAAGAAAAAGTCCAGTCTAATAATCTTCCCAGATAGTCACCAAAACACATTTCATTGCTTCTACCTTCTCCTTTGACTTTTTCCAGCCCAATGGTTGTTGAAAATGTGCACAATTACCTGCTTGCTTATCTGCTCTAAGACATTGGATGCAGTCACTAAGTTTTGACCACATTCACAGCTGGAAAGTTACAGATGCCTCAGTGCCTTGGCTGCTGCACTCCATTTGTGTGCTGGCACACAGAGGGTGCAAATAAGAAAAATCCAAGTGATATTTTGAAATAAGACAGGGAAATCAGAGCACAGTTGTGTGCATTCCTGTCTCCTCTATACTGCCCATTTCCTCCTTGCATTCAGGGATCTATATTCCCCTGAATTCTTAGTTTGAGATGATAAATATATAATTGGGCAAGCTTTTGTTTTGACTGCAACTTGTTTTTTCTACAGTGTCCCTTGCAATTAGAAACTCATCATTATTTTTGCTTTAATGATATGCTAATTTGTTTTTAACAAATAAAAGGTGGGGAGAAAAATACTGTTTCACCTTAGACTAGTTAGAACTTGCACTATGCATCCCTGCAAGGATGTTCCCTGTGTTTCATTGCACGTGTCACAGGCACTAGGAAATGCAGTACCCCTCTTTTCAGTTCTCCAGTTGTCACTGGGAAAGAAATTATCTCCAGGTTCCTCTGGCAGGTGCACTAATCCCAGGGTTACAGAACCATACTGGAGATGTTTTTCCTTGTCTTTTTTCCCCTGAGAATACTAAAGGCTTCAGATGAAGGAGGAGACTGTTCAAGATCCTGCAGCTATTCAGTGGGAGTGGTGTCTAGGGAAGCAGGAGAACAGGTTTATGTCCTTATCTGCAATCAAAGAGATACAATACTGTATACCTATTTCATAAATTGCTTATCAGGTTAGGACAGGGGCTGTTATTCTTGCATCTTCTTGCAGTGTTATCTTCTTTATGACCTTCTAAAGGGGACAGCCTGTAATCAAGGCTGCTTAGGGTTTAATGGCTGAATGTTTGAGCCCAGAGGCAAAAATATATATTATTTGTACATGTATCTCTATAAGCATAAAATTTTGATTTTCCTGGTGGGATCTTTCATGGGGATCAGTCTTAGTTGGCAGCAGAGCATCAGCTGGACAGACTTAGACCTGAAAGTCTAAGGAACTCTTAGTGCCTTAGTGAAAGATTTATGTTTTAAGAAAAGCTCATTAATACCTTATTTGATTATTTAAGCACCTAAGTACGTTAGGAAAATATTTGTGTGCTTAATCTGAACTTTTCTTCAGTTGTTTGCAGCTCTTGCTAGTGTGGGCTAGTCCAGACAGTAATGGTTATTCCTTCTTCCTATCACAGATATTTCCTTTTATTAATTAACCTTACATTAAAGGATAACTACCAAGTGGACTTGTACTTTAATCATTCATTATTTGCTTTCTGCTCTTGTGACATTAACATTTATTTTTTGCATTCTGATGCATTTCTCAGAAATACCAAAATATTTTATTTGAAACTTGGAAGGCCAAATTTTTTTGCCTTTGAATTTGGAGCACCAGGAAGGTTGAGCATCTAAATACCTGCCAAGTTTACCTGACAGGACCACAGCAAGCACTAAAAAACAAGGAAGCTGCATTATCTTACTGCACCATCTCTGAAATACTGAAACAGTCAAAAATACACACTGTGCAAGACCAAGGTCCAAGACATGGTCTGTGTAATACCTGAAAACCTGTGAACAGCCACTTGAGCACATCCAGGCTCATCTATTTGTTGTCTTTCCACAGTTGTTCCTCAGACACAACTCACCTCTAAGCAAAAATCTAGAATGTCGCATAGTATTTAATATAAATAACTGATATAAATAATTGATATAAATAATTGACATTTAAAATCCTTTTATTTTTCAAAAAATAAGCTATAATTAAAAATAGAAATATATGGACTGTTGTGCTGTTGTTTTGGTGAGTTGTTTGTTGTTTCATTTCTTCTTAAAGTCAGGTACAAGGAAGATAATATGACTGTTTCCAGCCCTTCAGGGGTTGGATTTAGTCCAAACTTATGCAAGTTGCAGATGATCATCTTAGCCAAAATGCTGCCTAAATTTGTCTTTTTGCTAAAATGAGGCCACCTAGAAGATTAAAAGCTTTCTTCTTTTTTCTGCCTTAAAAAACATAATTACACCCTAATTTAAAACTCTAATTGAGTGCACTTGTATTGGTGAGATGTTCTTTTTCCCTTTAGGGACAATATTCCTATTAGTCACACAAGCTGTCTAATCATTTCATGGTCTGTCCATTTCCCCACCCTACACCTCCATTATAAATGAGAAAATTAAAGCATCTTTTCTTTTTTTTTAAGAGTATCTCAATTATATCCCCATAAATTCAACAACTGAACATTTCAGTTGAAATAGTAAGCCATATCTTTAGCCAGCCTAAGTTATCATTACTCTGCTGATTTAAATGATCAAAAGATAACTTGCATCAGCTGAGACTCTGACCCATGAAGACAAACTCGCTGAAAAGTCTAAATTATTTTTTCAAGCTCAAGAATTTATGTCCTGGCTATAAATGCACACCAGTTGTAGTATTTTCTTGAATTTATTAATTTTACTAGTTTTATTTTACATTAAACAACGATTGATGAAGTTGCACAAAATAACATTACACAAATACTATGACTGCATCTTTCTGTCAAGGAGAGCATAATTTTTCTTTAACTAGTAAGTCATCAAGACATTACCTTTCATTTGGTTGTGTAAGTGATGCTATTTGAACTTTGATTTTGCAATCAGATCAAGGTGAACACTTGATAGTCACTCTTTGCCCATAAGCCCATCTTTTAGCTTAGATTTATAGATCTGCCATTTAACCAACTGCTGATAGTGGGATTCTAGGAAAATATTTCTTTAGAATCAGATCTTAGATTTTACCAAGTGCTTTGAGATGGCCATTTTCACTTTGAGTCACAGGACCATTTTAATGCTGGGTTATCAGGAAACTACATAGTTTTTCTTCCACAAAATCACCCAGAATTCTGGTAAGGCTTGGGGAAAACAAGTATGTGAATATTTAACTGATTTCCTAAAGCCTAAGAATTACGTTTGCCTTCTACAGCCATTGCATAGTCTTTGTAAAACAAAAGACATTTTAGCATCTAAGAATTAGCTTTTATTATTTTCCATGCTGTGCCTTCAGGCCTTAATTCATAAACATTATCTTTGTTCTAGGTTTAAACCTTTTGAGGAGAAACAAACTTAATTACATATAGTGTATGGAAAATCTGGAGTTTAACCACTAATCTGTGGTTTGCAGTGAATTTGGATGGAAGGAATTCAAGGCTCTGAATTGTCACATTTCTCATGCTTGTCTGCATTGACTACAAGAGTTCTGCTTCTCAATGAAAATCATAAATTACTTAAATAAAAGGCAAAGGAGTGAATCTTTAAAGTTTTTGAAATCTGTGTTTTTCTTTTGCAAAAATTTATCTATACATACTTCAAAGAAAAAACTACCAATGAAAGGTTTATTGAAATTCGCTACTGATAAACATTAATTTCTCAGTATTTTCTGCACTGGATGAGTTAAAAAAAAAGTTGCAAATGACTGTTACTTCTATTCATCCTGCTTTCATAGTTTTTTAGGTATAGAAGCAAAAGATAAACACAAATACACTTAAGTGTAGAGAACCATATTATGTTGGTAAACATGTCCATAACTCAGGTAACATCAGACTTCCACATTTCCTGTGTGATTCCTGATCTAGCTCAGGAAATGTTACTTTTCCAGTGCCAGTAATTATTATCCCTCTTTCTGCTCTGTCAGATTTGGAAATATTTGGTCTTATCTTAAACAAACACATCTGGTGGTGAATCTGAAAAGATGGCTTATTTCAGACCCTGAACTTCCCTTCCTCACATATACGGGCCCTGAGGATGTTTAATACAATTAAGGAAAAAGTCCAAGGCTGCAAGAAAGGTTCAAAATGAATATTATTTTAGAACTCTAGCCCAAGGCTGCAGTATTTAATTGAATTTGTTGAATTTCAGCTAAGTAGGCAACTACCTTTCTGACCTGCGGGAGGCCTGTATGTATTAATAACAGCAGTGTTATTAGAAAAAGCACTAACAAAGCACTGGAGACACCACAGCAACTTTTATATCTGTAGGTGAAAAAACCACCTCAGATCGCTGTGCCTTGTGATCAGTCACTTTCAGCTCAGTGTTGTGACCCACTGACCCTCACAGTTCTGCTGCAATAAATTAATTGTCACAGTGTGCACCCTGTGCCAGTCATCACCACACCCACAGTACAGGGGCTGCTTGCCAGTGACAGTGCTTAATTAACAATACAAAACCCTGCCTCTACATCCAGCTCTCCTTGCCTGAGTTCATGAGGAATTATTTGCTTTTTAGTTATTATCATGCTGTGCTAGTGACTGGCTGGCTCTCACATTAGAAGAACTGGCTAAAGCATGTTGGATGTTTGTGGTGTGCCCCATGAACAAACTTAGCAGAATGGTTAGTAATTAAAAATGTTGAAATGCCACCAATTAAATATCATTTGGGCATCCAATGGCTCCATAAGAGCCATTTAGAGGAACAGTTTAATTTTCATGTGTGAACATGCTTCTCTCAGAATTCCCTTGAAATCCACAGGAAGTATTTTTTAGATTAAGTTTGATAGAGGATGAAATACCAGCTGAGCTTGTGTCAGAAGCAGCACTGGGTAGGGAATTTATAGAGAAAAGATGACACGTCCTAATACTCTGGAATATTGTATTATTTTTTTACTGTAGTTATCCACAGAAAATAAAGTTCAATTAACTGCTATAACCAGTAAGAGCAAAAAAAGATAGTCTGGGTCTCCTTTTAAATATAACTTGAAAACTTGCAGGTGCTCTCTCTCTATCAGTTCCCCTGCTCTTTCCAAACAAACAACAGTGTAAATGTGGGCCCTTGAAAAAGTACTGTAAAAAAACAAACACCCAAAAAGCTCCCCACCAAAATTCTGAATTGATGGTAAAAGAAGAAAGAATAGGGGGAAAGCAGACACTTGTCTGCTTGTATCTCAATCACATGAAACTGGCTCACTCAGTGTTGGACTCTCAGCCACAGAGAAAGCAACATCTGTCCCTGCAGGTTTTTTTTGAGTTCTAAATGAGCAAAGCTCCCTGCTAAAAGTGAAAGCCATAGCACCAACACCAACACTGCAGCCATCCCAGAGAGCAGTGCACAGTAGGGTTCTCAACTGCAGTGTTTCTACTACCAAAAATTAGAATCTTTAATATCCTTTTTATCTTTATGTCTTCTCAGGCATACTTATTATCAAGAAAGAGATGATGCTTTCCAATATCTCCTTGGATACAACAATGAAAACTTAGCTTGGATTTCATGTGTAGGAACGTGTAGGTGAGAATAATTTGGAAACATAAGGAGCAGCATCAAAGAGGGGTTTTGACACTGCCTGTTCCTATGTTGTTCCTGTGACATTAGCAATCCTTTAAAATAACCCCAAATAGATTTTCAGGCTTGAGCTCCTGGCAAAGAGGTGGCAGTTCTGCCATTTGTCCAGATTGAACTGGAATTCCTAAGGAAAATAAAGTTCCTGTAAGTCTGTAATGGCAGTGGCAGAGCATGGAGGGGCTCTGCTCCTCCCTGTGCCAGCTTCAACAGACACATCACAAATCATGTGGCACTGGGGGTGTGTTTTCCTGGCATTACCTCTCTTCTCACTTAGGCAGATGGATTCTATGCACCTGGCTAACATCTATTTATCACTGTTGTGATGGTACAGAAACAGTTTGGCACTGGCATCTTTGCTCAGCACACAATATTTGTTAAAGCCTTAAAATCTATCAAAGGACTTAAGCTGTTATAGATCTGCCACAGAAAGCAGTTAAATGTATACCATGTATTTTTTCTGCAAAGCAGACAATGATTTTATAGAGCAGAATACAACTTTTCATTTATTTAAAATACACAAGATTTGATAGGCAGAGATACGACTGAGATTCTAAAGGTTTATGCTTTTCTGCTGCATTCCTGCATATCTAAAACATGACAGCTTTAAGTTCTGTGCTTTACAAATCAGACTACTGTAACAGTAATGGAAAATAGGAAAACTGTGGCATTGCCTTCATCATGTAACTTCTTTGTTTATAAACTGAACCAAAAATAAGGGATTATTGTGTCAAGCAGATACAAACTTCCACCCCACAGGTGTGACATTCAGTGGAGGTACTGGCAGTGTGACTGTCTGCTCAAATCCACTCTGCTGTGAGGGCATTCAAATGATGGACAAAAGGAATGAATGTGGAAAAACAGGGAAAGAGGTTGTCTTCTGCCACAGCCCACTCCATACTACTTACATTTATCCTGCAAAGGGCAGCCAGTGTTTTGAAAAATATCACTAATGCAAAGTGGGAAAGACACACTGTAATTTTGGTGTGGTTTTGGTGGTGGTTGTTGTTATTATCATTATTAATGATCCAGTCAAACTTTTTAGATAATTATCAGTGGGGCTAAGATTTAATATTTTATAGCAACAATGCCCAGTCTCTAATTTTATTCCTTTGACTGTTTGTTGCTCATGATGTCCAGGTAAATCCTGCTGTGGCTTTACTGTCCCTCTGCTGGCCTGGGACAGGAATGGGTGCAAGGGACACTCACACTGTAACACACACTGTACCATCCAGATGGATTTGAGCCAGAATGATTCACAGCTCTGTTTAAGATGCTTTGCAGGTTCAAAGCACTTCCATAAACATGCAGCAGTCATTCATCTCCTATCTAACAACAAATAAGTAAACAAAAAACAACGAAGGCAGGATTTGGATATCAATCCTGAAAGTACTTGTGAATTCTTCTTTGCCTTATTTAGCCAGTCCTCTCTGCGTGAAGTTTATTTACAGATACTGCTTCTCTAAAAATTAAGGACCAGCAGTTAGTCACAACTATTCATGTTTTTATTAGCTTTAGAGCTTTGACTGATGCTTACATATTTGTGAATAGCATTCTTCCCTGCATCTGCACAGAAATATTTCCTGTGATTCATCAGTGTAGAGCAATCTGCCTCCTAAGATAATTGAAATTACTCAGTGTTTCTGATTTAGTTGATATGCTATTTTTGTTTTGTTTATTGATATTTTCATACCTTTTGAAATAAAGACAGGCTAATAAAGTTATTATCTTTTTTTGAGATAATTGGTAGCTTGCTGTGATTTTTTTTCTTAATTTGTTTGCAGGAGCAATATTTCCTGTAAAGATCTAATTCAGCAGTTGTTTGATTTCTTCCCTTGATCTCAGGCTAGTCTACAATGCTGCCAAAACAGCATGACTGGGATTACTAATTCAAAATTTTCCTTTTCCAGTATCAACCCAACCAGGCAATCTAGGTTCTGTAGAACAGCCATATTCCTGAGCTGCTTGATACACTAATGTATTTTCATTTAGTTCATACTCATGCAAAACACTGAGCCCACATGCAAGGCCACCTAGTCAAAAACTCTATGAATTTAAATAAGGCTAGAGAATAAGGTTTCTGAGAAGCAGGGTTTAATAACTGGTCTTTCTGTGAGCAAGTATTTTTTAAGCAAAGACACTTTCTGCAGTAAAATACTTGTACATTTTTTAGGAACTTTGAAATAAATTCTGAAGTTTGGACTAGTTGTTAATCACTTCAGTTTAGAAAGATTTTGACAAAGGTGGCAGTGGTCAAAATTTGGTCCTGATTTCTTTCATAATGAAAAATAACTTGCTTGATACAGCAAATTATTAATTTATCTCTTTTACCTCTTCTTCTTGTAAGGCCAAGAAATTACAAGTTTTATCTTACTTGTGCTAATGAAAATAAAAAGCAGTGCAAAGTCATCATCAGCTTTCAATTTGTTAGTGAGAAATAATAATCAAAAATATTATCAATATTTCAAATAAAATTTTCCATTTTGCAGGTTAAAAAATAACAACTACAAAGCTATAAAACCAGGTATAACAGTGCTCTTCTTAGAATGACTCCAAACAATCTTCTAATCTCCATTTATGTAGCCACATCTCAGGTATAAAGTACAATTTACTGACTTTTTTTCTCTTGTAAGAGTAGACTGTTGCATTATGCTAAAGGAGTTCCATGGAAAACTACAAGAGAGTAATAAAACTACCATTAAGCATTGACAGCCCTGAGATATCTGAATATCTTTACAGATTATCAATATGTAATGTGGCTGAGGGTCAAAGCAGCACAGGAAAATTGCACTAAGCAGAGGAAAAGAGATTGTTTAGACATCAAACAAACATATCAGATTTATCACATCTATCACATCAAATTCCCTAGTGAGAAATAAGCCAGTGGCTTCTGTAAAAGCAACTAGGGCATAAAATTGCTTTTTTGGGTTTTACTCTTGTGTTTTTTACTAAATTATCTTTGGTCTATATCAAATTAAAACACAGAATGAGGACATTTGCATTGAAAAACCATATAAATGCATACACCTGATTTATAAGACAAGCTCTCCTTCTTTATAAATATTTTGGCCATTTTTCCTAACTTTCTTGAGACTTAAACTAGTACCAGTCAAAATTAATAAAACCAAGCTTGAATATCATCTTACTAGGGTTAAATATGAGAAATAAATATTATGAAGTAGCTTCTTAGACAGTTATTAATATATCCTTTATAACAGAACTCTGCATATCTTGTTTCTTTTCATTTGAGCTTAGGAATTTGGGGCTAGGTTTCTATAGCTACCTGGATGCCTAATTGGGCACATAAATCTCATTAGATCACACTGAATCCAAACACTGCACATGGTTGTTGTTTTCTGTTTGCTGTGCTTCCTTTTTCTTGTCTGGACAGAGCTGGATGTGTTAATAGATTTCTAATAACTGCAATTCTTAATGCTAGGCAGGCTGCTTGGTTAAGAGCATAAACTACCAGCACTGAGTAAATTTCCTCATTTCGTGAACAATCTGGAATAATTCACTTGTATTTTTGTTTTATGCAGGATTTCACAGCACCCTGACTCAGTGATGTCTCCTTAATCCTGCAGTTTCCTCTTTTAACTCAAGCATCAGTTACAGGTGTCAAAAGATAAAAAAAAATTAGGAAACAATCCCAGATGTGTTGAATGGAATTCTTCTGTGGCTGTCCCTGTCTCCTTGCTCTGATAGCCTCACCAAAACCTGTTGAAGCAAACATGGGCTCTTCCTTTTAGCCACAGCCATCCTTCTCTCTAAGGAGAACAAGCTCTGGATAATCACCAAGATTACATTTTGGATCACAGTGTGATTATTTTCAACTGGCAGAGTCCCTCCCAGTCAGTACTGCCATCAAATTGCTACTCAGCTGAAACCTCTGCTTCAGCTTTTAACCATTGCAAACTGATGCAATTCCATGAATGTGCAAATTTGAACCTGCTTAGAATCTATTTTTTGGACTACTGTGAGGAAGAACACTACCATGACTGAAGTCCAAGGTATGGTAAATAGTGTGAGTGCCTAATGTCTTTATAAATTACTCAAGTTAGAATTGTGTTGCTTTATAACAAACACATTTACAAACATATATGGAGTAGTGGTGTTATTTTCATTGGTTGTGTTTTTTACTCTTTAGTCATATCTAGTAATCCCAAACACAAATATTAAATGCCTGAGAAATTTTTAAAATATGGCTGCATATAGATTTTACAGCAACCTCAGTATTCGTATTGTTTGTCTCAGGTCTGGTTTCTACTCGAGTCCCTTTGGAATTTACAAATCAAATCCTTACATTAATCAGAGGAGAGCATGAAATAGAATAATTCTATATTGTTAACTGTGATGTTTTAAAATCAGAAATGAAACTCAAAGGTATGAAATTGGGGTGTGAGACACAAATAATTTAAATTTCTGTATATTTCTTTCAGAGTAGTGTTTTACATGCCCTGGCTGTGACTACTGAAGCCACAGGCTGTCCAACCAGGACCAAAGGACTACTCCCACACAACAGAGATCAGAAATCACCCCTGCTCTACTTGCACAGGATTTAACCTTTTGTACCATAAAATAAACTCTGGAAACAGTAAAACCTCAATTCCATTACTATCCTATTTACTTATGGAAGAGTTCAAAGAGTGACTCTGTCCTTCTGAAGTTCCTGAGGTTTCAGCTGGATATTTTCTTTAAGGACTGTTTATATAACAGATCTATTCGTTTTCTGTACAACTGCTTCTTCAAGTTCTATTTGTTTTTCTGTTGCTACTGTAGAGATATCACTCATATACAAACCACTGTCAAAATATTTTTCTCCTGATATAGCAATGATGAGGAGAGTGAGTGCTTTGAGAAGGCAGAGGAGAGTTGCTGCATTGCTTGGCTACATCTGCATTTGTAAACTCCACACTGCATACTGTGAAACTCTTTAGGCAGCTGAAGGGATCAGTGAACTGAGAGAGATCTGGGTAGGAGTAAAGCAAAAAAACAAAGAGAAGCAAGAAATTCACATCTAAATGGAGATGGTTTGATAGTAGCATAATGAATGTAGCCATCTAATGGAGATTTTATAGCAAGGGAAAAGCTGTTTGTACGAGTGAGAAGATAATTCTGACAGAAAAAAAATGGAGGGAAATTCTTCATGATGAAGTGCACATATCCTTTTTGGTCTTAGCTACTCTAATGGATTCTAAACCAGATATTAATCTCCTTCAGGGTCATGTGTAATTCTCATGTCAGTGTGGGTGTACACACGTGTGTGTTTGTGCATACATACACTTCTGAAAATAAATATACTGGGTTAGAAAGTTACAATTTCTTTCCTTTATTGGCTAATGCTGGCTAATGCTACCTAATGTTTAAAGGTCAAGCTCTTGGAAGGTATAATGCTAACAGTAGCAGAAACTGCTGAGATAGCAGAAGTCAGTAAAATAGTTCCCTAAATGCTTCTATTTGTTACCCCGTCTAATACAAAAAAGGTTCAAGAAAATCTCAGAAAGATGAGTTGCCCCAGACTGTCAGATGAAAGCAGTTGGTGTGCAGGGATGGGTGTTTGCAGCTCTCCTCTGGATAGAGGGGTGCAAGGGCCACAGAGACTGGCAGCAGAACAAAGCTCACAAGCCTGGCAGAGAGGACTGATCCAGCCTTTTACACTTGTTCCTGACAAACACTTTTTTCCAGCATCTCTTTACAGCTTTAGGATGCATTTTCTTTCCCCCAGCACATTGTCTGTTTCTGTCTGGCTCACAGGTGCTCTAAACCCAGCTTAGGAGTACTTAAATTCACAGAATCAGAGAATGGTTTGGGTTGGAAGGGACCTTAAAGAGCATCTAGTTCCAAACTCCTGCCACAGGCAGGGACACTGCTCGTGAGACCAGACTGCTCAGAGCCCCATCCAGCCTGGCCTTGGACACTGCTAGGGATGGGGCAGCCACAACAATTTAAATAGCTCACCAAAAATGACATACTACTGCAAGACAGTACTCCTCTTTTACAGGAGATTCTGATCTCCTCTAATCTCTTCTAATCACTCCAGTTATTTTCTGGATATAATATAAAAAAATCACAAACAACCAACCCTAACTGAAGGTATATTTCTTTGGTCAATTGTCCTGACTTTCCTTAAGATTTTTTCTTCCCTTTTTCTTTCATAAAATGGCATTATTTAGATAATTAAGCTGAAAAAAAGTCATTGTTCAGAGCACAAGACTCATAGGCTGAGCTTTCGAGGAACCAGCATTAAAGGCTTATTTCATAGTCATAATTCAAAACAAATAGAAAAAAGTTTCAGAAACTTTCTAGAATTGATGTAGGAATATATAAATAACCACATAAACACAAAACTATTGTTTTAATATAACTGATAAAAGAATAGTCCTGAATATTGAAGAAATACTACATGGAAGACTAAAAATATATCCAGGTCTGAATAATAAGAGATGATAATCTCTTTCAGATTTTGCATTTTTAAAATTATTTAGCATTTCCAGATTTAGGCTTAGTAAAATTAATGTCTTACTATAAATAAAACTGTGATCTTTTTTCTCTTTCTTCATCTGCACTATGACAAATATTGGTAGCACTGCACATTGTCAGCAACTGCTCTGAAACCCATGATCTTTATAATCCTCTTTCTGACCTTTAAAAGAATGAAGGATTCATGATACTTCCTAGAAAATCTGGTTTAGGTATCAGGAAAGTTCATAAATATTACAATGCAGCAACAAGTCAGATAGTGAATTACAGAAAAAAACATTCTGAAACTGTGTTAGACTTCCTGGAGCTCAACAGAAGCTTTTCCTTTTGCAGAAGCCACTGAACTTTTCTTTTTAACTTGTCCAATTTCCTTTGCTCATAGCCCCCTTTGAAAAAACTTTCCAGCTTTTTAAATACATCATGAAAAAAATGGTTTTATTGGACATCTTTTAAAGTGAACATAGAAGACATCTTGAAAAAAAGAAGAGAATCATTTAGCCAGTAGTAATTTTAAATATATCTGAAGGGAACCAGTAAGATACTTGATATGAACCTGAATGATTTCAGCAAAGTTTCCCGAAACAATGAAGAAAACCCTGTGTTAAATGGCAATCTGGAATTTCAAATTGTATGTTCCCAAACAGACCAAATTTTCCCAGTTCTAAAACAGACTGGGATTTGATTCAACCTCAAAACCAGCCAGTTTTCCAAGCACTTTTTGTTCTGCTTTGGTAAGGATGGGCCTAGCAATGGGAAAGATCCAAAGATTTAAAAGATCCAACTGGAACTAAGGGAGTCACAGCTTTAGGGTAAGGGCTCTACCAAAATTGCAGAATGCAAACAAAATGGTTTTCTTATGTTGAAATACAGTCTATGATTCTGCATGCATGAATATGTATAACTAGTCTTAAGAATACTGCTGGTCTGGGTAACTGACTTATTTCAAGAAGAAAACAATTGTTTATTTATAAAGAATGTTTAAATGGAAAAATTTCATTATTCAATTTACAGCTGGCAGAACAAAACTTTGTTGACTACAGGTTTTTTAACTTTATGCTATCAGTTTCTCTTGGACAGTGTAACAGAATTTATTTTACAGAAATCCATTTAACTGATCAGTATGTAAATCAAGAAAATGTTTTATCCTCTGAATTCTAAAAACAAAGGTGCTGCCCCATGTTTTACAGTGCTGTAAATCTGAAATAAAAAATACTTGCTCTTTGATTGCAATTCTTTCATAAACAAAAAGTGGTCTATTAAATAATGAAAGGTATTGGTACAAACAAAGTGGAAATTAATGTTTTAAAATGGTATATGTTTACTGATGAAACAGATTTTATTTAATGTCTATTAAAAATTTATTCTGTAAACAAAACATGATAAGTTTGCATGTTTAATTATTGTGAAAAGCACAAATATAATCCTAAATGTGAGTGCTGAAATTTGTTTTGAATTATTTATACTGTCCTTGAAACATTGCTATGCTGCCTTTCAAAGAGTAACACAAAAAATGGATGTCCTTTCTGGATAATTTTACAGTTTTGCAAAAATACTGCTGAAATCAAATTAGCTATTCCCCAGTCATTTGTCATAAAAATATGCATGCACACATTGACACACAGTCTCTACATATGTCATAAAAAATACAAATGTCACTCTGCAAAGTCTGGTAAAACACAAAGGAAATGCATTTTCAGTTGTACTGTGAAACAATGGGTTCAACAGGACAGAAATTAGCAGCTCGGAAAAGTTCAGATAAGCTGCCTTTATCTGAATAACTTTTCTAAAAAGTTCTTGCAAAATCAGACACAGCAGCCATCTCTCACTCTAACTGGAGGATTTAGGAGATATCTTGTCCATTAAGTGCCACCACATTGCTGGAGCATGTGTTGGAAAGTGAGGAGAGTTTTATTACTATTGTTATCACCGGGTTTTTTCCAGAATTTGTTCCACGCTTTGCTACATGTATATGCACAATAGATTCTTCATTTTTTTACCCAGTGTGTTAATAGTTGTTAATAAAGCAGTAACAAAGAAAAAGGGCAATGCTGGAGGTATTCCCATATGCTGCATGTGGGTACACACCTCTGAGCAGTGTGTACCCATACACATTGCTGTATCAAGAAAATGTTTTATCCTCTGAATTCTAAAAACAAAGGTGCTGCCCCATGTTTTGCAGTGCTGTAAATCTGAAATAGAAAATGCTTGCTCTTTGATTGCAATTCTGTCACAGGCTGTGCCCAGTGACACCCTTGTCAGTGTCACAGAATCACTGAGTGAACCAGGTTGGAAAAGACCTTCGAGATCACCAAGTCCAACCTATGACCTAACACTTCCTCACCAACCAAACCATGGCACCGAGTGCCACATCAATCTTTTAAACACGTCCAGGCACAGTGAGTTTAAGGGCTTGTGCAGCCACAGGGCAGTGTGTGCATGGGCAGCCACTCCACCTGCTCCATGGGCTGATTTCCCAAGCAGAACTGCTGGGAAGCTGCAGTTCCCTGTCCTTGGCAGCCTGCTGTGCTCCATGGCCACTCCCTGGTGTGATGGGAGCCAGGACTGCAGCTCAAGGCTCTACAGGAGCCTGTGCTGGGCACAGCCTGGGAATGCCCTGGGCACACAGAGTGGGCTCAGCTGGGTGACACATCACTTCAGCTTTTCTTTTGGGATCTAAGTGCAGATACAGCCTGCAACCCTCTGATTTCCAGCAGCAAAACACCCAGTCTGGACTAATCCCTGAGTAATTTCCTAGGCAGCAGGAAGCTGCAGGGGTGATGAATCAAAGTGTTTTGCACTTTGGTACCTTTGCCTCCAGAGCTCAGGCTCTCCACAGAGATAAGGTACAAATTCCAACGGTGACTGCAAACAGCAACGGCAGGAGCTCTGTCCAGCCCCTGGCACTTTACCATGCCCAAAAATCCTTCCCAAATGAGCCAGTAGAAATTAGAAAACTTAATTCTGCCTTCTTGTACAGACACTATTAAATTTTCTGGGACTTTCTGACCACATCCTGTCTTTTCTTACCTAAATCAATTCACAGGATAGACTCAATATTCAACAGATAATAAGAGCACTAATTTATTTTTCCCCCTCATCCTCACTATTCTGATATCTCAACCATTAGAGAAATCCACTACAGGTCATCATTCAGTTTTCTTGCATCAATTTTTAGTGTTGTAAAATCTACTGAATGGTGCAATAAAGCACATATCTCTATAACTGTAAGCATCAGAGCATGACATTACATGCCTTTTAAGTGGAACGTGCTCTCTGACAAGCAAATAAAGATTGTGTTCACTTTTCTCTACCCACTAAAATGTTGTTTAAGTGTTTCCTATTAAAAATAAAATAGTTTTTAATGAAAAGATATTGTAAATTATTGATAAGATCTATGGAGGAGCTCCTTGGACAGTGTAAATATGACAATTGACAAAGTTTAGAGGAGTCTCTTTGAAGTACTCAGATTATTAATTAGATAATAAAATAAAATATAATCACATTATATGTAATTACTAATAATATTTCCCTCCACCTCCTTTTTTTTCCACTTCTAAAATAAATCCTGAGAGGGTAAATTCTTTAGAGAAGTAAGGAAGGCACTGAGCACTATCAAATAATATCTTGGAAATGTCTGGATTTGCTCTTCCATACAGTCCCCCACTAACTCCCCTGAGTGGGATATATATCCTTCTTAATGTGAATAATCTTAATCTACAAATTATAAAGACAGTGTGAGTGGCTACTGTCAGAAAGTCACTTTTATTTCTCTCTCCAGATTATGTCTCCTTCCCATTTCTTACAAGGGGGGAAACAGAAAAGAGAGAACTCCAAAAATAAAAATTGGTGTCATTTTCCACAAAAGCTTACCTGGTTTTTTTTTTTTTTCAGTCTCACTTTTTATTTACTATTTTGCCATTTTATGCTATCCCTACCTTGTGGAGAGATTCCTGGCCTAGGTAATTATTAAAATACCAAGATGTGATTAGCTGGACCTGAGAACCCCATAGTCTCCAACATTAAGTGAATTTGAGTTCAAAGACTTTTTATTGGCAAGACTCACAGGACTAAACTGCAAGCACATTCACAATGCTTTGGAATGCACTGATTTTACTTGCAAATATTTTCTGCTGTGTGGCCTTTCACACCTTTCACACCTTTTAAGTTTGATTCAAATCTTACTGAAGTCAATGGGAATTTCTGCACTAATAACATGCTTTGCATTCAGCTATTCATAGAGCTCACTAATTTACTGCATCTGACCCTAAGGTTTTTCATATTCCTACTCCTCTCCTTTTCAAGAGCAGATATAAATTGGAGAAACTCATGCTTTAAACCTGTAATTAAGATGTCCACTTAAGTTTGATGCATTTTTTTTTATACAGTGGTCTCCATTTAAGAGCATTTGACAGTATTTACAAATGTAAATTTAAGAAATACATTCTTTTCTCATTCTTTAATTTTAATTCCTGCTGAATCAATGAAAGCCAGTTAAGAGAAAGCAACAATTTAATTTTTCTTTAGTAGAATTGATTCAAAAGTGAGGACTATATTTACTGGACTAGATTTAGTATATTTTATGTTACTACAAATTTATGAAATTTAGCAGAGATGCACTGATTTAAACCTAAGGCCTCTCTCAGTCTTGCCATTGATTTCCGCATGTCTGTCAATAAAAAACAAAAGAATGGCATTCCAAAATATGGGCCTGTCTCAGACTTTTTAACTTCTCAGGGGAGACTTATTCTTATAACTCATCCAGAGTATCTTCAAATCTTTACCAAATGGAAAGATAGAGTAGTGCCAATACTTAGGCCAATACTTAGGATTCACCTCTAAAAATGGCAATTTACATGTAATTACAGACTTCTGACCCATGCTTGGAACTAGAAGTTGAAGACTCCTTGTGCCTTCAAGCATTTTGCTCACTCAAACACAACTACTAAGTCTCACTCTCACCACTTCCCTCATTCATGTTCATATTCTTTCATTAAATTGCAAAAAGTCTTACTTTTCAATTTTCATACATACATTCTAAATTCAGGAATTGGTAAGCTTAATGAACAGCAATGGAAATGGAATTTTGGTTCCCTGAGGGTTAACATTGATGGTAACATTGTTCATGTAGTGAAATTAAAATGGGTAATAGCAAGTGCTTAGGGAATGATCATGCCTTTTGAACAAACATAAAGGAAATAGACTTGTTTATCATGTAATGAGAAAAATCAGTGTGGTTCACTTATTTCAATCAGGAATGTGAGAATAAAACCTGGGCTGACACTGAGATGACTGAGGCTAAGAGCAACTAAAAAGTGAAATCAGAAGAGCTAGATATGAGGGAATAATACAATTAATTTGCATGTGAAACCAAGACAACTAAGAAAGAAGAATGATGTATGAAATGAAATTAAGCAGCCTATAGACTGGGATCAAAAGACCCACCAGATAAGTGCTCTCCTGAAAGGCCAAAAAAGGGGAGTTGAAGCATGGAGCTGATGGATGAAGGCTTGCAATGGAGTGGCAAGTGCAAGATGAAGGAAAGTGAAAAGGAGATGTAACTCAGATGGAGCTCAGAAAGTTGAGTACAATAAAAGAAAGAGATAAGGAGATAAAGATCAAAGAAAGGGCCAAGGAGAAAGCATAACTTGGGAGGCCAGGATCAAAGAATGAAGCATTAAAAGGATGACATTAAAAGGAAATGGATTAGCCACAACTCACCTGGAAAATTTAGTGACATTTAGATGTAGAGATGATTCAAGAGGAAATGACAATACATTTATCTGAGTGACTTCCATACTAATATGAAAATATGGGGAAGAAGAGTAGACTGAGGAAAGTCAGTGAATTAAAGACACTTCAGATGGATTGTCTAAGTGAGAAACTTATTTTGAGAACTAAAAAAATTTTTTAAAAAATGGGTAAACTCTAGTAATAAAAGATATACTGTTGAAAAATACTAAAGAAATATGAGTTTAGTACATAAAGAATGGGTCTGTAAAACATGAAGGAATGAAAACCGGGAAGGACCGAATATGGTTGAGCAGATGTAGAAAATATTATATGGTATAAAAATATGCACAAACTGAAACCTCTATGAAACTACTACAAATCTAAAAGCACCAATAATTATACTTAGATCTATAATAACTTTTGGACTGCTAGAGGAAAAAAAAAAATGAAAAGAAAATAAACCCCTCCAGGAATGAAATACACAGGAAACAAAGTTCCTATCTTGTCCAGATTTCATATTTGATTAATACTGTGGTCAGCACATTCACCAAGATCCCCTAACAACGTCACTCATTCTTTTCACTTCTACAGCTTCAGGAACAGATTAAAAGCAAAGGAAAAAAAGGAAAAGGATTTAAAAACCAAAGTTCACATCTAACACGCTTATATCATTCAGTGATTTCCCTAGTGGCCTTTAAGTTCACTCTGGGTGGCATATTTTAAGTTTAGGGCAAGTCTTCTGCTGGAGGTCAGGGCTTTAATTTCATATTGTGGCTCAACTCAATGTTCAGTTTGGCTGCTTTGCTGCATAATCTTCTGCTAAGAGCATTGTATGTTGTTAGTGTTAAAAATATGTTGCTCATGGATATATAAGGCATAAAATTCCTCTATAAATGTCTCTTTTGCTAGAGGTGTTGAAAATGCAGCCCAGTTTGTCAAAAACACAGCTGCTTTCCTTGGGGTTTCAGAATGCTCATAACAAATAGACTTTTTATGAATTTGTGAGAACACCCTGAGGAAAACAGCTGCATTATTACAGAACCCATGAAATCTCAGACGAGTCTGAACTATTGTATTTTAAAGCACTGCTACTTACAAGCCTTTTTAGTTTTCAAGTAATAACATTATTTTATTTGACTTCTAGAAAGATATTTTAAGGGATATACGGTGATGATACTTTCTAGTTGACTGGGACAAAACTGTTAACTCTGAAATACCTCAACTGATGGAATGGAGACAAAGCAGTGTGCTACACACACAAAATAGCACTAATTTGTGCTGCTAGGGAATATTTTCTGGCAGGCACTCAGCAGCTGAACCAGGAATGAACCAATCCAAGAGGCCCAGCAGACAGGTAGTATCACCTCTCAACTATTGCACTAATTTCAATCTACACAATTGAGCTGACAAGATCCAAGGCTCACTCCATAGCTCATGTTCTCTGTGAGGAAAACTTACTCCTTTTTTCTGTTTCCCCTGCATAATACTAACTTAAATAACTGGGGCAATCAGCACATTTATTCACAGGGCAGCAGAACTGAGATCTAGGACATTTACCCCTCAGTTGTGCTTAGCTTGTTATGTGATCCTTTCAGATACACTCATACTTAATGCCCAGGGACTTGTGCCTAGAGGGACAAGAGAATGTTTCTAACCCTCTCCACAAGTAAGACTGAACACACTCAGTCCTGGAAGGTGCTGAATCTCTGCTACAAAAGCCAGGATCCTACTTGAGCACGTTCATTTGCATGGCTGCTGGTGTTTGTAGAGCCCCTCGAAACCACACTCACTGAAGCAGGAGGTGTGGGTCATATCCAAGAAATATTCAGTACTTCAGATTTGCAAAGCTGTAATTTATAAAGCACTTGCAGGTTCTGCAGGTAAAGAATGCTCTGGAAGTGTGAAGTAGTCTTTGCAGTAAGGAATTAGTTCTGCTAAGTTTTGAAAGGAGTGGTGGTTGGTTTCAGCAGATAGATGATCACTTGACAAAGCTTATGCATGTGTCTATAAATTCAGAAACACTCTCTGGGCACAAGAAAAAGAATGAAGAAAGGGGGCAAAATCCCTTCTTCATAAATATTTCCTAAAATAGATCACACAGTGGTAATTTGCAGAATCACTGAATCATTTAGGTTGGAAAAGACCCCAAAGATCATCAAATCCAGCCTTGGACTGATCATGACCTTGTCAACCAGGCCATGGCACTGAGTGCCACATCCAGCTGTCTCTTGAACACCTCCAGAGATGATGACTCCATCACCTCCCTGGACAGCCCATTCCAATGTTTAAGAACCTTTTCCATGAATAAATTCCTCCTGATTTCTAACCTGAATCTCCCCTGGTGCAACCTATAGGCTATGAGCAAGATAAAAAATATCCAGGAAATAAATTAATGTTATTTTACTTATATAAAACTTATTTAATTACTTTACAGCCAGCAGGAGAATTAAATATCTGTAGGTCTCTCTGCCATGTCAGACACAAAACTTATTCAAGAATGGTGATCCTGAGTCTGATTGTGAAAATTGAATCAGCTAGAAATCATATTGACCTGTTAAAAAGTCTGGCATTCCATGGCCTTGGTGTGCTGAGGTGTTAATTTAATCTTTGATACCAAAGTTTGGCTCACAACAGTATAGATTTGGCAGGTAGATTTTATAACTAGCACGGCTGAAAATTTCATGACCTAAATTTCCACTGTAATTCACTGCCATTTTTGTTTTTTTAAGCCTGGTTCTTTTTACCCAGTCACAGATTATTTTGTAAATATATCTCTGCAGATCATTTTTTGGTTCCTAGAATGGTTCCAGAATGCAAAATTCCAGAAACAGAAGAATTTTTTGAAGGAAACATGGTGGGCAAATGCCTAGAAATTGTCTGAATTTTCCTACAAAAACTTCAGGTCATGGGATTCTTAGAGAACACGCATAACACAGAAATCTTAGAAAGTACTAAATAAGCTTAGAATGGTTCTGAACAGAAGAAGTCCTAAGAAACAGCTTTAAAATCCTCAAACACAATGAGAAATCCCTTAAAAATGAACTGAAATTCCTAAGTTGCTCATTGAACTTCCTGCAAAATTTTAGCTTAGTGAGATTCTTGAAAGCAAGGTGAACTTCCCAAAAAACATTCAATGACTTTTAGAAGTGTTCTAGAATTTGGAACTGCTAGAAAGCAGTGGGAAACTTGCAGAAATGTTGTGGACAGAAAAAAATAAACCTCAAAAGCACATGGAAATTCAAAGAGAAAGCAAGGCATATTTCCAAAAAATGTTCTGAAATGGCAGATTCCTGAAAAGAACTAGGAAATATCTACAAAAATATTAGATAGAATTTCTAGATAGCAGAGAGTAATTCTTAGAAACCACAAATACCTAGAAAAGTTCTAGACTGAGGAACTTAAGAGAAAATGCTCAGAAATTCCTAAAAAGACTCAGCATTGAAAAAATTTCCCTTATGTTGCCCAAGTCCTGGCCCCATACAGCATTTTTAGTTTCACTGCTTCTTCATCAGTGGGTACATATATATTAGAAAAGGCCTGAGACTCAATTAAATGGAATTACTCTCAGAGATTTTATCAGCTGAAGGATTTTTAAAATGGTTTATTTTTTGGACAAGGCCTTTGTAAAGACACATTCTCCTAAGCAGTTGAATATAATGAGAGTTTTATCAAGTAGACAATAACTATTTGTTTTAATTATTTCTTTCCATGCCTCATTTAGTTAAAGATTTATTTCTTTATGAGGTGAACACTATCTAAAGTTGTAAAAACAGAGTAAACAGAAGTACACAGGAAAATAGAACTACCTAGGAGAGGGGTGAAAGAAGACTCTGTTTGTGCCATGGAAGTGATGATCCAGTGGCTTCATGTCAAATTGTGAAGGAAACAGTGAGATGAGAGGAAGGTATAACTTCATAATGCCCAATAATTCTCCGAATCTCTTGAGCATCATGATCAAGTACTCAGGAATGCAGACAACTTTGAGCAGTTATGAGTTAAAGAGCAGAATTTTTTAACTTAATTCAACCCAGTCTTTTTCTGTCCTTGTTTTAAGAAAGGTAGTCCAACAAATTTAATTTCTAACAGTAATCAAATGCACCATCCCTGCTACCTATGTCATACTTCTGCAGGCAGACTACAAACCTCAGTCAAGATCCCTGATCTTTGGCACAAAAATACATTCAGAAATAAAGTATTTTATTAGTTCTAATGAATTAAAGTGCAGAGAGGTCAGGTGATTTAAAGTGCCATAGTGCCTTGCCTGCACAGTGAACAGCAGCCACTAACCTGGGGAAAACCTTGCTTTGAGAGCTGTGAATTTAAGACAAGAATGCACTTCCACTGCTGCAATAGATGCTGCTAAATCTCCAATTCGTGCATCTTTAAAGGTTTCATAGCCATGAAATTAGACAGGTCTGGCATTCCAAGATTCCCTAGATGTTGTTTGGGGCTCTGGCTGTATCATTCTCTGCCTCTCTTACAGACTCTCACTTTTTAAACCCCTCCATTTATGACTAAAATCCAAATGGAAGATATTTGTGCACCAGCAAGCATTCAAACTTGTATGTCTGCAATAAATCTACAACTGCATAGCACTAAAAGCCATGTCATAAATCTTCAGTACTTTAATATCTTCCCACTCTTGTAAGGACATGGAATTCAGCTTTAAGTCCTTGCAACAAGATATACTTTATTTTATTTTAATACCCTTTTGTGTCTGAGTAATTTGTGTGGAACTGCCTATTTCTTTAAATCCCAACAACTGCATGCAGAACAACACTGCAAATTTTCACTATACTGAGAAATCCTGTGTGCTTTGCAAATATATAATTAGATTTCATTTATTGATAGGATATGTACAGAAGGTAGAACAGATATTAAAAGCATGCAAACTAATCTAAATATAGCCATTTTGCAAAGCATTTTTGTAGAGAAGCTGTGCATTGATAGCCCTGTATCCACGTGTGCTAATCAGTTACCAGGATTTTCAGAATGGAAATGTAATTTTTTTACCCAGAGTTTAACTGAGTCACTTCAGCAAGGATAAATTTTTTCCTGTTCACTTTACTGAGCTGGATGTTATTGCTTTAATTGTGTGGTATTATCTGGTTTTCACTTTTATAAATCTGGTAGGAATTTAAATTATCTTAATTTTTTTATTTTATTTGTTATCTGCTGTTTGTGAAGTTCGTATTCTAATCAACAAACTGATTATTTAAAATCGGATTATTTATTTGTCTTATTATATAATTTATATAATGATATTGTTTTATGTATTGTATTTTTATTGGTCACTGTTAGGATAACAACTGGTATTTAATTTTTGTACGTGTCATAAAACTGTCAGTTAGGTGACCTACCTGTTAATTGGAATTTCTAGTTTTGTGGAAATTTATCTGTTAAATATAGATTTTCTATGTATGTAAGAAACATCATAAACATAACATTAAACATGTAAAATCAAAAATTTACCTTAATGTCTCTAGATACATATATGGTGTATATTTACATACAGTACGTAACAAGAACTTTCCTGCTTCCACTACAGGCAGTTCTATAGGGATTTCATAATGCAAAACTTCATATACTTACAAAGAGTTTTGCAATAAAACTGTACTCATTCTTTAGTGTATTCCAAGTGACCAATAAGAATATCACTTATCAGGCTGGAATAAGGCACAGGCACAAGGCTGGAATTTGAGGCATTCAGGAGGAACCTTTGGAGTTTTCCAGTGGGGGATCAGAGCACTCAGTGCAGGGCAAGCTGGCCTGGGCATTTTGCCCACTGTAAATGTCTGGAAGGTAACCAAGTGGCCTGTGTGCCTGCTTTCCATCATAAATGCTAATTGATTCAACACATTCCAGTAGAAAATTTGCCCTTTGACTTTACTATATGTAGGAATCAAATGGGAGGATTTGGTAGATGCTCTATTACTCTGTGCAGTTTCACCATAGCACTGAATATCCTCAGCCTTCATTCTTTTTTTATTTTATTTTTCCTTGGGGGAGGGGGTTGTTCTTAGATTCTGTCCATACACCTAATTCAGACAAATACTGGGGCTGGTAAACTTGGTGTAGCAATTGAAAAGAGGTTATTGGAAAAAAATAAACATGAGGGCAAGAAAAACATTTTTTTCCTCCAGATTTCGTGCTAGCATATAGCTAGCATATAAGCTAGCATATAGCTAGCCTTATAGTCAGCCTTATAATTTCCCAAAAAATACTCCTGAGACAAAAAACCCACACGATTAATATTATTGTAAATTTATGAGACAGAGCTTCTTTGCCTCCATGACATGTCAAATCAAATCCTAAACAACCCTTTAGAGAACTTGACAGATAATTAATAAATTAATTATGTTTTCTCAGTTATCATTCAAATAGTCATAAGGTTTCAAAATAAAAAGTACATTAATATGAACGAGGCCTACACCGCTGCTGTGGGAATAGAAGTAGCACAAACCTATAAAAAAGTATGCTCACACCTCTCAGTGCCATTCCACCACTGTGCCTAACCCAGCTACAGACAAAACCAGACTGCAGAATTAATTCTCACTATGAAATTTATCTGTGGAACTCAGGGCACATTTTATTCATGGTGAAGTGAGAGGAATGTTTGTAGCTTCAGTGGGGTTCCCAGACACCTGTAACTGATTTAAGGGCACAGGTCCCTTTGGCTTTCAAATGCAAGTCATGCTCTAAGTCACCCAGACTTTTTTTGTACTGACCTTCAATCACACTTAGATCAAGCACAAAAAATGATGAAAAGCATAAAAAACCCGCACCAACAAAACTGCACAAGTAACTGAAACCAGCTGGAACCTTCTATCTGCTCTTCTGTTTAGTAACAGGATCTCATTTCCACTGGCAAACATGAAGAGTAAATTGACAGAGCTGCAGGCTGAGGGTTGCTGACACACACGAGAGCCAGTTCCTGGGAAAGCAGGGGCTTCCAGGAGATCTCAAACTCCCTAAAGACTCCTAGTTCCAGGTCTTGAATGGGATGAGAAAAAGGACCTTGTGGAATATCTTATGCTTACATTACATAAACTCTACTTTTTTGAACTACATTTATTCATTATTAATATAATATCATCCTCTTAAGTCTGTTGGTTCTTTTTTAAGTATGACAGCAATTCAAGAGTAAACCAAAAGCACTCAAAATTAATGGAAACTGCTTGCAGGGCAGAAAGATATTTACTTGTCAAAAAATATAAGTACCATTATTTAAAAATAATTATTTGAAAAAATATTAAAATATTATTTTAAAAGAACCTGGTACCAGTCCAGTTTCAGTAAGCTTCTAGTTTAAAATATTTTGGGAATGAAATGAAAAAGAAAGGAGAAAATGTAAAGATTGAAAAGAATCCTTCTTGGTTTTCTTTAATGTGAAAAGCATACGTAGGGTTCAGAATGAATTTGCATTCAAAGTGTTTAAGATGTATGATAAAACAGTGTTAAAAATAACATTAGAAATAGAAAAGACAACTGAAACTTCACTCCTTAGAAAAAGAGCTGGTTTCTTCAATCCATTTTCATTCACCAGCCTGACTGTTGCTCACAAAAATATCAGGATTTTTCCTCAGCTTTAAGAAAAGGCAGGAGGAATCTCTGACAGTTATTGCCTCCCGGTATGTCTCAGTGGGTAAAAAGGTGGGACAATATTCTCTACTCTTGGCTCATGCAGGTAAGTCCATTTTTGAATGAAAAGCAGGAAGTTTCCTGAAATAAAGTTCGCAAAATTTAATTGTCATTAAAAAAGACTGACTAATCATAGTAAAACTAGGAGCTGACAGCAAATTATTTCAACTCAAGAAACTCTACCAGCTCAGTCCATGCAGTGGTAGGGAGTGTAAATTAGTGTGAAACCAACAGATCCTCTCTTTTATCCTTTATAGCCCTCCACTAAGTTTTCTCTAGGAAGAAATTACTGCATTTAAATGTTCTGTCTATTGTTTTCATCTTGGTCAGTTTTGGTGTAACAATCCAATAATTGCAGACATTATGAGGGGTGTGACATGGTTTAGCTTTATGTAAACACATCATTATGAACAAAGCTGCTGTGGTAGCAGAGCCAGAGAGAAGCTGCCATTGCTCTGCACACAAGGTGTAACTTTATCTTTTGGAGAAAACTCTTTTAGATGGATGCTGCAGTCAAAGAAACCTCAAATCCATCAACCAAGCAAACGAGAATTTGGCAAGTATCAAGTCATCATGTGCTTTATAAAAGACATGGACAAAGTGATTAACTAATCAGTAAATTACAGTTTGATTGATGCAGTTAGAGAGAGGAAAGGAAACTTCAGGAATTCTTAAAAAGAGTGAGAGGATAAATGGGATAGAATCCCAAATTTCAAACGTTTCAAATGTAATATCTGAAGAATGAGAGCTCCAAAGAAAGCACACTGTGTTTCCAGAGGTCTCTGTTAAGACAGGAGGGGAAGCCTGTCACTCCCCAAAAACATATTTCATTGTAATTCTTTTCAGTCTGTCATAATTATGTGACAGACTGTAAGGCAAGTTCAGGGTCAGTGATCAGAAACATTCATGAGTTATGGTCTCTCTTGTGCCCTTGCTGGCCTTAATTTAACATGGCCTCACAGTCATATTCCCCAAACACTTAACTTTTAACCATCCACCTCAAAAGATAGAGCAATTAGTGACTAAAAAAAGGAAAGAGAGAACGGATGCATTCCAGAAACATCTGGAGAAGAGGCAAATCTCAAGAAGATTTGCAGACATTGGGATGTCTCAAATGAAAAAGAAAGAAAAAATATGGCTTTGATTTGCATGAAAATAAACTTTTTAACAAAACCAATTCTATTATTTAAGCAAAGTCTTTCATATCAATGAATCATAATGCTGTGTTTAAAAAGTTTTACATTTGAAGAGAATTTATGACTTTGATACGTATTTTCAATAAATTGCTGAAAAAAATACTGAATAAAGTAATAGTTAATAAAAGAAAATAAAAGAAAAAAAAACCCTAGTTAGTTCATCAAATATCATTCTCTGCATATGCAGATTGTCTTTTACACTGCAATACACTTGCCTAAACTAAATTTAAGATTTAGGACTTCCATTTCTTTTCAGGGATGAAATATTATTCTATACCTTTCATTCTTTCTACAGATAAGTTTTGTGATTTCTTTTTATAGCATATTTATCATTTTCCATTAGTAATTTCCATCAGGTTTTCTTGTCATGTGTTACTCTTATTTCCCCCATGATGGTGTTGTCTCTGAATTCCATCCAAATTTTTATTATCTTGGCAGAAATGCGTCACAACAGTGTGAACCAGTCCAGGTGTGGTGGCACTGATACAAAACTGTGTGATGCTGTCTCATGTTATTATTGCTGCTGACCATGCATTATTCCTGAGAAATTCACTGACCTGCTGAAACTTCCAGTTCCATTTGAAATGTCACTGTTGATAATGCAGTGACCAACAAGATCATGGCATCACATGTTTCAGGATAGTCTAGGTGTGACATTAATTAATATTAAAAAGAAACGCTAAACAATTCTACACAAATTCTTTTCTGAACAATAAACAGACTCATACAAATATGTTCTGATATGATTCCCCTGAGTATATCCACAGTGCAAAAATCTCCACAATTTAGCCTCAACTCTTTGCTCATAAAAAAACTGTTGTTTGTATTGCTATGGAAATTCAGAAAGAAAGGCTTAAATTTTTTTTGGTTTTTTGTTTTCACTTGGGTCAACAATCATTTAGGAAGAAAGAAATTCTAAAGACATTGTTTCTACCCTCTTTTTTCCCTGTTTTAATCCTAATAGTTTTTTTTTTAGGACAATATTGAACCAGTTTCATTAAGAATCTTCATTTTCAATTCCTTCAAGTAACAGAATTTTCCAACAATTTTTATTTAAATAATTGGAATAGTCTCTACATTTTGTTCATATAAAGCTTGGCTCTAGAGACATTGGAAAAAATATATGCACCTTTTATTTTTGTGTATGCTGAATCTCAATAACAATTTTTTCAGACCACTAGAAGCGTAGGGTTTTATTGAAGCTGTCTTTTGGGGTTGCAAATTGTTAACATCTGCCTTTTAGTATCATTTTTTACAATAGGCTGCTCTCTCGATATCCTGTTAATGACTATAATTTTCTAGTCAGCTGCTATCTGTCAAGGTAGTTTAAAGGTCACTTTTTGCTATGTATTAGAGAACCCCATGTAAAAAGTGGGCCTGGGCTCTTTACAGCAAGCAGAGCTTATGCTTGGATTTGCTTTGTGTTTGAGACTGGGAACTCAGCAGCCCCAGGTCACACTGATCTTTCAGTTTCTCTCTTCTCTGTTGCTTAATCTTTGGTCATACCCTTTTCTGTATGTATTTTTTCCAGTGCCAGTTTGCTACCTCTTTTGTTAGCCTTGCTGTATTGATAAGACACTCCTTACCCATCTCTGACTGTGTTAAACCAGAGACAGACATTTCCCACCCATCTCTCCCTGCACAAGCTTGTTTTCTGGAGTTTTTAATTCCATTACAAATGTCATTGGACACATGCAATCTTTTCAGTGGTATTTACCAATGTTATGCCATAAAGTGAAAAAATGGGTATTTCTAGCTTTTTATAATCTTGAATTCAACTTTTCAGTGATGACTAAAAGAATGATTGCACATTTGCCTTGGAAAAATGGAAAACGCATTCCCCCATCTCAGATATTTGCTAGTAAGGTTCAAACTGAAAGAATGCATTTCTTCCATGGTGAAAATTATACATAGATAAAGAGAACACATTTAACCACGTGGAGTGCAAAGGCTGCCTTACATCAGGGATCTGATTCACAATTGAGGCATACTTCATGGAAGTAATCAGGATGCTATCCTCTCTTTTGGAAGCTGAAAACATTTAATTGAATCATGGAATGGATGAGGATGGAAGGGACCTCTGGAAGTCATCTGATTCAAACCCCCTGCTCAAGCAAGGTCACCTAGAACAGGCTCCTCATCACCTTGTCTTCCTGGGTTCAGAGTACCTCCAAGGACATAAACTCCATAATCCCTCAAGTGCTCAATCTTCTTTCCAGTAAAAAAGTTTGTTGTATGTTTAAAAAAATTTTCTGTATTTCAGTGTTGTCTAGAGAGTCACAATCATTTAGAGTTATGCAATAATGTAATCAGCAGTCATTAATAAACTAAGGTATAAAGTACAGAAACTTAGAGCTGAAAGAACTCTATTCAGCACAGTTCAGTTCCTTAAGCCTTATCAGCAGGGAACTAATCCAGGTGTCTTTGCTCTTCAGGGTATAGAATTCACCTGATCCCTTTGTGCAGGGACTAAGCTGTGAGATGACTGAATCCTACAGATGAAGGACATGACAAATAAGTGAAGGGCATGTTTAGTTTTTTTTCTAAAAAAAAAAAAAAAAAAAAAAAAACCCACAACTTTAAAACTACACCAGACTTCTAAAACTCTGAGTATGTAGCTGAAAGATGAAAAATCAATTGTCTTAACTTCTCTAGAGCAAGCTCAGTAGGTATATCTTTGGCCACAGGGCTGACACAGCAGGTTGAATCCCATACACTGAAGAGAGAAGGAAATAGAGAGAGGCCTTGATCATATTCACAGCCTCATTGGGCATCCTCAGAAAATAAGATTGAAATTGGAACGGTCCAAAAGAAGGTGGTGTTGGAACCATCATATTACCTTTTGGTTAAAATCCTTAAATTAAATCTATATATCTGCTACCAAGAAGATAGGAAAAAAGATTTAATCCAAGCTCCTTGAATTTTATTCAATACCTTTGGACTTCTGTGTTTAAAAACTATTTTGGAGAGTCTCTGTAGAAGTGGACATAGAAATATGTCTCAACTCAAAAAAGGAAAGATATATTTGCTATACAAACACCTCTATTAGAATGAAAGGTGATTGCACAGGCAATTTCTAAAGGAAAATCAGTCATTGTAGAAGACAATCAAAGTAATCTAAGACAAATTATCACCAGAAAGCAGAATCACCCCAGAAATGTGCTTCTGTGGGCTCCTATCTTTCTGGGAGCTGATTCACCTAAGCCTAAACTGACTAAACCTTTCAGCATAACCAACAGCAGCAGCATGCAGAATTCTTTTCCCAGCAGTTACTGGAAGTGATGAACAATAATACATTTTGCATATTGAAACTAATATATGCAGGAGTTGGTGCTCTGGGACTCAAATGAATTGCATAAAATCGCTCATTTGTTAGCAGAATGGCATTAATGCCTGACCTCCTTAATCCATATTCAGGAACTCACAGATCAGAAAGGTCATCTCTAACCCCACCACCTATTCACATGGATATTCTACATCACCCTTACAAATGGGGTTGTTGTCTTCAAATTACAGAAAACCAACAACAATGACATCATTAATTCCCTGAATACACTGTCTTGAGAGTGATACAAGTTTTTTGCATAATAATAAGCATTTGAATACTCCTTGCAATAGCAGCTACAGCCTGCAAAGCCCACTCAGTGGAAAGCAGTACACTGAGTTTTGTATCACAGAATGCTCCCAGTAAAAATACCAGCTTTCAAAGGCAGCATTTTACCAGAGATTTAGGGGAAGAGACACTCATTAAAGCATAGTATTTGGATATGCAATGTGAACCAGCTCTTAGTAAAACTGATCTTTTGGCTTTAATGTAGCCTTCAGTTTAGTGAGTCATAGAATTTCAAGAATAGCAAACAGACGTATCCTGAAGTTCACTATATTACTTGATACCACAGATTATTTTACAGGTAAACTAAAACAAGTTGCAAAAAAGAGGAAATAGAAATAGAGATTTAAGTTATTAATTAAGTGTTCTATATCAGTACTCTAAATTAAAATTTTTCTTAGTAGCAAAAGGAAAAAATGCACAATATTAATAAATTTGATAAAATCTGAACAGCTCTAATAGATAACTAAGTAAAAAAAAGATGATGGTATCTTTTAAACAATCATAGTGCAAAGGCAGATTAAAAGCAGATGTTTATGGGTGAAACAACCCTTCATAAGAAGTACCTATTATGTTACCAAATAAAATTGAATTTACCATGGCTGTAAACTTGCAGAGGGGGGCTTTTTAGCATAGAAATAGGCTGTTATTTATTGATATTTAACCTGAGAATGATAGACACTTCGTAAATCATTAGCCCAAATTCTATAGTCTATGTACCAGAACAGTGACTAATGAAACAAATATAATTCAGACTGGAGAGAATATTTCAGACCTAAAAGATGCATTATACAATTGAAAGAAGAAGTGGTCTTCAGCCTCCAGCATTTTGTCACATGAAATGGCCTCCTAAATGAATCTTCTGGGTGCCAGCCTTTCTCACATTGGTATTTGTCATAAGCTGTATCAGAGTGATGCTGGTTTGTTTTTTGCCTTTTTTTCTATGTTCTCTGTATTCTTCACACACATACATGTATGCAGCCTACTGTATTAGTGGCTAGTTTTCCCAGTAATTTTCCATGACCTTTCCCTAGGCAAAAAGACAAAACAAACTCCAGAGCTCCAAGCCCTGGGAGGTACAAGGCCCCTACCCTTTCTTGGTTCTTCCTGGGAACCAAAGTCAAGAACAACTCTTTGAGATACATTTCATGGACAAAGCTCAGCCAGTGCCAAGGGAGGGACTCCAGAGAAGGGGCTTGACCTGGAGGGAATTCCATCACCACTTATCCTCCTAACTGGTTCTTTCTGTCAATTATACTAATATGCTAAATGAATAAAAACTGTATTCACCCTGTGTGGGTGGGCTTTTGTGGACCTCTCTCCATAACTGCCCCTGAAAGCTTTCAATAAAGATCAATTTTTATATTACCTCCTTACTAAAATTATCTCAAGTCTCATCTCCAAGGTGGGAAAAAGGCAACAAGAAAAACTGGGATACATGGATGCATAGCTTGGTAGACAGGGTTTGCTCTCCAAATAATGAATTTAAGCTTTAACTTTTATGCTATTATTTTGTATTGTGAATTCAATGATTCTGTATTAAAAGTGACTTATTAAACATGGAGTAAAACAAGAATAGATTTAACCCAAGTTTGAGAATGAAATCTCCATTATTAGGAGTTCAGTGTAGCATGGCTGGTTAGTATCTGTAGTAGGATGATATATTGAAGAGCACTCTATAAATATAGAATTCCTTACACTCTGTCATGAAATACTGGGATAATATTCAGCACCTTCTATAATGACATCTAGCTATGTACATAGTGCTCTGCTGGTGAAGAATTAATCATAATTTCCAGATATAACTTTTACTTAGCTGTGCCTTCAAAATAACTGTTTTATTACATGGTTATATGATAAGAGATATACTTAAGTATATCTCTTATAAGTAATAAGTAAGCACAGGATGAAAAACCAGTCCCCATTTGACTTTTGCAACACTAAGTGGATTCTAGAATTGTTCCTACCCAATCCCTTCTTCCAGTGTCTATGCCAAGGTGTCTTTCAACAGAGGAAGCTCTCTGTGGAAAGCTTTTATTTTTCCTATTGAGGTCTATTATGTTTCTTCAGTAGACTTTCTAATGCTTTGTAATATAAGGCAAATAAATTTATTTCCTCTTCTACAACTAGAAAAGAAACTCTAACTGTGAACATAAGCTGGCCAACACCACCTAAAGAATTTCTGAAAGACAGGGGAAAGATATTTGCAACAGCTGCAGCGTATTTATAGTGTTAAACTAGTATACTCCAAGATTATGGAATGTCAGGATAATTTCAATGAGATAAAATAACATAGGCAAATATTTTAAAGTATTATGGACATGATAAGGGGGGGGGTGGTGGTGGGTGGGTGGAAGGGCATAATTGAATGGTGCTTGCAGGAATTTGAGCATCTCCAGGAGACTGCAAGTGTTCTGTCCCTGCCCCTTTGCCTGCATTCAGTAACAGCAGGCACCAGGCACAGTCCGTCCCTGCAAAATTTTTCCCTCTTGGTTTAGAAAGAGAATAACAATCTGTAGTGTCATCATATGTTTGGCAGAATCCCATTGTTCCAGGCTCTGCTACTTTCTATGAGAGAAATGAAGCAAGTGCAAAGGAGCATGACTATATGTTACAGTGCTAAACAAATGATTCAGACATCAAATCACTGTCAAAAGCTTCTGCTTTTTTTTTCCAGTTCTCTGAGCAGTCCTACACAGCCTAAAAAAAAACAGGAGATTTTCAAAAATATCAAACTCCAAATTTTATTTCAGATTTTACTTTACTCCTTGATATTTTACAATTGAAAATCAAGATTAATTAAAGGTATGCATTGGTTTTCTTCACTGCTTTTGCAAACACGATGTTAAGAAATGATTACCAGCATTCATTGGAAATTAAAGACTTTGTCTAAAAAGTTTGGTGCATCAGAAGGAATTTAACAGAATTCCTTTGCACAAACCTTATTGGAAGTAAGAGAAGTAACAGATGCCTTTGAACAAACCTTATTGGAAGAGATTACTTATTTAAAAATTTTTGAAACATTTCAAAGATCCAATCAAGCTGCATTAACTGTAATTTTTTTCAAAATGTTCAGGTAACCAGCACTGCCCAGCCCATTGGAGTAAAGCAGTAAACAAGAAAATGGGATTCCTGTAATATCTCTCACTCAGGCAGGTAATTGCAGTTCCCTGCACTTCTGTTGCACATTACTTATGTTGCTGATTTAAACTGAGATCATCTGGGCAAGAGCTGCCTTTCATTAGATGTGTCTGTGGCATACAGCAAAACAAGGTAACAGAGTGAGCAGTTAGTGAGCAGTTATATCTGTTCTATATAAAAAGTGATAATATAAACAGAGACAAATTTCTCCAAACTGCTCATTTACCTAAGAACAATGTGTAAATAAAGATAAAACCTAATTTCTCACAATTTAACTACAGAAATATGTATATAACACTACAGTTTCAGAGTTTAAAGTATACTTCAAGCATGAAATTCATGGAGACAAAATATCCAGTCTTACAGCTGACTGAGTTACTTGCTGTAATTACTTCTTTTTAGAACAATTTTTCTTCCATATATTTTTATTTCATGACTATATCACTATATAGTTTAATATTTTCCAGTGAAAAATGTATTCAGCTATTTCACTCATTACCCAATCAATTTTTGAATAAATTATTCATGAAGGGAATTAGTATCTTTGACCTTTGGAAGATGGAAAATACATAATGATCCCAAATAATTAGGAACTGCAATTAGGAATATGGCTGAAATAGGAAACAGTGTGACTGTACTTCATAGGCAGTAAACTGTTTAGAAAAAAAAAGTTTACATTTGATTTCCTTTCTGCCACAGGCCAATTTAATATTTACAAGACAGTAACATTTCACTTGTTGGTGACAATTTGTAATTTCAGTACACCTTTAATTCAGAAAAACAAATCAATAATCAGCTATAATTTTTTACTTTACCAGTCAAAGTTTAATCAAACAGCTCTACTTCCCTTCTAGACTTAATTCCCAGAAGAAAAGGGACTAAGGTGAGGGGCAGAGTGCTGGAAGTCAAACAGGTATTTGTACTGGAAAGATTTGTGCACATTTCTCTTTTCTCATCCTTTATATGTCTACCTCTGAAAGTGTGAGGATGCTAAAATGGCTCCAATTCAACACTAACCCTGTGGCAAATTTTACAAAATGCACATAATGGAGAAGGTAATGGGCTTTCTCAGGGATCACCTCTAACAGTCATAAAGAAAAACCCATGATGCTGGTTCCTTCTCCCTTTTGCCAACTGCCCCAAATGGGAAATGTACTCAGCTACTTTTGCAAAGCTTTCTGAAACATTACAATATTAAAAATAATCAACCCCTCATGGCTCATGGGGCTGGACAGCAAATAGAAGTTAAAAGTGTGTCAGTCCAAAGGTGCTGAAACATGAAGGCCAGCGAGTTTCCTGAAGGAAATGCCATCAGCATTAGAAGTTAAATTATGGGCTCCTTTCCTTGAAGTGCAGTCACTCAGTCTCAAGTCACTGACAGGCTGGGAGTTTTTTAAGATGGTTTTGGGTATCAGAGTTCTTGACTGAAAAGCAGGAGAGCATCTTCCTTGATTGCCTGGTCATTATTCCACTTGAGCTGAGATACTTGCTGCTGATTATTGTACCTCCTGACTAGATTTTGCTGCATTCCTGCTTCACATTTAAACTGTGCACCTATCTAATGTAAAACCAGGCACAAAAAGATATGGACACTCTTTTATTCAGAGATTCTAAAGCATTTTTGACTGCTGTGTCTATGAAAAGCTTTGCCTCATAAAAAAGTAAAAAGGACTGGATTCATCCATGGAGTAACTCAGAAAGAAAAGAACAATGAAATTCACTTAGGTCAGAGCTTTTAGGTGTGATTTTCTTTGTTGCTGCGATGTATTGGAGGATAGAAAGATGACCTCAAAGCCCACAGTTGGGTTTCAGAGGGTCAGGAGCTAATCTGGCCCTCATTTGGACTAATTCTGCTAAGCTCCATTGAGGGACTAAAATGACAACTGAGCTGCTGGGTGCCAGCTCTGCCAGGGCCTTAATTTTCCAGTGTCATTTTGGGTACCTTTAAAAAATGACTCCTGCCTCCAACTGCTGTTCTTTAAAACAGAGATATGATTCATGGTCAGCTCAAAGTACAGAATGATGTTTACTTCACTAAGGACTCCCTGCTCTGAGAGTAGAAAACTCAATCTATGCTTAAAACTGAGGCAAGGTCCATCACTAAGATCAGCCAACAGAAGAAATGTTGGTGTATCTCAATGTCAATATGATAAGAAGCCCCTTTTGGAGAATCAGAATTTAATGAACAAACACATACCAGTACCACAGAGACCAGCTCTTTCCTGCTTCTCACTGTGGAAAGTGGGAGAGGTGTTAGTGGGAGTGCTTGAGGATGGGGCTGAATCAGGAAATTAGACTGGGAAATATCTGAGTGAGCAACCTTGTTTTGCAGTGAATAATGTGAGATACAAGATTAACAGAGGAGTTTTGTGCAGTTCTTAAAACAAACAGGAATCCTGTGTTTATCTCATCACTCTGCTGACACCAATGGCTCTCACTGTGTGAGGAGCCTGCAGGAGACTAAGGAAAATGCCAAGGGTGGAATAATGAGAGGAAAGGAGAAATATTAAAAGAAAGTGGCTGGTGGGGTTAGGGTGATTTTCAGAAGCACTAAGAAAAGCAGATAACCATTGCTTTGTCAGGAGAGCTAACCAATTGCAAAATGTTCTTCTTTGCTCAAAGCCTGCCATGTGGCCAGCCACAGGTTCCAAAAAGCTTTTTGCTACAAGTCTGCAGCATTTCCAAATGAATCAATAGATGCTGGGACTCCATTGGACTAGATTATTTCTCTGCTGTGATAAGCATGCTTGATTTGCAGGGGCTGCCATTCCAGAGGCCAAATTAAAGATATGATATTAACTTCTTTCAATGATGCAGAATCCAAGGCAAGAGAAGAATGCAAATAAATCAATTCTACATGCTTAATCCCATCTTCCTTTCATGCGTGCCTGGTGATGGAAAATGTTGGGGTTTCTTCCCATCCTGCCTTATCATTCTGAGGTATGAAAAAAAAGAGATTTTGTTGCGGTAATGAAGCACAGGAAAAGAGAGCTTGTAATAAACTGCTTACAGTTTAGATTGAAGGGCAGGTTTTCATTAGCTTTGACCTTTAAAAAATGATCTTTAGACTGGAGAAATTACCACAAAAAACTTCATAAGAGAAGGTGGATCCAATGTACAATTCACGAAAGTAAGGAGCCGAGATCTAGTGATCAAAAAGAAAACCAGAAACTCTTCTTATGCAAAGCTCAAGTTACACCAATAACAAATGTTAAACTGCTCTGTTAAGACACTCAGGAAGGAAGCCAATGTCTTATTTGAGTAATAAAGAATTTCTTTTGCTTGTTTCTTGCTGCAGTTAGCTATTCAGTCTTTGTTTCTCCTAAACGTCAGGCACGTATATCTATTTTCCGTCCACAATTACTCAAGCATTAGTAGCAGGGATATAAGTTACATGGGTGGTTTACTCAGTCAGAAGTACAGTGCATGCAGCTAAACTTGCCCTCAGTGAAACCTCATGTATTTATTTACTTACACAGAGGAAACTAAACAAACTGTTACAGATTTTATTCCTTTCCTCGTGAAAAGACCAAACAAAAGATCTTTATTTTAGATACTTGGAAGAAAACTTAAAAAAAAAATGCTTACTCAGAAATATTAGAGAATTTCCTAAAGGACAAAGTGTTCATAAAAGGAGAAGCAGTTTTCTATAAAATAGATTAAAGGCTGTAATGATGGTATCATTAATTCTCTTACAATTCAATCTCATCTTTATAGAAAGCACCGACCCTCTCCACTCTATTATGTTTTAGGACCTGATTTAAGAAATAATCCTGGGATATTAATGATGCCACAGGTAACAGTTGTAATATTTCAGGTGGTTTTCTGCATTGTTCTAATGATGGAGCACATTTAGTTTGAACCCCATTGCACTTTATTGTGCAATACTTGCTTTGGGGAGCACTGAGAATACGTACATGGCTTCAGTTACAATATTTCATAAATCCCTTTCCTCCACAATTTATCCACTTGCTCTGCTCTCCAGTAGTTGCCTTGTAGTCTTCTCTCAGTCTCCTTTTTACACACACATTTGTCTTACTGCATATCTCAAGAGAGTCCATATGTGCATATACCAGATGCCTTTCTCTAGATTCTTTACCATATCCCCCAAATTTCTCTCCTCTTTAATGATCCTCCACAGCTTCTTTTCAAGCCTGATCCTGTGTGTGAAGATTTTCTACTCCCCAAAAACAAATTTGCAAATAGCATTTTTACCTGACTCATCTTGAAAAGCTCTAATCTTAAAGTATGGCACAGTTAAGTTCAGAACAGCTAAGGGGATGCTCTTGATTATGTCCTGTGCCTAAATACCCTTAATAAAGGTAAATACCCTTAATAAGGGTAAATACTCTAACATAAATATTCCTTCCCATGTTCTTCCCATCTCTCTCTCACAGAATGATAGACTAACTTGTTTGTTCACTAAAGAGGCTGCTGAGCAAAATTATATCCATTTGCTCAGTACATGCATGTAGCTGAAGGACCTCTATGCTGGATAATGCACTTTGGTTAGGCTGCAGTATGAATACTTCACAACAGAAGTTATAAAAGCTAAGATGTACAGTTATTAAGAAGTTAGACAATTTTAAAACTTGAAACTTCTTCCTTTTTTTAAAAAGTATACTTGTCAAAATTATTTTTTCTATTTTTGCCTCAAAACCTCTTCCAACTATATATATTCTTGTGTGATCAAATGCCCAGACAGGTAACTATATTCAAAACTCAACTTTTTTTACAGGAAGAACAAGAATAACACTAATATTGTCCAAAACAATATTTATTGCCCCATGAGTTATATGACTTAATTAAGCCTCAATCACTCCCATAGTTTTGGGAAACAGCATCATATTCATGATTTGTAGTTTAGATAACCTGAATTGAATTTAACAAAAGAAAGGACCTCGATCCTGAATTTCTCAAGTGTGATTTTTCTCAATGTCCAGCACAGAGGAATCTCTATCAGCTTTTGCACCCACTGGGGACTAGGACAGAATAGCACCCACTGCAAAGTGCAGTTATGCATTTGTTCATTCCTGCCTGTTTTCACTTGACTGACACCACACTGCTTGTAAGGCAAGAATTTGAACTAACATTGGGAAGGATTATCAGTAGGCAATTAAGATCCTGTTTATCACTAATATTAAAATTTTCATCAAAGTCTTTTTAAATGACATTTTAAAATAGTCAGTGATGACACACACATGGTCACTCCATTTTCCTTGAAAAAATTGAGAGAAAAATTCTTAGATTCTTCTATTGCAAGTTTGCATGACACAATCTCTGTACTGATTGCCACAGACATCCTCTTTCTTCCTACTGCTGAAGAATCAAGTTTTCAAAGGTTGCTGGAAGAACTTAACCCCAATAGATCCTGCCATCAAACTTCACTTTTTCACGGTTTGTTATTTCTACTGTGCTTGACACTGTGAAAGCAGAGGTCAGGGCCCTATTAAGACAGGTTATGGAAAGCTGAAGGAAAGTGAATTCATACCATCATCACCATTATATGCAGTGGCTGAACTTGCCTCTTACTGCTTATTGTTTAAATCAAACCTTGACCCAACACACAAAAAATAAGAAATTTTGCTTCTTTCTTTATTTCCTCTGATTGAAAAGACAGCCATGCCCTCTATTTGCAGTGTCATGAACCTCATATGCATCACAAAGAATATTTTGCAAAACATAGACTCTAGAATTTAGGCCAGGATCTATCATTTTGGGCAAAAGTACTCATAGCCACGACAACATACCTGAGAAACAGACTCAGTGTCCCCCTGCATCTGAAAAAGAAAAGGTTAAAGGCTGGAATCTCTTCATCAGGGTGTCTAGGCCTGCAAAGCTCGCCATTAGGTGTGAAAGTGGGACACAGCTGCATACAAGGTTTTCACTTTTTTCATTGTAATAAGTATTCTATTAACCAGGCATATGATTGTCTACTGCTCACTATCCACAGTACAGCACTGACACCTGCACCAAAGAAGGCAGATTATTTGGGCTTTCTCCTTTCTTAAGCAAAAGAAAGGCCAGAAGGAGGCAGAGAACAGGCAGACCAAGACACCTCAGCAAATAGGCAGGCTGAGGATCAGCTGCTGGGCCAGTGTTAGGGCAGAAGAGTAATAGTCATCCTCACAAGGATAAGGGGCAGGGTGAGAAATTGTAATGAAGAGAATAACTCAGATATAACCAGATCTTTGGTAAACTCCACAACCAGCTTCAGGGCACAGAAAACACACAAAGAATTTACTATGAATTCTGAGAAAAAGACCACAAAACAGATAATAGAGTGGAAGTTGGCTGGAGGAAGCTTAATTGGGGTAATGAGAGGAATTATTAGTCAGCTGGAAAGATGGAAGGCTCAAAGTCTTCCTTCTGCTTCTTTGCATAAGATCTTCTCATGGAGATCCTTGTACAACAAAGCTCGAGAGCCCAGGTGCACAATGAGTCTGAGGAACAGGGACCCATTAGAAAAGATAAATGGGAGGAAAACTGGATTGGTCAGGACAAGACTGAGGAAAGGAGGTGTCAAAGGAGATAGTATGTTCTCCTTCCTCTCCTGAGTTACTTGAAATAAATCAGCCTTTTGGGTTTTTTCAGCTGTGTGATCAATGGCACAGACATGCAAAGTTTGGATGCAAATCTGACAAAACTGCAGATGGAGGTTTTCTATTTACAGAACTGCCATTCCAATTAACCAACAGGCATTGCCAGCAGTTTGAAATCAGTCCTCTAAGATTAAACACAGTCCCAGTTAAGCATGTCTTGATCAAGTGTAGGCCACAATGTAAATATTTTAATATTATACACCAGTAAGTGTTTTAAATTGCTCAATTAAACAATTCCTAAATTGAAAAAAAAAAAAAAAAAGAAAAAAAGAAAGAAAGAAAACTCCTCCATGAGGATCAAAAATATTGCAACAACTTGATGTCATTTCATTTGAGAAAAGGGGCATTGAAAGAGTCTGGCAGATCAAGATGTGCATCTGTGAAAGATTTACCATATATAAAATAATGTCCTGACAGTGGCAGTATTGGCAGATAGTACTAACAAATTAGTGCTTAACATGTTGATTTATTAGATATTACTTAGCTCTCAACGTTTTTCAAGCATGAAAAATTTGAAAATACTCTGGACAACAAAACCTCCATCATTTTATAAAGATATTGTGATTTTATTATTATGTCAATGCAAGTTATTGTCTCTCTCATTTTCATATGCTACTTCATATTTTCCTCTTGTTTTCTCTGCTGACATTGATTATTTTAATTTATTTTCACAGCCAGATCACTAGGAAGAGCAATAGTATTTTTGTTCTCTATTATGGTACAGAGTTAAAGAGATCTGAACCCATCCCCTTTGCCAATCACTGAGTAAGGAAAATAGATATTTCACCTGATGCACTGATTATAGCCTGGATTTAATAAACCAGCAAGAAATGTAATGACCTTTCAGCTATCATTCACTGCAGGAGAAACCAACGAGGCCTTAAACCTCCAACAAACCTTTCATAAACAGTAATGCTCATTTCAGATAACTGAAAAGGCAATGCAGAAAATAATCCTTAATAGATTGAGTGAATGGAAGCGTGTAAATCATGCTGTGTATATTTTAATTTCTAAATAATTATTTAAGGCAATTTACATAAGAATTTGGGCTATATCTCAATCCTCGACTACAATACAAAATAAATTGCCATAACATTACAGGTACTGCTGTTTTAAAACCAACATTCATATTGAATTGGGGCAATCATCTTCTAGTCATCTCCAACCTGATTAAAGATTCTCCAGTGCTCTAGTAATCCCCACCAATGGAGATGCTCCAGTTTGGCATGGACCATTGCTGTTCCATCATTATGCTGTATTTCACCACTCCCTGAGGAAACAATTTGACGTCCAGTCAGCAATTCCATTGAGAAAGACTTGCTCGTGTTTCTGACCACACCACCATTTTAGGGATGGCTACTTCCATTCTTAAACTGAAAGAGCTCCCTAGATGATCTGCTGAACTGGACCCTACAGAAGCAAAATCACCCATGCCATGTCCTTGATCTCATGGGACACGTTTTCTTCCCCTTACACCAGCCTGTTCCCAGCACATCTGCAGAGTCTCTTTGAGTCATAATGCAAATCTCAAAAAGCAGGGAAAGCTCAAAGATATCTAGAATAGAATTTTAAAAATATTTACCTCTTCCATAGGAACAATAACCTTCCTACTAACTGCAATTCTGAATCCCAGTTCTTGAAACAAGAAAATGTTTTCAATTTCTCTGATAGCAAAAGAAGAGAATGCTGACTAAACCTATTATCTTCTCTGTGTGCTTATTTTCATTTTGATGTACAATAAATAAAAAATGAACTGACAATTCTAAAATATGAAGACACCATATCATTGTCACTGTGTTCTTACAAATCTGATCCATTCATGCTGTTTAAGCTGCTGAAACCTTTGAAGTTGGAAAATGCTTCCATGAACTTCTAGCACTGATAATTAAGACATAGTGTGGCAAATCAAAGAAGACGTGCTACCTTGCATCTACAGTTCCTTACTAAAAAAATGCAAGCTGAGAGTCATGGTAATAAATCAATTGGTTCTGCTTTTCAGTAGGAAAAGACCTGTAACTTGTTATATTATAACTCAATCCCATCTTGTATCCAAGATCAATTCCTCTTTCTCTTCATGCTTTATGATCATTGAATTTCTTTTTCTTAAGGCTAATTTTTCTTATAGAAAGCAAGGGAAATACTGAGGAGAAAAAGAAAAAAGAAAAAGAAAAAAGTCTCTCATCATTTGTCTTCTCAGTGGGGAGAACAGGAACATTTCCTTTCCCCTCTACTATCACATTTTTCTCCTTCAAGCTGTTGTTGTTTTCCCATAAATTTTAGCGGGCTGAGCTTCTGAGGCTGTGCTAAGATTTGGGCTGGGGAAACATAGCTTATAAAGGTTTATTAGCACAAGTGGGTTAAGCAATGTGTGTGACTGTGAGGGAGCCTTGTGTTCTGGGTAGCAGACTCCTTGCACATTTCATAATGTATTAAAAACACAAACTATAAAATATTTCAATAAAAATAGATCAATATGTGTTCCAGTTGGAAATCTCACTGCCATATTAATTTGCTTACTGCATGAACCAAATTCCTACATACAATTCAAATGTATGGAATTGCCTGAGTTTAAGTCATGGGTTTCACTAAAATATTTAATTTTTCCTACCTCTATTCTATTTTATAGTTTAGTTTTTGCTTCAAAGTGAGTAGCAGGATAAGGACTCATTAAAAATACATATATGGCTAAAGGGCACTGAGCAGTTTGTTTGATTCTAAGAAGCAAAATAAGAAAACCTTCTGCATAATGATAACATTATTCAACATTTTCAAACATGTGGGCTTTTACATGGCATTTCCTGCCTGTTTTCATCACTGATCTAAAGTTTTTGATTCCTTCCCAGAACTGTGAGCTTCTCCAGCTACTCTAAATCTGTGCTATCCAGCCCAACCCAGCAATATAGACAAATTTTCCAAACTCAATTGCATATGTAGGGATGAGCTCATGCTGGTCATATCCCTTCTCTCCACCTGCTTGTGCTACAGTGGCAAAGCCTCTAGGGCAAATCTAGAAGGAGTCAGACAAATTTTGACCATCTACAGCCACACATGCAAAAGGCAGATCTCATACACATCCATTCTATCCATTACCTTGGNTTCTCGCATTTATCAGCCAATTGCTGTGTAACTTGTTAGCTTTATCCTACAAAACCACACAAGGGCAAGGTGCAAATTCCTGCTGCCACTCATGGGTACTCTCTGAATTGTCCTGAACTTTGCTGTCGTGGCTGTGACACTTCCTGAATGATCCTGCATGAATCATTTGTCCTCCATGCCAAGGAAATCACCTTTATCGAAATCATAAGACACTCAGGGCAGACCAGGTTCCTCATGACACATTTATAGAGTGTATTTTGCAATAGGACCTGACTTAAGGGTGTTATAATAATAAGTATGGGACCTCTGGCCCCTAATGTTGTGCATTTTGCCAGTCTTCCACCACAAAATTTGTCTTCCCTTCCAGTACTATGAACTGGAAGGGAAGATTTCAAATATTCCCATTTCTCTTGACATCAGAACAGTGATAATATTCATAAGTACACAAGATTTCTTCTTACCTTCCAGTGTCCAAATGTCTCCTTATATGTCACATAGGAAATACATAGAGCAGCTGCTACGGGAATGTGCCACTAAAAATCCTAAGAGGCAATAGCTGTCATCCTAATTTTAAAACATAAGCATGATTTTAAATACTAGTAGCATTTAAAAGAAAAGTTACACTACCGTCATATATTTATATATCAAATACAGATATTTAAGTATAAACTAAACAAACAAAAGAAAAAGAAAACA
>WBNO01013094.1:76913-161497 GCA_013400575.1 Peucedramus taeniatus | reverse complement strand
CTTCTCAAACCAGAACAATGACACACATGGTACTGCCCTGAACTACAAACATATAACAGGCACAATGAAAACTGCAAACTTAGAGAGGGATTGGGCACTTGTTACAGCAAGCAAGTTTTCCCCAGGGACAGCAAATCTCTATAACTTCAAAAACAGGATCCTTTTTGGTGGAAGCTGTTGCAAAGATGTAACACTAGAAACCTAATAAGCAGCTTCAAAAATGCAGAATTTGGGTTACACTGGAATGAATCAATTCAGAAAAGTCTCTGAATTCCCTGTGTTGTTTGGAATGTAACTGCATATGATCTGAAATGATATTGTTATTTGATATTCAATTTTTAGTCTGGTTCCCTAACAGCTTTTAATCCAGAACACCAGAATACTGAGCCTTCCCCATAAAATGATGGTGCTCAACTGTTCAGGCTGTATAATGTCTTGCTGTTTCACATTATCTCAGTATTTATCAAGGGTCAAATTGCATTCTCAACTGATGTTTTAAAGAATAAAAAGCTGGACTCAATGGAAATAGAATTTGGACCATTTGAAACTTTTTCCTGTGCAATGTACAAAGAAAGATCAGCGTGATAACTGTACAAGCATAAATCGTGTACAAGCATAGTAGAGAACACAGGGGTGAAGCACAGAGGAAGAAGGAAAAGAAAGCTTTGAAACAGAAGAGATGTTTTCCTTCTCAATAGTTTTCAATTTGACTGGGAAAAAAAAACCAACCATTTTTAATCAGTTCAGCAAAGTCATTAAGCATGCCTGATTTCTTCTCACATTCAAATGATCTGTGGGAAGTTGTTCCAGTACCAAATGCTACTGAAAAACTTTTCAGTTTAGTTCTTCACTTGCCTGTGCAATCTTTCAGGACAAAGGGTTTACCAGCACAGCATGTGCAGCACGCTCTGCAAGAACAATCCCGCTTACTCTGGCAGCAAACGTGTCTTTTTAGGGTCTGCACTCCTGCAGACCAGCCTTCCTACAGACTCCCCTGTTCCCACCTTCTGCTACAAGGCAAATATTTTATAGGACATATCAAGCCACAGCAATATGAAAGAGGTAGAAAAGCTTCAAGACAAAACAGTTCATTTACTGGTATATAAAGCAGGACATCCAGAAGAGAGCAGAGGAAGCAGTGACCTGCATTCCTTTCAGCATCCACATGACAGAAGTGCTTTAAAAATGTTTGGCTTTGGGGAAATGGATGGTGTAACAAGTATCTTCACAAGTACTGTAGTATTTTATCTGGTAAGCTGACCCGCAACAAAATGTACAAAATCCTGCAATTCATCCTGAGTCATAATAAAGATGTTTATGTTGGAGCACTGTTCATCTCAGATACTTGTCTCCAAGCTCATCTACTCTCTCTCCCCACCATCTTCCCTTGTTCATCTTTGTGCAAATTTTTTGAAGTTATTTTCAAGGAATGATAACTTTCACTGGTGTGCAGTAACTAATAGAAAAGATTAACTACTGCATCTTCCTGTCATTTGACTCCACCCCAATCCTATCACATTACATTCAGAAAACCAGATTAAGCAGTTAGCCCAAATAACTAGAAGGCAACCAAATACAACTAATTCCTGAATCTCAGCTCTCTGTTAGCAATGATGTTTCTTTATGCCATGGGCTACCAGTGAAGGAAATCTTTAATGTCATGAAGTTAAGAAAAATATAAGGTATGTTTTTTCTTTCCATTTTCCCTCTCAAAGAATATTAAAAAATTATGAACCCACATTCTCACTTATTATATCAGAAGATCTGTAGAAAATAAATTAATACTTTCAGATGACTAACAGATCAGATGAAAGACAGTAGCAGGTTCTGCCGTCTTTCAGAATCGATTTAACTGAAGGTTGGTTTCAATAATATTTTCTTATCTTTCATCAGATTTTATTACCTTTCAAATAATGCTAATATTTGTCTTCACAAAAAGCTTGACTTTATGGCTGTATTCATTTGTACCTGTTTACCTATAACATTTATGTGTTAGAGTCTGCACATAAGTCAACCAGTCCTGTGTAAACTGTGGGCTCATGGTTTTATTATTATTAGATTTTATTATGCATTTTGGTTTCCTAATAATCAGATAAGACCTACTTCCACTCAGATAAAAAGCATATTTAATACAGAATGCTGTCCCTGGAACAGAGAAGTTTTCAGAAGACCTCAAGCTGAGGTAAGTATGCAGTAGGACATGCAGTATTGGCTTCATGCTCTTTCCATACCCATTCTGTCACAGAAAGGAATTTAAGAGAGGGATGCAAGCAGACTCCCAACTTCTATTTTGGGCGTTGCTATTGCTGCCATCTCTTGCTATCACCTCATTTCATGACAAAACAAAATCCCTTTCCAGCACGTTTTTACTCCTAGGAACAAAAAAGAAGAAAAAAAGCACCTGACTTGCTGCATGTAATGAAGCCATTCTCCTGAGTAGTGTCAATCCTCTGTTGTCTCCTCCACACGCACAAGGTCTGTGTGGAAACTGTGGAAGCGTAAACACTCCTCCAGTAATATCTGACCAGAATCTTAGCCCTCATGATTCTGAGACTTCTCCTAGCCAGAAACACATTCTCTCTAGAGACTGACATCTGAGAACCCCTTTTTCAATGCTGGCTGATCTTGCAGACATACAACCCTTTAATCTGTCCCTAGTAATCCTTGGAAATTATCTCAATTTCTTTTCACTCCAGTTTCAAGATTCTTATCGAGATTCTTATGTGCTTTTTTTTTTTTCATGTATGGGTTTCTTGCTGATATGACCAAGAAAATACACAGAGCTTGTAAACAAACGTGGTGCTTCAGCAATCCCAGAAAAAGATGAAGGCAAGAAAATAAAAAACATGAAGTTGCTTTTTTTCTTCCCCCTCTTCTTCTCCCCATAGCAACATTTCCTGCAACAATGAAGTTTGGTGTCATACTGGTTGGCATTGACTGTCTACTAGCAAGCAGTGATACATTTGAACACTATGAGAAACAACATGACTTCTCAGAAAATAGGAATTATCATTGTATGAGGACCCCTTCAAAATATAACAGGAGCTGACTAAGATGAGAAAAGGGGATGGAATTCAGCTGTTATTGGATGCTATTTCTCTACTTCCAAACACATCTGAACAATAGCCAAACGTGTGGGGAGAATGAAAAGATTAAAAAAAAAAAAAAGCCCTTTTGCAGTTGTCACCACGAACAGTCACTGGCTAAAATGAAGGAAAAAAAAATCACTATAAGCAACTTCAATCATACTTCTGGTATGACAAACTAAATACTGTCCTACTGCCAACTTCAAATCCTGCATGGATTTGAAGACAATGAACAACCAAACATGAAAACTTGGTAAAGAAAACCTTAACATCCTGCTAATGAGTCACTCTTCTAAAATATTTGATAAAATTCTTACATACTCACAATAAATGCTGGAACTGAAAAGCTGAATCCTGGTGTTCAATCCCAACATCCATTATTCAGTTCAGTGAGTGCTTGAGAATAGCCAGAATCTCAGTAACTCAGACATCATCTGTTTTTCAGACTCTGAAGTTTGTCCAGTAGTTCTCTACAGGTCTGCTTCAATAAAAAATCTTTAAGCAGATATGCTGTAATCTTCAGCTGTTTGATTCTATGAAAACCTCCACCTAACACCGTACATTACCTCCTCTCATCCTTGGTGCCATAAAAAATCCTGCAGACCTTTACTCACTAAACCATATGAAGCATCTGCGTTTTCCAGGCCCTTGCCATCCTCACAGAACAATCAGCTACAATTATAAATTAGCTGTGATAACTTTAACAAAATTTAATGCGGACACAACAGTATCATCAAATTGCCCAAATCCTCTCTATCATTCAACTCCCATATAAATATTCTTACAGTGGTGGAAACTGCTGATTGGCCCTGAGTCAGCTTTGTGCTACTTCACACTTTTATAACTGAACCTGCGGGAAAAACATTGGGACACATTGCCAGTATTTGATATATGAAAATATATCTGTCTGTTTATTTTAAAGTGACTTTTCCTGGGGACATTTTCAAAAGCATCTCCTTTCTACCCTACTGAAAGAGAAATCATGAGAACTATCTTCTCAATAGTTCCAACACCAATGGTGCCAATGCCAAATCTGAGTAAAGACAATAGAGACCCAAAGGGAGCCTGAGACCCTGAAAATGCACCAAGCTGTTGCATGACTTCTAACACAGGAAGAACTGCTGTAAAACAACCAGATGGGATCACATGCCTTCTTCAGTTTGTGTCTTTGAAATCTCTCTATCTCTGTAGATTTTTGAAATACACACTACTTAAGTATGAAGGTGCAAGTCGGAGCATGCTGGACATGGCGTGTCTCGGTATATGTAGCACAGACTGATTTTATTTGTATTGCAAACTAGAGTAGAAGATCCACTGATTTTATCCCCCAGCAGCTTCTGCTTCACACACGCACTTCTGGTACATTCCTAAGGGCATTCCGCCCTTCTGCCTACAGCTGCACAGCACCACGGACATGACTCATTCAAACACCAGTGGAAACAAGTGCAAACTGCTATGACTAACTGTGTGATGACCTGCAGCTCACACAAAGAACAGCAGGGACTCCAGTAATTAAAACTCCACAAGAGACGCAATGTACTTTTCCTTAAATTAAATAAAATCTCAATCCTATTTGTTCAGAATGCCCCAGCAGAGATAATGTTTCAGCAATTTACTTTTACCACTTCAATCTGCATCCCTCTAACTTGCTCCAGTTTACCTACTGCAGACGAAAAATCTACACAATTTTTTCTACCTTCTCCAGAAGAATTTCTGTTTCTGGACCACACACAGTACCAGTCTCTACAACCTGTTCAAAAGCTCAGACTAGGCACCTCCATTATTTTTCCTCTATTTTCCTTAACATCTAAGCCCACCAAAGCCAAAACTCTGTCCTTCAAAGCCCTTCTTAAATCTTTTATCCCAAGACCTATTCTATGAAATTAATGGTTAGGCAGCAAGACTATTGCTTATCCAAAACAGACACTGTTACTACAAACTGGATTATATATGTGCTGTTGCCTGCTGACTTATATCTTCAGCTGGCAATTCTTCACAGTGAGCATTTCAGTTGCTGAGCAGTTATCCTGAATCCAGTGCCACAAAATTTTAAGTGTTCAATATCAATATAATTTTACAAAATTAATATGCATATTCAAAAGAAAACCACTGAAATGTTCAGTAGAATCACAGTCTTCATTAATTAATCTGAAATACACCTAATTCTAGGTACATTTTATTCACAAAGTATGGTTTTTCACCTGGCTAATACGTCTTCCAGGAATGTGTATTTGGACTGAAGCATAGGAATACTAATAACATGGCTTTAGCACTGAAGAAGATGATAGTGGGAGGAAGAATTGCCCTCCCTGTGTTCCCTTAGCCCACTTAAAGAAGCTCATCACATCAGATGCCTTTGTGCACTGGATATGGCAAGTAAGCATTAGGAATATGCTACCCTATGTAATATTTAACTATTATTTAAAGCATAAAAGGGACAGAAATGAAAACAAATGCTCACATATGAACAGGAGGCAGGATGAGGAAGCAATATAGCAGTTGGTACAACTGAATAGGGCACTCCATAACACTTACAAAAGAGACCAGAAAACAGCAGAGCCAGGGAAGGAACTTTGGGTGTGACAGGAGGAGTAATTCAAGAAACTTTCCACAACATACAGTATCCTCTGCTCAAAGAAGAAAACAGCCAGAAAAAATAAAAGTTTTCAGGAAGTTTTTGAAAAACAACACTGACCAATTTTGATAGGGGCTTTGAGGGATTTGGGCTCAAGTTTACCTGGCAAGTTGTTCATTAAGAGTAAGTTCATGATCCCACAATTGATTTCAAACAATGATACAACTGTGTTCATCCCATAAGGAACTTCAGCTCCTCTGCTCAGAAGCTGAAGGACTGTGGTTTAATTCATCTTTAATACTGGAAAGATGGTCTCTCTTTTTGAGACATTTTGTCCTGTTTTCCTCATTTCCCTCTCTGAAGATCCCACATGGGCAGATTTCCAAAATCCCCATAAAAATCAAGAGGTGAAGCACTGGTTCTTCAGGTCTATGTCCACCAATCAAAGAAAGAGGATGTGAGCATCAAATGGGAACAAAGGGGTGAAGTAGAATTTCACAGCAGAATAATCTGAATTTAACAATGGACAGAAGGGCTAAAAAGAAAAGGTAGACAAGCCAAAATTGAAAGAACCCCTAGAGTTAAAGGATAAGAGGATTTGATACTGAATGTAAGCAGATAACATTAGCTATTCTCTGCTTATCCAACACAGCATTCCTTCTACCACAAACATCTCCCAGCTTTAGTGGGTAGCTCTGCTCCACTGCTGAGACAGCAGAGATCTGCAGGTACACATGTGAACAGGACACAACAAGAGAAAGGATGGGAAAATCTATGACAAAAAGCATGAAGTATTGGCAACATCTAAGGAATTCTTCCATTTGAAAAACCTGTGCATGGAAGCAGTCAGTGAGATATTCACTAGCCCCAAATTCAACACAACTGTGTTACTCTTATTACATCAACAGAGCCACACAAGAACATTTTGGTTCAGGCTTTTTTAAAAACAAAACTCATACTAAGAGAGAGTTTCAGGCATTACACCAAAACCATAACTATTTTTACTTTCAAATTTTTTTGCATTTATAAAAATTCCTTCCCACCTTACCCTAAAATTTAAAAGGGAACCAAGATATAGGTCTTCTTCCTGGTAATCCTGCAAATATTTTCATACTTGAAGAATTACACTGCATTTTATAAACCAAAAAAGCCCCAGTATTACCCTTTTTACTCCCCACAGGAAACATATAAAAACTTATTTTACTTGATATATTAAAACCTTGATAAAATTTATTCTTAATTTTCAAGGTGCACCTAAACATTCAAGTGTACACACAGTATTAATAAAAAAGTAGCACAAATTCAAATTAAAATTATTCAACAAATAATGTTTTCAAAATCACTAGTTAGAAAAAAATAAATGCTGTCTAAATACCTGATCCACCCCCTTCTCCAAATCCAAAGAAAAGCAGAATTTGCAGCATCTGGAGAAGCAAAACAGGCTGCAAATTCTGACAAGGATAAAGCAAATTATTGAATAGTGTTCTCCTCACCAAGCACAGCCTTGCCAACTCTTTTCCTTTATAATTCAACTGTCAATTCAAGGACTTCAGCAGGCCTGATCTATTGTGGCAATACCACTAAGAGAACAGGAAGAGTTTTGGGAATGCAGAATTCAGTCATTCATAGCTTTATACTTCAAGACTAACACCTTGCCAACTTCCAAATGTTCTGCCCTCCAAGGACAAGGGCAAGCACTGTGGAAAACAGTGAGCCTGCTTAGCTTTATGCTGATGAAGTTACCCTGTTAATGTCAGTGGTATTAGTCAAGGTTAAAATTGAACATATTTTTATTTTTTTCCTTGATAGTTAGATGAGACAAGTATGTAAGGATCATCCTGCCAAACATGCAGAGCCTTGAAGATCAGAAATTCAGAAGAGAACAGAACATCCTAAACAACCAGATAAACTAATCTACTCTACTCTCTGCTACAGCAGTACAAAGTCCAGTGCTAGATGAGAGCACTTCATCTGAAACAGCTGACATAGAAAAACAAGAGGAAAAAAAGCTCTGCTGACCAGTATTCAAAATAAGAGACTGAAGTCTAGCTAAATATGCAGTCACACACACTTACCATACTTTCAGAACTACAGAAAATAAGTGTATTCTCTGCACATGTGTGTAGATAATTAGGGCCAGTCTATCAAATGCACTTCAGTTTGCAGGCTATTTATCACATTTTGATCTTCTGCAATAAGGTTCAATGAGCATTGGAAGACACTAAGAGCTACCCATTTCCTTATGATCTGCCCATTTCTTTAGTGAAAGAATCAAGCTAATAAAAATCTTCTCTTCCATGGCTCCCCACATGTACCAGATTTATTTTTTTCTTTTTTAACACACTTGAACCATGTCAAAAAAACCCGCTGGATATGGACAGTTCACACTTGAGATCTTGGCAGTGTAAAAAAAAAAAGCTGCTATGCCTTGTCTACCTATAAAAATGAATCATTTGTAGCCACATCAATAAAAACTACTAGTAGTGTTGTAAGTATAATCACAATCAGGACTTACAGCATGGCCAGGAATTTCCTGGGCTTGAGAATAGAAAACTACAACAGAAGCAAAGAAAAGATTAAATTTATAGCTTTGTGGTTACAACTCAGCACTTCAAATTCATACACAGTTAAAACTAAAGCTTCAAAAACAGGGGAAAAAAATATCAAATTCTCACCAGCTGATAGGTCAGACCCTCTCATGAAGAGTGGTAAAACAAAGCACCCAGGACATTATACATTATTTAGAGAAATGCAAAAAGTATTTTGATTCCCAGCCAGTTTGAACAATACAACCCTACTGTTTATCAGTGACTCCATTTTTTAAATGTCTGTATAGACAAAGAATGGAACAAAAAATTGTCTTTACAAGTCCAAGCAAATGAAATGGCTATTGCAAAGAGAGGTAGTAAAGAGAAATTAAATCATCACATACTCACGAACATCCTGTATAATGTGAAACTTCCAGTGTAAATTAATGTCAGCTTTGTTTTAAAGCTTTAATTAGCATGAAAACTTAGAGTGATCATTTCTGGCAGATGGTGTGCTTCAACACTTCCTAGGGGTAGGCTCAGCAGAGGGGAGATAGTGATTAAATGTAAATGTGTGGCCACACAGTTTCTCCCAAAATATCCAAAGCTCTATTCTACAGAGTCCTACACTACACATACAGGGCAAAGGCAAAATTAACTCATTTTTCGTTCTTTCAAATGCTAAATTTCTCATACATGTACTGTAAGCAGTTAAGTATCTTTTCTAAAAAGTCTGAAGTGGACACTAAGGCTTTTGAAACATTAGGGGTTTAAAATATGCCTTAGTGCCTTTTTTACATGCCTTTAAAAAATGGCATGTAACTCCACAAACTGCACAAAAAATTAATAAACTTATTTCTAACAAACTGTGTCTAGCTTTGATTTTATTGCTGTGCTAGATTGTCCATCCTAAATTTGACATTAAATTCTTTCAAAGCATCATGGCCACCAACAACATCAACTTTGTACAAATCCAGATCCTATTTTTGACCTCTTAACAATTTACAATTTCACACTGGAGCTGTTATTAAACTGAATTTCACTTAATTTTGTCACAAAGCCTGTTTATTTCAACAGGAATACAGGCTATTTCAAGGCAATAGAGGAATTACCAGTACTGAGAAAGGAGTACCTTTTCTCTCCTTCACTGTCTTTTAACTGATTGTGAAGATCACATCTTTATTAGCCTGACTCACTGACAACACAATGTTGAACCCATCATACCACCTGCATTACTTCTCTCCCCACAAAACAACCTTTGAACCTCTTTGAGAGTGGGGTATCAAAGATACATTTCTTTCTCACAGTATTCTGTGATTCTTTTATCTTGCAACAGTGCTAACTTCAACTCAAACCTCAACTGGAGAAAAAACATCTTCAGAATATGCCTCATGCTCCTCTCTCCTTTTCCTTCTGTGTGTAGTTTGGCCTACTAATAAACCAACAACTGTCAGCAAGAGAGGACAAGAGGAGATGGCCTCATATTGCACCAAGGGAACTTTAAATTATTAGTAATACATTTATTAGAATTTTTTTTTTCCACCAGAAGGGTTGTAAAGCATTGTAAAAGACTGCCCAGAGAAGTGCTGGAGTTACGATCCCTAAAAGCGTTCAAAAAGCGTTTGGATTTGGCACTCGAGGACATCATTTAGTGGTGAATGTGGAGGTGATGAGTTTAGGAACAGAAGATACTATAGCTGTCAGCTGACAGTTCAAGAAGCAATCACTTGTTCTGCTCTCTCTTGCAATCCCACTGCCTCATGAAACAGAGAGCATGGTATCAATACTGGAATCTAGTTTTGCTCTGGGATATTTGCATGTCTTTGTCCTATTCCATCTTCTTTATAACGTCTCAGAAATTCCTTGCATCTCTACAATGAGATAACATTCAAGTATGTTTGTATCAGAGCCAGTACCAGACCCACAGAGATAACTACTGTGTTAAGCCAAGACTACCTGAGTACTGCTGACATCCAACCAAAATGGCAAAGATTGTCAAAACAGGCCTTTGACAGCTGTCTTTATCACCACACTCAAACTTACTGTGGTAGAGATAATTCTGCATTGCTTTTAGGTCCTGTTTATTTGAGGGACATTTGGCTGCATTAATGAAAAAGCATGAAAATGCCACAAGTCTGCTAAACTGTAATGTCACTCATGGAGGACCATAATAATCCGAATGCAGTGGAAATTTTGGGTTTACTGATGGCAGCCACAAGACACAGGCCAAAACAAAAAGCTACTTGTTCTAGCAACAGATGGGAATTTGAACAATTTTCCTTTAAGTAAAGGTATCATAATACAAGGCAGAGCTAAATAAAGATAGATAACCCACGGACTAGTCAAAGGGAAACTACAATTTAGCTTTATTCAGGTTTAATTATGAATGTCGGCTAATAAAGAACATTACACACAGCAGCTTTAGTTTTACATGATAAAATGAGAATTCTGTTTTAAAAGTTAAATTCTTCACTTTCAAGAGTGAATTCTTTTTTAGCTAATAAAACTACCTTTCAAGAGCTCAGCTGATTCCAACTCTGGTCATTTAATTATTTCTAAAAGACTCAAACTCAGATGTCAGCTTTCTCAAGAAAGAAATTTTTTTTCTCCTTGAACGAAATAGAAGAGATGTACATTCACAAACCAAGAAGAGAACACATTCTTATTGTAATGAAAATTGACAAGACAATTTCTCCAAGTTATCAGAAAAATTTCAGAATCGGAAGAATTCTATTAGGAAATGACACAGTTCATTATTATTTTTCTATTCTCACCAGTTTGGCTTATTTTTTGTTTCACAAGATAATGTGATGCATATTTATATATTAAAGACAGTATTACTCACTTTGAATTACTGAAATGTTATCATAGTTATGTTCTTTAAGTTAGAATTAATCAAACAATGACATGACTGAGCCACAGTTCAAAACACTCATATCCATGTGCACATGATCATTGCAATCCTAATGACTATTAGCTCTGGCCCACTGGCATCAAACACAGCACTTAGTTTGAACAGAATACCATGAAAATGTTTCATTAAATGTGTTTCTGTAAATAGCATTATAGCAATGAAAGACTGATATACTCCTGACTGCAGAATATTCCTGTAATGTTACACTATTTCACAAGTTTCTACACTGAATTAAAAGGGCTTTTTTTGCAAACACCCTAATAAGGAAACATGGACTCCCCTATACTATTAGGCCCAGATAATTTCAATGTGAGTGTAAACATTAGAATGCATACCTTAACACATATGGCAAACTGCTTACCACAGGAAAATCAGACTTTCTCTCTCAATCTTCCTTTAAACTAATGAAAAGTGCAGTGTCATTGCAAAAAGATTCAAGAAGTGATATATTTGCTGACTGCTAAGTTGGTACTGTCTTCTGCTCTAACACAACTGTGCTGTCAGGTCATGGAGCAGAAAATATAATGATTCATTGTAAAAATTAAAAAAAACAATTGTTAGAAGTTGTTAGCATAGCATTCAGAGTATGTTTTAGCAAAGTAATTGAAAGATCAAACAGGAATAGCATTTGGTGCTGTGACTCAATATACACAAATTCTATTCACAGGCTGCACTAACATCCTTTGAATCTCTTTATTAATCCAAAAGCATTGTTTTAATTCTGACCAGGCAGACCCTTGCTGACATTTTCTTCTCAAGCATTCTGTTTGCACTCTTACTGGTTGTGCGCCGAAGCGTTCTTTACAAGACAAGGTTATATTCATACGACAAATTATCAGTAGGATTTGGTCTCTCAAGAAAATCATGTTTAGTAACTGCTCTTGAAAAAGAAGATCTAAAATACAACTTCAGAGTGTATCACCATATTCTTTTCATGGCAACACCCCAGGCTGCTGGCATTCCCTAAAAGTAGGTAAATAAAAGAAGCAAATGATGTTTAAAAGTCAGTTCATGTAAACAGGTACAGTCAGAGGTCAGTGACAGAGGAGTACTAAACCCACTTAGATCCTTTCTTCTTTTAAAATGAATGGGTTATAGAGAAGAAAGTCTTCTTTTTAGATGAGAAGAAAGCTTGATCCCATAAAGCACAAGCAAAAAGCATAAGAAAACTATTCTACACACACAGCCGTACCTAATTAGAAATCTTCTTCACTCACAAGACTTGAAAACAAAAAAAAAATTGTAGCAATGGACACAGCAAGGCTGTAAATCCTCATTCAGAACTTATAATTTGGGTATCTTTTCTCAGCCTTTTACTCCATCAGCCAAGCAAATAAACATTCTCTTATTTCCATGTCTTTAACTGATCCACTGCATTACACTGAATTTTTCTTCTGTTAGCAGGTATTTTTTTCCCATTTTATAGAACTCAATATTAAAAAAAAATAAAAAAAAGGACATTTACAAAATTAATTACTTTTTGTAAGCAATGAAATATCTGTGATGATAATAGGTTCCCAAAAGAAAGGCTAGCTATAAGAGTATGGGTCTTAAGAGTTTTGCGTATGTTAACCACAAAGTCAGGCAGGAATAATAAATAGGGATAATCTGTCATTAGCTCAGTGTACATGGGGTTCCACTAAGTTTTCATGAAGAAGGCTTACACATAGCTTGAGATTTGAGGCAGCTGGAACACCAGTCTCCTTCTCTTCAGCCCTCCATCCATATTGCATTGAATACAAATCAAAACCAAGTTTGAACAGTTATGACTTCTTGTTTAAAATTGCTCTGTTACAACAATGCAAAGAGTCATCTCAAAGCAATTCAGTACCTTAAAAAAATTCCTCCATGGGAATAGTACACACAATATTGCACCTTTTAAACATGCAAAGGCAAGACACAGTCATTAGAAATTATTTAGGTCTTCCCTCAAGACCTAAATTGAATACTAGGGAGAAAACCTAACTTAGTTATAGTTAACAACTGTAACTATGACTGGGCCTTTAGAGGCCTAGAACAGTATGTAATAATCACTATGCAACTAACATATGTAAATTAAGGTTTTACAACATACCTGGCATGGAGTTCGCTGCTCTTTCCATTTTCTGGAGGGTACTCTTCTATAATGTCCTGTACAAGAGGTGGCTGCTGCCGTGCTCTGGTATAAGGCAATGTTCCCACGTAGCTAAACATATCACAAGACCTAGAGGGAACTATTCCCTTCTTCTTCCTGGGCAAAGTGCCATGGATAGAGATGCCTTGGAAGGAGTTTGAGCGATGCTCAATTGGTGAAGATTTTGTGGTCAAAAGGTCCATGGAAGAAGCTAATGAGAACTGGTGGTTCACTGAGCCATTTCTGGGAAGACTTGAAAATTTTCCTGCAGCTATCATTTTTGGTTCTGGAAAAACAAAACCAAGATTTCTTACTGTGCATCAATCATCAAAGCCCTTACTTAAAGAAAGTTAAGTAGCATGATTAACAAAGGCATCTGAAACTGAACTTTCACTTTGCACTGAGGCAGTCAGGTACCTCAAGACCCAGTCACACTGCTGCCAATGCACATCAAGCCCACACGTATATAACTTTATACATCTTAAAATCAAACAAAAAACAACCAGTCTGGACAAACATGCAAGAGCAGGCTGTGAACAATTCCCCATTTTTATCCACCAAGTTCCTCTGTTTTGCTTTTTCACATCCTCTGCAAACTCAAACATCAACTTGAATCACTGCCAAGTAAAGTTTTAAGAATATTTGTCAAAAAATAAAGGACACGACATCTTGGTTTGGAAGAATCTGTTTTTAAACCCAGTAATTGGCACACTGTAAGGAAAAACCTGTTGCTAAGGAGTCTTACTCAAGTAATAAATCTAGCAGATAACTGGTCACATATTTCTAACAGGCTGTAAACTAAACGGCTCTACTCAAGAGATAAGGGCAGGAGCAGATTACTGGAATTCTCTTCTTCAGCATGCCCAGCCTGCTGGCTCAAATCGCTGTTGACACAGAGATTTGCATGGCTGTCAGTCTCTGGTACAATCAATTACAGTCTGCCATACAGTACAGGTTTTTCTGTTAGTGTGAGCAAAAACTTTGTGAGACAAACACTTCAGGCTCATTAACAAATTACAGTTCTGCTCCTCAAAAAATGCTGCCCTGTGCTCAGTTTATAGTGTTGTATTGCAGAAGACACACTGCTGCCTTATCCTATGTGGTTGTAGTAGCCAGCAAAAGCCACTCTATGAAACATACCACCAGACCTAAAGGGCAACCAGCCCTGTATTATTTCACCTAGGTGTTAGTCAGCCAGGTGCTTCCCATAGAAACTGAACAGCCACTGATGCTGCAGAGATTGATATGAGTTCAGAAAGCCAGAAGTGCTTCTGGAAATAATAGTTATGGACAGGGGGAATCTTGACCTCGGTCAAGTTCCATATTGAAAAATAAGATGAGCACCCTGAAGGCCCAGCAGCCTGGAAGTCAGCTGCTCACAGCTGCACAAGAATTCCTCCTGTTTTGGGGAATGCACAGGTGTTGCAAGGAAAACAGAGGTGCCTCTATAGTCCTCCCGCTCCCTTCTCCACCCTTAGCATCACAGCCACCATATCAAAATGTTTCTACACTGAAGCTACTGTTACTTCTACTCAGAGATTATAGTAACAGGCTTACTTTCACAGTAATGCTAAAGCTGATATCAAAGTATGTAAAAATTCTGCTTTTTCCTGTCAGCTGCACTGCAGAGATTCCCCAGCTGGATAAGGTTTTCAGACTTCAACAACAAATCTCTTCCCCATTCTCCGGTATTGAAAGTTCTACAATCAATACTTACTAATTAATTTTTTTTTACTCTTCAATTTGCCAAGCCTCTGTCAGAGCACAGGTACTATGAACTATAGTAAAAAAGTCTCTGGAAATAGCACTTCTGCCTAGGGAGAATCTGTTTGACTCTGGTAACATCTCTTAATGAAAAGAGTAGAAAAGATCTGAGGTGTTAGCAAAGAACTGACATTTTTTGTCACACAGATGCAAATAAAATACAAAAGCCTAAAGAAACCAAAACAAATTCTCACAAAAATTCTGCCATAAATTGTCACACTGATGTGATGGGAAATACTAAATTAGCTCTCCATTTATGATGTGGTTGGAGGACACAGTTTCTGCTAGTTTTGGCAAGTACTAAAAATATCACATAATTATTTTCACAATAATTGCGGTAAAGTTAGTTTTGCATTACAACTGTTCTAAGCAAAATAACTGGTCCACAGATATGAAGATCTAAAATGCAAATGCTTCTGCAACCTTCTCTAGCTAAAGCAAACTGACTGATCTTGTTTCTTGTAAATTCAGCTTCATTATTAGAACAGAATTATATAAACTACCTCCAACAATTGGGGGGAAAAAGGCTTCTTATAATTCACACAATCATTTGAAACTCAACTTTGTGTATTCACTGTAGAAAAGCAAGAAACACTGTTTATGGAGTCTGAAAAACCAGAACCTAGCTGGCTCATATTGTACAAATCTTGGTTTTCTCCTTTCAGGGCCTGCTGAGAGTCTGTATTTAATTATTGTACTTTCTTATTGGTTTATATAAAAACCACCCCCAAACCTCTGTTCCAACTGGTTTAGTTCAGGTTAAGTTTTCCTCAGCCTTTCCTGCAAGGTTCCCATGGCTATGCTGAAATGGAACACATTACTTGCAAGCAGGTATCAAACCCAAGCTTATTAATGTAAACACAGAAAACTTTGGTTTAATAGCTGATGAGTCCACAATAGACTTACTGTGACATGAAATTGTCAACCATTTCATATTTTAGAATCCACAAAGAAAGCTGAGAATTCACTCTCCTAACCCAACCACAAGGTAATTCTTACAATGACCCAGAAGGTTTTCAATCCAACAGTCTGAGAGTTTTCAACAAACTAACGACCCCCTGTTGTACAGCACTTTTCATGTCACCCCTCCTCCTAAGAAGCCCTTAAGAATCAGAACCAAACTCCTAGAGTTGACCTAATAGTTCCTTCTTTTCAGTAGTAGTCACATGACTTACAAATTCAATACCTAATCCTCAAATTCATACCTGAGTAGTTTTGAGGAATCAAGGTAGAGTTCCACAGTTAGTACAAAAGTACCTACATTCAAGAACTTGCAATACATGTAGCCACAAGTACGTGTGCAGCTTTGATAATATTTCTAACAATCCTCCCTACAAAACCTCTTAAAAAAAACCCTCAAAAAATCCCAAACAAACAAAAAACCTCATAAAACAAAACCCAAACAAATAAAAAACCCAACCCAAACAAAAAAACCCCAAACAAAACTGAGAACAACTGGTCTGCTAGCTTCCACCCCACATTTATCTGCTTGCCCCTGTGCTGCTGTACTATATAGTCTTCATAAATATTAAAAGAGAACTACAACAATCAGCTTGGCAACAGAAGTCCTGGCAAACTATCCATCCAGTTTTCTTGTATTGAATATAAACACTGGAAAGTGGAAGCCTCTTCAGCTGAAGACTCTGAAATGTCTCAAATACTTTAGTATATGATTCAAAGAATGTTTGACTTTACCAGATATAGAAAACCTGAAAATTTTACTCCCTACCCTAAGAGACAGTGTGCCTGGAACATTGGCCATTATGGAATCAACAACAGAAATGGTAGAAATTGTAACAGAACAATGGCTCAAAATTAACTGAAATTTAATTGTACACATTCCTATTTGTCAAAATGCAGCAACTAACAAAACAGAACTCTTTGGAAGTCATGCAAATTTCCCCTACCTAGGTGCAAACTAGATGGACTTGTGTCAATATAATGTTAAAAAAGGCAAATGAATGTGTATTTATACATAGAGTGGCACTTCTCTTTCTTCAGTTTGTAATTTGGAAGAATTTATGGGAACAGAATTGTTAGGAGTCACATTGTGAATTCAAAGAAGTAGAAAGCATGAAAGGTTTCCAGGTAACTTCTGACGGGTTCTAGTTTTTTGTTATGAATGAGGGTGAGCAAATACAAATGAAGAAGCCTCTCAAATCAACATGGCATTTAGGATAACAGTAGGGGATTGGACATAAAATAAAATACGTATCTGGTGGACAAATCCATACAGCTGGGGTTTAGTTTCTTCACATCATTGCTCAAAACAAAAATAATCATGAACAATGAAACAAATAACTTTCAGTTCCCTAAAACAACACCCTAAATATCCTTTTGCTTGTGCCATCTTTGGGATGCAAATCCAAATTTTCTGGCTCAGCTTGCCCTCATGAAATCTTTCTGATGTTCACACAGTCTGAGGAAGTGCTCTGATGGTTCATTCAAAATGACTCTGGTATAGGATTAAGTGCCCTTTCCATACCAAAACATAATACAACCAAAGGCAGTGGCTTCTACTTTTTTTGTTTTGATACATCGGAGAAGGAGAAGTGAAGGAAAGGCAAATCTTCAGTTCAGCCTCAGAGATGCATGAATGGCACAGCAAACAGTCCAAGGGTCCAAGGTGTTCCACTCATGCTAGTGGAAACCGAAAAACAATTTCAGAATTCCAAATCAAAATCTCAAGCTATTTCAAAACTCAGCGTTATATCTAAATCAGTTTTGGACATTAAAAGACACACATTTTACTCACAGCCTTATTGACCTGGCATTTGGGTGATTCTCTTTCATAGAGCAAAATCACTGGAGTTTATACCTGGTGTTATCATATCACCAGTCTTGACCATTATATAAGCTATGAAGCTAAGAGGGCTTGAATATGGTTTAAGATATTCAGCTGAGTGTTCCCAGGTATTTAAAAGATGGAGTCAACTTTTGTGAAAACTCTATGTACTTTTACCACATCAAATCTCCTCACAAATTCCTCCCACCCATCTCCCATCCCTCCCTTGAAATCAGCAACAATAAATTTCAACAAGTGGAAGATCCATTACTCTCTTCTCCCTGGTAAGTTGCTTGGCATATATGCATGCACTATGCAGATGTGCACAGAAAAAAAAGGGAAGAGAACATCCTTAATGGTGAAGAAAGTCAAGGTCAGGACAAAAAGGCAGATGAATTTCCCCAGACTTTTTTTATTCTGTGTGTGCAGTAAGAGAATAAGGGAAAAAAAAAAAAAAAACAACAAACAAACATGACTTAAAAGCCTCTAAAGTTAACGTATCATAGGAATAAATACAACAAAACCGTAGCCATTATAAATTCAACATGGATTTCATGCTGTCTCCCTAGAAGCAGTGTAGTATTCTTCATTATTGTAACAAAAAAGAAAGGATTTCTGTTCCCCAAAATGGCTTAGAAGCAGCTTTCTGCAACCTGTTCTTTCCTGCTTTTGTAATGAAAAAGAGAAACTGATGCAGTAGCTTCTCTAGCAAACATGTCACAGGACTTTGAGAAAAATATTAAGGTTCAAGAACCTACAGCCTGTTATGATACAGAGACATAGATTGAGAAAGCACATGCAGTAGTTCAAAGGCTTTAAGCTACTATCAGCAAAAAAACATGAGTCTGTCAAACATCAAACATCCCCACAAGATTAGTCAGGTCACTGCTTCCAAAGGGTCTTGAAATGCTATCACAATGTTCATGCTCTCCTTCTCTCTCTTTATATATGCCACACAATTTCCACCCTCCCCCCATACATCCTTGAGCTATATATATAATATGTTATTTTTTAACTATTATTCTCATGCAACAGCAAACATAGGCCAGGATACATTACTTTTGAAATGTCTTTTTTTTTCCAAGATGAGAGAAACAGATAAACCCCATAGTTCTATTTGGGAATTTTTACATGTACAATGCCTTCATATCTATAAAAAATGCCAAGAAAACGTGATCCTTGAAGATGATTCAGTAATAAGTACAGCTTTCTTCATTTGGCCATGAAATTATCTCTGAAATGCAAGTGCCCAATCAGTTAGGTCAGTAATCCTGAACAATATGAAACCCTGACTTGAAATAAACCTTCTCTCCCCATTTTGCTGGCAGAAACAGAGAACTTTACCAAGGTTACAGTCAAATCTAAGTTTTTTTTTAGCCAGTGCTTCAAAAATACAACCTTTTGTTCCTTCTCTGGTAAAGGAAGCAATTTATTTTGACTGCTCCTCTGTTCCCGAAAAAAAAAAAAAAAGAAAAAAAAAGAAAAAAAAAAAAAAAAAAACCCACTTTAACTGAAAAACCTTTTCAGCGTTACTGTTTTGAACTAACACCGCCTTTCAGAAATCACAAATTCGGACAGAAAGAAGTGCTTTTGTGCCCTCTCCCCTTTAAAAGACAGAGGAGGAAAAAAAAAGGACACAGCGTTTCTTTTCTCGGTATCTCGAGTACATACCAGTGTTTTATACTTATTTAACAGCTTTCCATGGGATCAATTCCCACAAAACCTAAGCACTTGGATCCACCGTCTCGGCAGTCACTGTCACAGCTATGGCATTTCCAGCAGCCTGCAGGCCAGCCCGGGCAGCCCTGCCCTGCTCCCTGCCCCGACAGCGGTGTGGGGACACGGGGACAGCCGCACACACTCACACACAAAAACAACTCTGCATCCTCTGCCCGAGAGGTCCACGCTGTCCCCGCAGTTACCGGCTCTGACCCCCGCTGCTTCTCTCCAGGCTGTCTGAGGATCGGCTGGAGCGTCTGTCCTGGCCAAGCGACCTCCCGGGAGTGAGCGCCACCCGGGCCCCTCCCTCGGGGCCGCGGAAGCGGAGCGGGCAGCCGGCCAGATGGCAGGGGCGGCCAGAGCCCGGACCCGCAACAACAGCGGCGCGGAGCTGCCAGAAAGCGAGCCGGGGCGTTCTGGGAGAGCCCAAGGTCTGGCCGTGCCGCGGCAGGAGCCAGCGCGTAGCCAGCACCAGCCCGCCCCGCAGAAGCACAGTTGGCGATTACTCAAGGGTGACTCAACCGGAGCCTTCCAGGAGCGCCTTATCGCTCGCGGCCCGGTCCGCGGCAGCCCGGCCCCGGTTCCGAGCCTCTCCCGGCCGCCACACGCGCCCCTCGCGGGCGCCCCTCACCTGGGGCGGGAGGCGGCTCCGGGCGCTGCGCAGCCCCGGGCGCTGCCTTGCGGCTCCGGCCACACCCTCCGGGCGCTCCGGCTGAGTCTCGCCGAGCCCCCGGCGCGCCAGCTCCCCGCGGGCCCTGACCTCCCGCTGCCTTTTTGCACAGATTTAACAACTTGGCCTCCATAATTTCGTCTCTCAAATTAGCACTATCGCAAAAATTAACAGTTCGCTAAACCCACCGTGTTCACGGACGATTCAGAGCCTATTCACACACAATTCACTTGCGTTGGTAGGCGCCCCCCTCATCCCACCAAGTCGCGTGAAGTTACTTGCGCAACAGGTTGGTGGGATAAAACGCATCTTCCTCAACAAAGGGTCAAATAGCTGCACAGAATCGGGAGCTATTGACAGAACAGATGGTCACCTACCCTCCTTTTGTAAAGTACACCTTCAAAACCAGGAGATAATTACAGATACAACCTTCATTTTCAACTAATTATCTCAAGCACCTTCAGCTGCACCATTGACTCAGCCACGGGGCTTTTGCTTTAGTACAAATCAAGGCACACTCAGTAGACCTTTAAAGCACTGTCTCGATCAGTTTAACACAGTATTTGTCTCTTTCTCGTTGGTTCAGTCCTTCAGGCTGCCTGGCCAACATTTCTCTGGTTTTACCACAGTTATTCCATTTTTTTTCGATTTCCAGTGTATCAGTATTCATAAAATTTCATTTTTTAAACCTATTCACTGTTATCTTATGTGCATTAGCTTTCCAGAGGCAAATGCTTTTCTGCCTAACCAAATATTTAATTGATTTTGACATTTAATATTTGATCCCTACTTGTTGTATGGTGGTTCTGTTTTGGGAGATCCTCTTAATGCATTATATTAATTTCCCTCTAATATTCAATCCTTTCATTCTCTTTCTCCACTTTTACCAGGACTAGCTTTAATAAACTGCTTCTGATGTATCTACTTCAGAGCCTGACTACATAATGTTGATGAAGTTGTGGTCCTAAGATATCTAAATGATAAATGCAATTAAGGATCAAATTATTTATGTTCCAGGACCTCTGCATATTATCAAGCCAATAATCAAAAATAAAGGAAATTCTCATGTTCTCGCACTGAGTTAAACATCCAACAGTGACTGCAGCAGGATTAAAATTCCACATGATATCACAGTGAAATCTCTGGGTACTGGGTAGAATTAGAACATCTTCCTCTCTATAATTTGGTGTTTTACTCATTGTCCATAAAACTGAATTTTGCAATCTCAGCCATCTGAAATATCTCACAGCAACTGATTTTTTTTTAAATGAAGCAATTCAAACCAGAAAAAACCCTGGACCTTCATTTGAAGTGTGGCTAGAGTTTAAGGAACATTTAGCTGATCAAGACAAGATTCTCTAGCCATCATGTAAGTTGCTGAAGTAGGTATTGGGAGATGAATATTCTTGGGAAAATCTAGGAATTTTCATAGATATGAGTAGAATGTTTGCATAAGAAAGCTCACGTAAAATGAAGTTTAGTGTAAAATTAAAGAAAGGAAAATTAAGGCAGAGAGTAGTGTTCCAATACTGAGTAAGGGACAGAAACAGAAGATTAGAAAATTAAATGTATTGAGTACACTAAGGTAAAGGAAGCTCAGTAGCATTTCTGACTGGTGTTCCCCTTCCCGTAACACCACCAGTTCCTTAAGGCAGCCATGAGCAGTAGGAAAGCATTGTCAGTGTCAGTGTTACCACACACCTTTTACAACAACTTCCAAACCAGAAAAATTGAAGTAAATGTGAAAGACAACAGCTTTCAAAAAGATCCATTCACTGGTGATGGAACATAAGTCACTACTTGTGGCATGCTGACAGACAGATTTCTATATTTTTCTCCCCACAAGTTACAAAAAATTATAGTATCCTCTTGACAGAGCCTTGAAGTTAAGATCTAAATTCAAACTAATTTCACTTAAAACAAGGCTTAACTGCACACCAAAACCTCACTCTGTTCTTTTGTCAATTGTTTTTCCCAAATGCTTCATCATTTGAGCTACTGATAAACTAGGAAAACTACCAAATCTTGACTAGCTGATGGTACTCTGCAATCATCTCGCTGATTGTGAAAAGTATTGAGGATGGAGAGGTACCAGAACCGTTTCAGGCACAGTAACAGATTCCAGACAGAACTTCACTGGCACGAGTAACAATCTGTGGAAATTTCCCATAGAATATTCCAGTCATAATCTTTCTTCAAAATATACTTGAGAGATGGAGGGGAAAGGAACCGAAGAACACCAGACTGTGATCTCCTGTTGGACACCAAAATGCCTCACCAATATGTCCAGTGCAAGAAAAAATGGCATTAGAGTGAGAGAACAGAAAGAGAAGTTGAGATACGTGGATTCCACATTCAGTTCTAGTATTCTGACCCACTTCCTGTATGACATATACTGACATTTTTGTAACATACATCACAGTGGTAGTTATTTTTCTCGGGGAGGACTGTATAGTACTCTATCAGCTTATCAAGTGGAAGATGCTACAGAAATGCCAACTATTCTTTTCCTCATTGAATAAAGGAAAATGTCTTGCTTCTCTATCTAAACCGCATGTTTCACAGTTCAGATGAAAGTAATTTCAAACCATGCCAAAAACTGCAATCTGTTAGCACATAGCATGGTCTCTACTGGCCAATTCTAATCACTCAGGAAATTTTTAGGCACTGTAGTTACATAGGAAGTAGTGTCATGCTTGTCATTTTTTTATGACTAAGAACCAAAAAAGGGGCAGTAACTTCCTTAGGAGCATGACTACACACTAAGTAATGGGATTGTAGCTGGGCAGCCCTGCCTAAACTGTGATTACTCTTACTTGCATGAGTCATTGCATTCTTTTCCTAAAGTTTTATTTTGTCTTCAGGTGAAACTGAAAATTGGTCTTTGTCTTCCTGTTTGACAATTTACACAACCCATCCTTGCACATACTTGATGCAAAGCCATTAAAGAAAATCTGCCTACAGGATGCAAGAAGGAGAAATTCACAGGACTGCCTACAATAGCTCCACTGGTGGCGAGTTACTTTAGATTAAACTAGATTAGATTCCTCATTGCAAAGCTTTTATTGTTTTGGTACTGTCTATCTACTTTGGAAATGAGTTCACTGAGCTGTGGGATGAAGTCTGGAAGCATCAAGGTCCTGAAAGGAGCACAGCACCTTTGTCTAGCCCTCCCCATCAGCATTCCATTTTAACCTGCCATACCCCTGAGCCATCTTTTTGTCTATATGGCATCATGCTGTCTATCACCTTGCCACAGACAGTAGCACTGGAGCATTGTCCTTTGTGACACCAACCTGAGGGAGGCTAAGAAAGCAGCAGTGTGCTGGCCATTGCTGGCCACACATCACACATTGCTGGGGCCTTCCATGGCCACCCTTGACTTCTGCTTTCTGAAGGAGGGGAGTATGTACAGGTGCATCTTTTCACCTCCAAAGACACCCAGAAAAGCAGCTAACTGAACAGGAAAGTGAGGAGGAACACAACTGGGACACAGGTCCCAAGACCTGTGCTGCTATAGCTTGCATGCTTTAACTATGCCAAGAGTTGGCATAAGAGTACTGGCCAGTTCTTGAGACCACTTTCAAATGTGCTTGGCTTACAGGAACAAAGAAAACATTGGGACACAAGAAGTGGATTAATTTGGAAATTTCAATTTGTCCTTAAATGTCAGGATTACAGTCTTCCTCAAATAGCCAGGAGAAAACACATTTACTCCAAAAGCACTGTTCTGCAGCTGCAGTGATAAAATGCAGAAGTAACTATACATGATGAGGACATGACATGTGTGGATTACTCCTCACACAGCAGTTCATGTAGATTCCCTGATGAACAAAAGTCAAAGCAAGTTGCTACTATAGACTTGTCTTAGAACAAAAAGGACCCAAAATAAACAAAATGCTACACTCAAGCCTTGACTCCCACAGATGCCACATAGAAAAAGTAATGATCACAGCTGTTGGCTAGGAAATTAAGTTTATTTGCCGGTAATTTCAAGTTAGTCAAAGACATCAGGGCAAATAAAAATGCTCCAGCACTTGGAATCCGACAATATTTATTTAGAAACCTATGAGCTATGGCAATTGTGATTTCTAATGTCCTCCCTGGCTGCCAACTGAAACAGGCAAGTTTAGTCAGCATCTATCCAGACATCCAGAATAAAACTACCAACATGGTCTCTTGCTATTTGATCTGTCTTAGGTCTGGAGACACAAGGTCCTTCAGAAACTCTCAAAGAGTTACTTGTTAGGAGATGGCATTCAGAAACCTTGCAATCCCCAGCCTCAGAAAAGCTTGCAAGCAGACACATCCCATAACTGATCATTCTGCAAACAGTGTTGTAGTACAGCAAGAGAGTTTGAAGAGTTATGTAAACTCAGTCATTGTCAGATATAGTACAAGAAAACTATCATCTTGAACAAAAAATAACAAGTAATAAAAATTATTAATAATAAATCACACATTCTGTGGCAATAATATGTTGTGCCCCTTTCCCCCTCTTTCAGTTTGGTATTGAAAAATCATGTGAAGCAACTTGTGCTGGCATTGATTAGACAGCCTTGTTTCAAAAGTTGAAAATACACTGGTAAAAGGACACTAAATCCAGTTTTCTTTTATTGACTAGTTTTGGCAAATGATACCTTAAACTGGAAAGAGGTTGGACAAGGTCTTATGGGTCCCTTTTTACCAGAGGGTCTGTTTTCCTCTCTTTGCTTTTAGCAGTGGTAGAACTGTTACTTGGGATCTAAGACTTCTTGCAAGATTATGTTTCTCCATGTTTCTGTAAAAAGTCTCAAATACAGTTGAATTACCAGTCTCTCTTTGCCTGTGACAGATGTTTTTCATTTCAAACATAACTGATGTAGAGGCAAGGATAAAGGGCCAGAAAGCACCAGTAAGCAAATGTGGAACTTTCAGTAGATGAAATGGTACTGTCAGAGGTGTTTATTAAAACTCTGTAACAGCATTTACATTGCTGCCTTTCTCAAACAGAGCAAACAAAAAACTCCAAATCCTTGTGTCTCTCAGTGAGACCACACAGGTAGCAATGCCACCTCTATCATGCAGATCAAAGTGTTCAAAGCAGCTTCCTCTCCCTCTGTTGGCAAAGTTACCAGCATGCTTTAGCATGAGGTTGGAATCTGACAGGTTGACACTACATACCACTGCCCCAAAGCACTCTGGCTGCATTTGTACTGTTTCGAAGAGCAAAAGCACCAGAATGTGTAGAAGGACTTTATCTGAGAGTGACAAAGGCAAGATATTTGTGGCTGACAATGCCAAACTAGTCATGGCTTTGTGCTAACTATAATGGTCACCTAATAAAAACTCAGGAGAGAGCACTTCAGTTATTTTACACCTTTTTTGAAGATAGACTTCTCTATTTATATTATCCCAAGCACAATTCAGGCTCTGTAGTGCTTGCTCAGGTTCCTTCTAAATACCACAGAACTTAGGTCTTCCATGTAATGACAAGAAATCACTTCATATTTAACTTCATATTACTGCAGCATGGCAAGAAATACAACATAGGCAGAAACAGTTATCTAAGAATTTAAATGCAAAATCTAAAAGCAGAATGTTATGGAATATTAATTGCATTCGATCTAATTCAGGTTTTGCATATTATTTTATGTTTACCTACAATAAATTATGTCAATGCATATATTTTATTTAAATGCAGTAAGGCTGGCCTTTGTATGATAAAAAATCATAATAGATCTAAACCTATATCCTATTAAAACTCCCTGTATAAGAAAACCTGTACAAGACGAAAAGGAAATAGTCTTTATACCTTTTGCCTCTAGGAGAAAAACACTCCAAGATGTTAAGGAAATCACATGAGGCCATAAAATGCTATTATTTGGAATTCATCTCAGTAAAAGAAGTTACTGGAAAAAAAAAAGTTCTAGCTCTTAGAACATCTCCTTAAAAAATACTTAGCACTTAGCTTTCTCTATTTCTTTTCACTCATAACTCAACCAGTGATGTACAGAAATATACATCATGAATACATGCAAATGTATACAAATATTTTAATAGTCAAATGATACTAAGTTTTCAAATATAATGCTGTATATAAATTCATGTGTCTAAAGGGAAAAAGGAAATATCTTCCATGTCTGGCAACATACAAGGTCTTTTTTTCATTGAATCAAAATAGACATTTTCATTTATGTGCTTACATTTCCCTCTCTATAGGTACCATTTCTACTGGACTGAAGGGGCTGGTCACATCATGGTGGGTTTCCTCACCACACTTGAAGCATGATTTATTAGTTTACCGTGGGGCATAAGAAATCATAATAGAATCCCACTCCTACAGACTGTGGCACACTATGGTAAATGAGATTAAATACAACAAACATAAAACAATATAGTTCAATAAGACTCTGGTCCAATCCCACATAGCACAACCCCTGCTTTAGTTGTATTAGAGGATGCTGAGAAAACCCTGGTTCCTTCCAGAAGCACCACCATACAAGTACTGGGCTGTGGCTTTCAGGATGTGTCTTGAACTGCTGATGGCTGCAGGACACAGTGCAATGCCTCATGCTCAGGGAAGGAAGACCTTTTAACTAATACAGGAGTCAGATTGCACCTGATTTGTCACACCACAAGAAGCTTCTTCTAGAAGAGGAAATGTAATTTCCTGGCTTTTCTAAGATACCACACAAGTACTTCAAAATGGTGCTAGAGAGCCACTGAGAACATTCCTGTAAGCATGGCTCATATTTTTTGCTTTTCTTAGAAGTGCTAGTACCCAATATTTGGATGCATCTTGATTCCAGGCTGTAACAAGGCCATGCATGTAGCAGGCCTCACCCCTACAATTTCCCTGGAATAGAAAACAAAAGGTACATCCCAAAGGAGTCACAGCACATGATGAGTACATGAATGGATGCTGGTGCAGATGGCAGGACATCGAGATCCAGAATATGCTACAGTGCACATCAAAAGGTAAGCCAAGATATAAGCATAAAGACTGTGGAATGAATATTTATGTCTCTTCCCATTCATACCTTTTGGAAATGTTTTGTTAGATTAAATGCTTAGAGACTGAGAAAGTATTCTAAGAAAGCATCACTATGGATTGCTGTGCTCCTTCGTGTTTTCACTTGGCATCTAATCTGTCAGTAGCTGATCCTGGAGAAACTGAGTTAGACTCTACACGGCCACACAGACTTCTGTTGGAATAGGGGGAGGACGTATGTTTAGAACTGGTAACAATTTTGCACTTAAAAAGAAAATCTTCAGAAACTGGAAACACTTTTCAACTTGTATACTTTGATTTGCAAGGAAATGAAAGGTAGTGACAAATCCTAAGCAAATATTGGAGATCATCAAGATTTAGAGAAGGAAACAAATGCTTCCTTGAAATTTGTAAGGCTGCATACAAAAGAAGAGATTAAATATTCCAGAACAGCCATAGTTTTAGCTTTTAGGCCTAAATGAATTCCACCAGCTGACAGTGTTTGCTAAGAGATCTGTCAGGAAGTCAGTCATCCTGGTATATCTCTACAATCAACAAAAAGTTTAGATACCTACGCAAGGTAGTGAACTGAATTATCTGCTGAATGAATCTGTCTCTCCAATAGTAGAAGGAACAGAGTGACTTCTCCCACTTAACACCTTCAGCTGTGGTTTCAGTTCGGGCTGCAGGGCTCTTTCAGCCACTAGGGTTCAGCTGTGCTGTGTCTTCCACGGCCGTTCAGGCTCTCGGGAGGGTTTGTGCAGCTGAACAGTGAATTTGCTTGAGGACTTGATGTGGATGGAGAGGGGAGGAAAAAAAGGTTGTTTTCAGCTGGACATATTTCCCAATGGGTTCACCATGCAGCTGCAGGATAGTTTTATAGACAACTAAAGGAATGGTAGAGAGATAGGGAAAAACAGCTAAGGAAAGATGAAAAGGACACAGACTGCTTAGGGTGGCATTTTGAAAACTCAGCTTCAATTACGGTCAAGAGTCAACAGTACAGCAGCATTTAAGTTTTCTGATACAGATCAAAAATATCAGAGCCCCATTATTCAAATCCCTGATCCACTACTGAATTTATTCTGCTGGGCTGAAGTGGTGTAACAATTTTCAATATTTATTTTCCTACTGATTAGCTAAGGCCACTCAAAAATCAGTTGTCCTACTCACTTCCCTATCACTGACTGCCATAAAGATGGTGTAAAAGCATCAAGCCAGTGAACTTCGTATTGTGTACTCTGCCTAATTCAACAGATATGTGATCATGTGCACATGTTTCATCCAGCTCTAATGTGTTGCTGGGCACTATGTCAATGTACAGATCTTGGTATTAATTACTGCAGAAACACAGCCCAAGCAGCTAGAGTTAGACAGGATGAATCCAAATCTAATCCAAATACACTGAGACATGTCCTGTTCAAAGTAGTTTCAGAATCTAGATATTTTAGAAAACAGAGAATGTTTTCAGAAATACTCCCAAAATTTAATGTCACTTTTAACCCTGTGCAAACGCTTACTTATGAAAGTGACTTATCACTTGAAGCACTCTCTGGAAACTGTTGAATCAGCACCAAATACAATGTTGTTGTTTAGAGCTCAAAATAACAGCAAACAGAGAAGACAGCCTTTGCTCCAATTATATTTAGTAGGACATTAGCATTCATTTACTAGAATTTTTTAGAAATTCTAGTAAATAAATTCTATTTCTATTTACTAGAAAATTTTAGAATTTTTCTCTAATGTCTGACTACAGTAAAGTTCAGTGCTGGAAAACAAGCATTTCAGTGTAACTGATTAGGCACTTTGCTCCTAGACACAGCATTCTGTCAAAGACAGACACAAAAGAAAACCGTGTCATAATAGGCTGGAGACCAGATAACAACCATTAGTCCCTACTGTGAAAACAAACCAGTCTGCACTCATGTATGACTGACTGAACTGATCTGTTTTCAACCTTCCCAGAAATCCTTAATACAATAGGCAAAGCATTTGAGGATGTAAATATCCTAGGGTAAACAGAACTTGGAGATTAATGTGTCTCTATTTTTTTCAACCATGTAATTCAATTATACATTTAATTATCATTAGCCAAAATCCAACAGTGAATGGAAACATTGCTCAAGATAAATGCCCATAAAAATATGAACCAGCACTAATTTTACTAGAATTTAGCTTAAGGAGTTCTAGCAATTAACTGCCAAAAAGGAAAAAACAAAACCAAAATGGCATCATGCTGTCACTTTGCAAAATCTGTGTCTGGAGAAAAAAAAATATATACACACCATTTTAGAAAGAAAATGTTTGATTCAAATTCATATTCACTGAAGTCATCAGCAATACATCAAGATTTGATGTACGCTTAACGTATCTGAAGCTGAACAATCATGAGTTGGAACATTCTGGTGAGTTGAATGAAATAGTGCATAACTATCTACAAATCAATTTACCATGTCAATGAAAGTTTGAAAAGTGTGGTTTCCCCCTGAAAAACAGTCCTACATTGACAACTGTAATACATTCCATACTTCAGTACCTGAAAAGATTACGAAACACAGTCCCAATGCACACAAAAGCAGATACCAATTGAAACACATCCAGTTTCATTGCAATCATCAACTGAAATAGTTTCTTAATCTGTTCACAGTAGCAGTTACAAAAATGTCTTATTTACATTCATATTTTAAGACAGTCAAATCTGTGAGCTGTAGAAGTTGTGTAATTGTTGAATCAATATTGAACTTCTCGGAAAACATTGAGGAAATAGAGTGACCTACTTGTACACAATCAGTTCTAGTTCCTTCTGAGAACTTCAGTAGCTAAACACATTTTATGAATAATCAATTACTCCCCATGGCCCAAAAGTCTTATCTTGACCAAGAGAATGTAGCAGCAGGACTGTTAGACAAGTAACTAAGTGCTTCACATTAAATTTGTAAAAGTCTTTGGCAGTGATCTGAAGAATTACTGGACAGCATGCATAATACTTGTATCTCATTATCTTGTGAGCAATTCTGAAAATACCCAGTACAACAAGTCATAGTTGAATAACTTCTCACTATATCCTTCCACTCAGACTAGAATGTCTTACAGGGCTTGTACCAACTCTGGTGAATTTGAGTTGAATTTTGGTACTGAGCTGATAAAAACAACAAATGATGCAGTGATCAAGTCTTAATTCATGGCAAAGTCCCTAATGGAAAAGAAGGGTCAGAACTGTGCAAGCATTCATTCTCTCCTCAGCAGGGATGAGCTGGGATGTACACCAATTAGCTTGGTTTAGACCTTCTGATATGATCTTTCCAAATGAGGAAGATATTTGTGACACAGACTTCCGTCAATTATGGTATGTTAACATTACTGTGTTCTGTTAAGATGAAGACCTTGAGAGCAATAGAAACCAAAATAAAAGTGAAGCCTTTTCTAAATGACAACTTTTATAAAAAATACAGGGTATATTATTTTGTAAATCCATGCCAAAATATGAATATTTGATTTGTGTTAAACTAATGTTTAACAATTCCTCTTATTGTCTGTGTAAAGTCCCCCAGTGATCTGCATTCAGAGCAGTATCCCAGGCTGAATCAGGGTATTTGTTTATCACCCTTTGTGACAGAGAAACTCAGTGTGGAACTCTTACCTCTCTTTTGTTTTACCTCCTGAAGCAGCAAGATATTGGAAATGAGGTGTGTTCGGTGGCCTTGATTTTCAATTCCAAGTTTTCTAAGATCAACTTCTGTAAGATGGAATAAGTCCTGTAGCAAATGCCAGAGTAAGGAAAATATTATATTATAAATGCAGGAGAATTCAAGTGTCTTTCAGATATGTTTGCTGTTTCTGGTACCATAGGTTACATAACAGCAAATGTAAGTATATTTATATTTTATATGAAGGCCCTTTGTCACGATAAGGTATGCCATTGTAGGAATGAGGTATTTTTCTTTTGAAATATTAACTTCTTGTCTCAGTTTTTTTCTCAAAACAACTCTGGTCAGCTTAGCTGGAGAGTTCCTAAAAACTATGACTCCTTTGAGTAAAAAAAGATCCTTAAAAGTGCTAGTATGCCAATTGCACTTAATGAAGGAAGATAAATCTCAGCATGAACTGATACAAATAATGATTTTAGAAAATAAGGTTTTGTATAATGGAGAGGATATTCACTGTAATAATAGATAACATAAGTTGTGATACTGTTTTGAAGAACAAGAATTTCCATAAAATGCATTTGAGTAATCAAACCTGAATTGTTCTCTTTAATCCACTTTCTCTTTGAAAACTCATTACTATTTTACTTTCAAAATAAGCTGCTGAATAACTACAGACATTATTTATAAGCCAGTACAGAATTTCAATTCGATGTTGATTTATAAGTGGGTACAAAACTTGATGATGAAAACTTTCAGAGCAAATAGAAAATATATCAAAATACATTTTTTTATATTCTTACTGTTCTGTGTTTTCACTGTAAATAAGATAAAGAGAGGTACATAGAATGTACAGTATTTTGTTACTAGCAAGAAAGTGTCTTTTTCTAATGGAGATTTGCAATTCAGACCCCCAAATGAGATTGATTCACTGTGTAAATAAGAAGACAACTGACACAGAATAACTAGTGTGAACCACTATTTCTGAAACTGTAATTTAAAAATCTTTCTTTCAAACTAAAACCACTTTAAAAGCCTGACATTATTTGCTTTAGACTGAATAGTGCTCAAATTACTGAAAGCCTCATTATCTTAGGTCACTAGCTAATACTGTTTTAAAAGAAAAAAAAGTTCTTACTGTTGGAGAACTTCAGTCATGCCTGAGAATGCCTAATAATCTTTCTCAAATTGTGGAAAACCAGGACATCTCTCTGGTGGCTTTGGATGGGCTGAGACCCGGGCAGGGAGCTCAGAGGTCTTGGCACAGAGCCCAGGACCCCTCTGCCCTCGATCTCGAGCCATGGAAAAGGTTACCAACTTTATGTGAAGAGTTACAAGCCAGGGAAAGTAGACTAAAATGAGTAGCTTATCACTGAGTAGAGAAATAGAATGTTAAGATTCATATGATAAATGTACAGGGGGGTCAAGAAGTGTACAGGGGGGTCGAGATGGAGGAATCTGGGTGTGTACTGCCCTCCTTCCTTCTTCTTCATGGTCTCCATCTTCTTGGTGATGGTGGCAATTTGGGATTGGTTTAGAGTAGAAACTGACTGTCTAACAGAGGTGATAGGTATTGGGGAACAATTGTAAATAATGTCTATGTAGTTTATAGTATATAAAGATACCACAGCCCCAGGGGCGGGCAGTGTGCCTTGAGCTGACCTGCTGAGCGCATCTCAGCTGGTCAGGGAGAACATGTTTATAGATGAGAAATAATAAACAGCCTTGGGAGCAAAAGCCAAGCAGCTCTGACTCTTTCTTCGATCACCCGGCTGTGAAAAAGGACCCTCGGGAACATCCCAGGCAGGGGAATCCTGAGATCAAATGATAACTCATATGTAACTAATAACATGAAAGTAGAGAGTTGCATAATTCTTACTTCTAATTTACTTTTTTCTAAGTTTGCCCGAATGCTAAAGTTGATACTAATGTTGAATTCACACTTCAGTAGAAATGATTTTTCAGCTTTGGCAACAGTGACAGAGGGTCCCACTGCTTTTCTCAAAGACCTAACATACTTCTCCCAAATCCCAAAGTCATCCTCCAAGAAAAACAACAAAGGACTACAAATGCAATATGCCTGCTCTTCAAACTTCAGAAAAAAGTTTGAAAGAAGGAACACAACTAAGATTGTTGATAACTCCATACCGAACAGCAGATGCTTAGGGTAACACAATAGAAACTTTCATAGACACATTTTGGTTGGGGTTTTTTTAGTAGCTTTAAAGATCTTGCTTAACATTTTCTTAAGAATTTTATTGAAAAAGAACAATTCTCACCTCTATACCATCATATTGTTCAAAGAGTGTGCAATATTCTGCAAGACCAAGCTGGGTCAGCCAGTTAGAAATGGGTAGATACTTCATTATCTATTCCTTCCCAATGCCTATGACTCTGAAAAACAAAACCAAATTACAAATAATATTGCTTAGGAATGTTAAGCTGAACTCAGAAAGCACTTAATAAATGCAAGTTCCACTATTATGGCCAAAGAGATGAACACTTTTTTGGCTGCATGGTAAGAGGTAGTTATCTGCACATTACGATTTTTACCTTTAATTCACTGTTTCATTGTAATCCTCATACAAGCAGGGAATGTTGAATTCTATATTTTGTTTAGTTCTTGCAGCTGAATTAATCTTTTAGAAGGTGAATCAACAGAGTCACTTGATACTACAGTATCAATTAAAATATATTCAGCCTTTGTAGTCAAAAAATGTTTCTCAATACCTCATTCAGTTATAATGTCATTCCTCTTACACGTGTGACGCATGAAGTGCATTAAATGAAGAGGAATAGCAAAAGGAGCAGTGTTTTCTGTAAGAATATGCAGGGTGTGAATGAAACTGCATTCTCTGTAAGACAGTCAAAATGACTAAGATTCTGTGGTGGGTGTTTGTCCAAGGTGGGACCATAGCTAAAGTCAACCTGTCACAGAAAATTTCTAAGGAGAAAAGCAACTGAAATATTTTTACAGTTTGTTCTCATTATTTCATTTGAATTTTCTGTAAATTAAAATATTTTTCATTGCTTTTTTCCCTCAGTTGCTAAGATGAAATAAAATATAGACATTAAGATGGACATATGATGGACATCAGAAAATAAAAGACATAAAATACTCTCCTGCTATCACTGCTCCATGTAAGCAGTTATACAAGATCTGCACAGACAAATACTTAAGCTTCCAAGAACTGCTGCATTTCTGAAGACATGTCTATGTGCAAGTTTGAGCATAGCCTAAATCAATTCAAGGATGCCCAATTCTAAATCTGCAACTTGTGGTCTGAACATTTTTTGTCTGAGCACTGATGCCAGAAGCAGGAAATGCTCATGTTCAGCTACCTAGTGCATTTAATTATATTTTTTTGTTATTTTATTTTTAGTTGAAGATCTTTATCTCATCTATACTTGAGAAGAAGTAGTTGCTCATTAGCTCTGGATAAACCAACTGTCATTATGACTTTTCAGCTACAAACCACATGTTCTAATACATCTGCCTACTCTGAACACACAAGAAACTGCCCCAAAGGCTGACATGTTATGGTCAGCAAAGAGTGTTGCTTTCTATGAGATGGGGAAAGCCATTTAGTATTTTCATAATTCTTGGAACACTAGAAAAGCTTTGATGTCCTTCTTCTTTTTTTTTCATATTTTTAAGTAAAAATCGCAAACCTAAAAATACTGTTCTGCAGAAAGGTAGGCCACCATAGCAGTATTATTTGTGTCGGTGGACAATACATTCCAAAAATGTTTTAAAAGAATTCAGTCAGAACAGCAACTGTTAGTAATATACAAAATGCTCTGGACCAGACATTGTTTTGGAAGCCTCTGTGAATTTTGCCTCAGTAGTCAACCTTAGAAAAAAGTCAAAATGGTTGCACTTCAGAAACACATACACAGTTACACTGTGGAAGTCGTAATTCTGGAATTTGTCGCTATATAGTCTGTTAAAGAACAAACCTGCTAATTTGCCAGTCACATTGTGAAATCCCTCTATTATCCATTGGAATACTGTGTTATATTATTTGCTTTACTGCAGATTTTTCATTATTGTGAAAATATTGAAGGCTATGGATGATGAATATACATCTAAACAACTGTGGCATTCCAGTAACTAAGAGTGTCTTGTGGACTAACATTCACCAGAAAATCTACACATTTAATTGACACACCACAAAAGAATTTCCTTGAGGAATGTTAAAGCCACAGAGAACATTCTTATGTGAGGCGAGGACAAGCTCAGCCACTGACATCTTTCATTTAAGGCTTGCTTTAAACAGGTACTTTCAGATTGCAAGATCGTCAGCACGAAGGGCACATGACTCTCAGAGATAAAAGGAAAACTACAGCTAGTTGGCTAAAACATAAATAAAACCATGGACAAATACCTCTTTTCTGGTTCATACATTTTAAAGTAAGAGACTTCAGATTTGTTGTCATAAAGGAGCTTGTTTTCAAAACTGTTTAACAACTTCAGTAAGAATATACTTTTTAAGACTATAAGTTTTATATTTAGTTGTGAATACTTAGGATTCCATAGTAGTACATGACAATTTAAAAAATCGACAGTAATTGCTAGAAGTCATCACACTTATCATCGCAGAACAAAGAAAAATTTTGCACTAAGCATGAAAGGAATCCCAGAATTTCCACAGAGCAACATTCTCTTTAACAATGTAGTGATAAACAGTGGCTATCTAACCTTACTTGGCCAGCTGCATTTGCTGTTATTAATTTACACCAAAAAAACCCTCAAATCAACAAACAAAATGCAACCCAAAATACCAATACCCCTGTTGTCCAAACCCCCATACAAAAGAAAATTCATACCCTTGTATGATAAAATACTAAGAAATACAAGATACATTGCTTTCAAATATACTGCAATTACACCTTTGAATAGGATTATTTATGGCACACTTTTACATGCTATTAAGTCTTTGGTAACACCTCAGTAGACTTATCCTTTTTGTTTTAATGAAAAATTTGTTCCTACAGCTGAAGGAGAAAAAAGTTCCCTTTCTCTCACAAGGCAACTAATTACTTTTCTGGTATTTCTGCTAATGGTAGTTTTGGTGAATAAACTCAAATAACTCTTATTTAACCAATGTTACACTGTTCATTGGATGCAGGGTACAGCCTAGTGGTCAGGACTCAAGATATATTCACAGCCTTATCAAGGTTAAGAGTAAAATGGAATTGCAAAACAAATTGTAAAACCCACTAAATATATCATTATGAGACATGGCTGTAGGCAGAGGGAGTTTGCTATTATTCTACTTTTACACTATTTATTTTTATCTCTGAAAACAGGATTAACTTTTCCTTAATGCAGGTAAAGTCAGCATTTTTTAAGATGCAAAATATGATTACGAACACACTGGCAAAGTGTGTGGCAGATTTTGGGCACATATTTTTTCCCTACTAAGAAATTAATATCCTTCCTTTCCAAGGAAAGGATAATAAAAATAAAAATGACAGCATGTATTGCAGAGAAATACAAGGTCTCTGTTCTATTTATTTATTCTAAAAACTGTCAGTTCCTGTACATCTAAGGACCTGCAAATGAGATCATCATAGGTTTATCCAGGTCACCAGATTTTTGGGATAGGACCACTAAGGCTACATGATTTGCTTCTTTTTATTCATTAGACTTCTGTTATTACTTAACAAGCTCAAGAGTGAAGGACTCCTTACATGGAAGGTCTTGCAGAACTATCCACTTAATTTATACCATTTCAGGGGTTTTCACATAAAAATAAATAATTTAAATCCCACATAGGTTTGTATCATTCTATTTCTGAACACCACCTGTTCTGAGGCTTTTATGAAATCAAGTTACTGCTCAAAAGTTATAAAATGAGTAATAATGGGTGATTCCTAGCACAGCTCTCTGATCTACTGAGCTGAACTTTTGCTTTCAGAGTGCTTTCCTGCATTCTCTCTCACAGCTGCAGTCAAGCATATTGGGGCACACTCGATGCAAATGCACAGGGAAAGGAGTTTTATATGTAGCTTTTAAATCCAGTTGTTCACACTACAATGCTTTCCTAGACTGATAAGTCATTGGTTCTTTCCTCTAGCACAGTATCCTAGAACCAGTAAAAGATGCTGCTGATGTTGCCTTTTAATACTGCAAACACAAGGTAAATAATATGTAATATCATGTTCTTACTTCAGCTATGTTTTTGTCAAATTAGCATAACAAATTTTTTAAAAGTGTGTATGTGTGTATGACAAAGGTACCACAATTGAGTAACTCCAAATCACAGTGTGATTATAGTAAGTATTCCAGGCACAGTAATTCATGCTCCTTTTTTCAGTCTCGCTGTGGGATTCAGGCAGTAATATGACAAGGATCAAGCCACATATCATGGTATAATCCTGTCCCAAACAAAATTACTCATGTGAGTCAGCAGAGCCAGCAATTTCATCTCATCTGGAAAGTAATTTCCCTTATTGTGCCTTTCCTATTTCAGCAAAATTGACTTGGATTGTACTTCCAAATTAAAACTAGCCTCCTGCTGTGACAAAATAATTTATTAGTATAAATTGATTAATTGGACACTTGCCCAAGTAAGTTTGCTTAAGGTTTTTAATCCCTTGAACTTGGCATGCTTTCCTAACTTGAATGAAAGGCCCATCAGTTTTGTTTTCAGATAGATTCTGATGTACTTCTACTTCAGCTGTACCTTTATCTTTTTCTGTCATTAATGAAATCAACAAACCCTCTAAACTACAGCCTCAGTAAATCTGACCTTTCCATGCAACATCATGTACACCTCAGGTCCTGTGTTGCGGCACTGAGTAATAACACTGAGAAAAGGTCTGTCCCCTTTGCTGATCACAACTATTTGTGCTTATCTGAGCAATTCATTCAGGGATGTTGTATTGTAATACATGTTCGAGTGATAGGAAATTTCTGTCATTTGTGTGCCAGTTTCTGAATGCTGTAGAATAAAAAAGTAAAAAAAAATTAAAAATTGGAAGTGGTCATGAAGCTTGTGATGTCACATCTCAGGCATCTTACCACCATAATACAAAAAAACCTATCTCTTCTTTTGCAGACCAAGTCATAACTCTGTTTCTCCTCTCTCTTCTTTAAACAATTTGCCAAGTGTAAGACATGTTGTAAGTAGTACAGGTAATTTTCAAAAATACACAGATTTACAATTTAGGACATAAATCTGTGTATTTTGGGAAAATCTCAAAAGATAACTGTTTTGTAAAAGGAATACTAAAGGCATAGTGAGAAAGCCAGAAGGTATCAGTCAATGACCTCAAAGCTTGCTTCATCTCTACAGAAGTGGTAAAATATTAGTGAGAAAAGTGACCTTCTTCTCTGAGATTTGTTTCTACAGTAATGGTAATTTGCCATAATTTCCATGACACTTGTTCTAGCCTACTGCCTTAAATAAATTTTGCAGTTCAGAATTGGACAAGGTTCTTCTAAGCTAATAAAGCTATAGGCTGGTAATGCATTTACTAAAGTCTATTATAAAGCCAAGTCCGTCTTTTCTGCTAGCAAAACATGGAAGGACACCTGCAAAGAGACAAAAGCAGCAGAAATACCTGAAAAGCAATCCACCAGCAGAATCAAAGTGTCAGACACTGATCAAACAACTACTGGCGCTGTGCATTAGTCAGTCCAGAGAAAGCACTTGTTGGGCCAAAGACTGTGGCTAAAAGGAGTTGGAAACTAGGACCAAAAATTCCTCTCTGTATTCACAGGAACAGAGCTTGGTACGTTGCACATAAGCTGGATGATATCACAGGTAAATGATCACCATTCTTTTTTTCAGATAGGAACAATATGCAAAACCTTGATGTTTTGGTTAACTCTTCATGAAAAGCAATAATAGGAGGCAATTGCTCATTGTGTAATAATTAGTACAATCAGATTCCAACTCTAGACTTTTATGAAAAGACAACTTACAAGGGAAGAACTACCTAAGTAAGAAAGTTTCATAGATGGGAATGTAACCTATGTAGAAACTTTGTGCACAGGTCATTGAGGGTGAAGAGGGAAAAAGAAAGCATAAGAACATAATGTAAAAAAAAGGCTTATGTTCTTACAGTGATGATGGTGTGATAAAATGAAGCAAAGAAATAAAATTATCAAAATAGTACCTCTGATAAATCCCTGTTATAACATGTAGAAAATACACAAGAAAATCACAAAAAAAGATGTGAGAGAAACTTGACTTGGTAGAAAAAATTACCCAGAAAAAGGGGCTGTTATTTCAAGTCAACTCAGGTGTCTTCTTTCCTTCACTGTACATCCACAAAAAAGCTTGTGCTGCCACAAAACAAGCAATGGCAAGGAGCTGCTTATACAGCAAAAATGAAAGTTTGAGACATTTAGCATCCAGTCAAATCCTGCTACAGGTTATGAACTCTGCCCTCCAGAACAGAGTCCGCATGCAAACATAAACCATTTAATGTATCCTGGACTGCAAAATAAAGCAACTGAGGCACAGAGTTCCTTACTTTGGCCAACTGTGTTCTGGGATCAACTACAGTAAAAAGACTGGTAATGCTGTAGGGAGTGGCAGCACTCTAAGTCACTGTAGCATTTTGATTCAGAGCAAAACTCAGGGCCCTTGAACAGGAGAAATGATAAAGCTGCATGGAAAATTTCAGTTCTGGTTTGTAATACCCAAGAGGTTTAAAATCCGGGTTGGTTTTTTTTTTTTCTCTAGAATAATCTGAAAGTCTTTTAAGCATGCCAAGTTGATGTATTAAACAGTCCCTTTCTCTCTTAATGAAAGGACAGGCTTGATTAAGGTCTCTCTTTATCCCATGGGAGTCTATGCAGAAGCTGTATCACTGAAAAGTGACAAAAACACACATTTTACTAGAATCATATTTCATGATTTGTTGAAAAGAGATGAGTACAGGAAAGCAGTAACAAAAGCAAGGGAAAACTGTGTCCCACCAAATATACCACTATTTTGTAACACTTCATTTGCAAACAGATAAAAAAAAGCGCTTAAATTCAAGCAGTGGCTCTATTACATTGAATTTAAAATACAAATGAAAGAATGTCCCACCAAAACTTCTAAACCACCACATTTTGAAGTCATAATCAGTATTTGCAACATAAGTTTTAAACAAAAAAGATATTTAAAAAAATCTTAAGACTGTGTACATATAAGATTTAACTTTTACTCTTCTTTTCTCTTTCTTAGAATTTCTTGGCATTGCATTTCAAGCTTTTCCTCTAACTGTGACTATTAAAACATAATTTAAAACTGAAATTCTCAAAGTTCTGTGGAAAACTTGAAAACTAATTGTAATCTCTCAGAAATACATTTAATTTTTGCCATAATGTAAATGACAAATTTAAGTTTGCTTGTAGGATACCATAAACTGCAAGCTTCTTTCATAATTATATTGCCACCAGTTTTTACTACAAGTAAAACAGGTACAGTTTCTACCTACTACAAGCTAGGTAGACATAGGTGAACTTTATAAATTGTTTATAGTTACATTGTGAACTATCACATATTCATCAAATGAGTTAAATTAAAGCACAAGTCTGATAATCTTACAGGGTAAGGATACGATAACAACTCCTCCTAGTGGAAGCACATTTGACACAAAATTCAGAAAAATACAGATTTCCTAGGTGTCGTGCTAGGTTTTTGCTGGTACCAGCTAGCACTGCACTTTTCCTACCCTTTACTGAATTAAACCAGTCTCACCCACCTAACTTTTCAGTACAATAGAAAAACATCTAAGGGCTTTTAAGGAAGGTGAAAATCATTTCCCTTTAAATTTTGCTGTTACACTGGTGTAACATGGTTTCTACACATAGCTGAGAATCAGGTTTCAAATTAATCTGAAGCAATCTTTTACCGTAGGACTATGTGTGACCACCATCTCTTAAAACTGCAGGTGAGGCTGATGGGAAGTAACTTACATTTATCGTGAACAGTGAAGCTCTGCTGATTTACTGGTGCTGGGAGTGCAGCTCGCCGTGGCTCCTTTTTGTTTCCTCTTTCACTCATACTTTGTTCTGACTGTGCCAGGAATGATTTCCATGTGAATGAATTCCCTACACTTATCTGAATAGACTACTCTGTTCACCCAATTCCATGGCAAAGGCTCAGACTGTCACAGACATTACACATGCTGTTCAGCCTGAACCTAGAGGATTGGTTTTACCAGAATAGCTCAGAGCAGACAGAGCTATTAGGAATATGCAGTATCACGTAATATGCTGAACAGCTATCAGTACTCTAATTCATTTATTTTAGTCCCTGATTTGCTTCACGTTTCCTTGTTCAATTTCTCAAAATTTCACCAAAATTATATCGGACTTAAAACAATTTGTTGTTGTGAAGGATGTATGGATATTGGATTCTTTGAAAAGAAATTATTACCATAAATATTGTTGGCAGTCTAGGCACTGAAGGGATACTTCTAACATAGATTTTTTTTTTTTTTTTTGTCAATCCAACATTTAGCAAATCTGTTGCAGACTACAGAGAAACAAATACAAAACATTACTCAACTTGTATATGCTGTTCTGGCCAATATTTGTGTAAAGATAAATAGTCTACAAAGTACCAATCAGGAGTTAAATACATACTGACTCAGCAACCACACAGCAGATTTTCATGCCAGACATCTCACAAAAAATGCCACAGACATCAAGCTACTTTATGTCAGATTTCAAATCAGGGATTTTTAGTTGGTGGATGTCAATACTATCACCAGTATTACAGCATGCAAGTATTACAGTATTACCAGCTTACAGGAAACAACTAAGACAGTGGTTCATCATTCTTTAAGTACTGCTTATGGAAAGCATAGAATAACCACCCTTCACTTATTTTCCTTGCATACAGGAGTGCAACTTTCTCCATTTCATAACATCAACATATTCATAATTATTAAGCCAAAGTTCTAAAACAGAAGCAGCAGTTTTTCACACAGTCTTATTCAATGGGGAACATAATATCACTCATGTCCTGGGTAGCAAAAGGATAAATGAGTTTAAAAGATTGTCTATGCAGATAAAACAACAAATAAAAAAACTATTTAAAACAAAGACACAACCAGGATCTCTGAAAATTCTTACAGGATAAATTACTAACAGCTGTGGTGACATACTGGGGTAGTAAATATCCCTGTATAGTTATGTTCTTACAACACTTCTATAAGCAAAAGTTTGTCCTAGAAAGAGACTTTTGGTCCAATTCATGCAAATGTTCTTGCATTGCACACAGAATGCAGATGTGGCACAAAGCTGCTCCACTGGTACAATTTAGTTCAAACAATTTTGAAAGTGTCACTTTGCTCTTGCAGATTTTAACAATACTTGACCCAGTGTATTGGCACTTCCCCAACTTTATCTCTACAGCCAGATTAGTCATTAGTACAGTCTCCTGCCATTGGTCTAAAGTTAAAATGAATCTACTGTGTATGTTTTTTGATTCCCAGAAATGGCAAATGTTTGTGCTTAATGCAGGTGATATGAGACAAATCAGGTGATCAAATATTAATGAAGCTAGCACATCACCAGAAAAGATAAATACATCTCCAAATACATACAAATCTCCAAATACATTCAGTACAAGCAACTTAGTAGATCTTTTGAAGGCTACAGCACATTGTAACAGTATTTATGTGATCAGACTCAAATGCATAAACAGAACCAAGATAAACAAACACTTCAACAGAAAATGTTGGTCACTACTCTCTAGTAAATCTTTCCTCTTTCTGTGTGTCTGTGTGGTCTTTTGTAGCTAGGTGGGAGTTCATCCTACCTGCACAAGCAGTGTGTCAGTTCAGTGCTGAAATTGAGCCAGTATTCACTGTTGAAAAGACTCCACAGCTGCTTCTCAGCTTGAACAGCCAGAGCCTATAATGCACCCAACAGTAACAGACTGTAAATACATATGCCATATAATCAGAAATCTGATTAAAGCTAGAATGCTAAGCTCTCTGTGGGGAGGAGGGATGAAAAAAAAGGAATTTACATCTGTGTTTCTATGCTAAAATTTTACTGTGGACTGATCCAACTTCAGTATTCTAGTCCTGCTCCCTTCAATTCCTCAGCCATATCAACTCAGAAGTTCCTCACCTCCATTGCACCAAGTCTATAATTTGTGTGGTCAGATGTTAAGCTGGATACATGAAATGGTCCTATTTTACTGAAAACACAAAATTGTGCACCTGCACAGTGTGCGCTTTAAAAAAATAAAAGTGCAGATCCAGGACCACAGCCTGTCTCAAGTTCTATAACTACTAGTTACTGCAATGGGTTTCTGAAATGCTTTATCATTTAATACATTCCTCTTCAGCTCTTCTGCCCTTCAGAATAGGAAGGAAATAGTAGGACTGCCATATTTTTTCTAATAAGGCTACTCAGAGACACAGAACTTCTGAAAAAGCTCTACAGTTTGTTTTTTTATTTTAATATTCATTTTATTTGCCTTCTGCTATTTGAAACTTTATGGTTAACTTAGGTCTATCTTTCAAGAAATTCTACAAATTTGTGTTCTACAAATAACACAGGGTTTGTTTGGTTTTTTTTTTTAAGGCTGAGATATTCACATGACTAATTAACTCTGGGATTTGAGTGCTGTCTAATCTACCAAAATTAATTTGTGATAAGAATCAAACTGGCAGCAGAAATAACAACAAAATACATCACAGGTGTGTTTGCTAAATCATGACCAACAGACAAATGTGCTCTTAAGTTATGCTTCATTCTGCACCCACATGACACTTTTTGCAGTGTAACAAAAGGAAGGACTGTGGTGGCACTTACATACCCCAATGCTAAATCAATTTTCTTGGCCTAAGACACTGACAAATGTGGTTTGAGCAAGCCAAACTGATTTTGCATTGAAATTGATTAGAACAAAAAGTTTAGTTTATCTCAGCTTGGTTTCTCCTTTTCTGCAAGGGTTTAGTGGTCCTGAGCCTTTTTACTGTGCAAGCTGCCTTTGCTCTTGTGTATATATATTCTTAGTGCTTGGCTGCTCTAAACTCCTGAACTGTGTAGTTAACAACAGGATTTGTCTTCTCCTTCCTACTCTTTGCCTTTCACTCCTCCTCATTACTCTGGTACTCCAAGCCACCAAGTCATGCCTGGTACATTTTCCTATCTGTTTATGCACTCATTTTTGTTGACTTTTATTTTACAATAAAGCGATAAGAACTGTTTAGGGGTTAGGAGCAGAACATAACATGCTAGTTGCAACCACAGGTTCAAAAAGCTGCATGATAAGCAATAAAAAAAAATTAGCTTTGAAATGAAAAATAATTTAGTTTTAAATTCGACAACCTTGGAAAGTAAAATCACTTGCTGATTTGTTCCCTTTTAATCAACCTATAATTAAAAAGGAAAAATAGTGTATTTCCTGAAGATGATATAGAATATCATCTTAGAAACAGAAACCATAGAATCATTTGGTTGGAAAAGAGCTTTAAGATAATCAAGCTCAAATAAACAGGTTTATTAAAACAACCTATCGTATTCAATGAGAATATTCTGGAAGGTACTGGTGCAAAGCTGGAAAAAATGAAGTTTTAATATAATTTTTAAATTTTATAATTTCAGATTGATGTTTTCTCTGCTTTCTAAATGAAATGTCCTTGGCAGTTAGGGCAAGAATTCACAATACTACATGACTTGCACTGAGACAACTAGTGATAAAAAAAATGGCTGAGTATCGCTAAAGTTTGGGCTAAAAATTGTAACACATAGGAAGCTGCTTTATGGAGAGCTCAGCCATAAAAGGCAAGATGGGTCATACCCTCATTAACTTAGTAAGTCAACCTGTCTGTAAGAGTCAGATAGATCCTTTACTTATATGTGACTGTATATGCAAAAAGCAATAACTTGGTTTGTAGGACACCTTTGGAAACAAACAACAACTTTAAATGTTAAAATACTTGGGTTCCAGTTGGAGAAAATATTAGTAGCAAGTCAGGAATTTCTTTGAATCATCTGCACTTACATGCAAAAATGCTACTAGTCATATTTTTGTAAATGCAGGGCAAGCCTCATAAACAAAGAGCTACTTCCTTTCCCTTTGAAGATACGGTATAGGCAGTGCCAAGAGTACTAGAGACAGATAAAAAGCACCACAGGTAGATGAAATAAAATGCCGAGCCAGTCTAAACTTGCAATGCCAATTCAAATTTGTTCAGAGTATTTTTGATTAATTTTGTGGTAGCAAGCCTAATTCCTTACCAAATCTGCACACATACCAGTTTTATTGGTATTTCTGCAGATAGCACAAAGGAGTTCTTTCCAGTCCCTTCCTGTTTCCCTCCTGCTCTGTGATGCAGTGTTACTGCATTCAAGCCATGAAGTATCCTTAAATGGAGGTTGGATTCTATTGATTTCTCAGTCATCCCCACTGAGCTTTCCTTACCTGCTGACTTCTGTTCTGCAGCATTCCTCATGACAAGCTCCTACTGACACTGTGCTGTGCACTGACCCTCTTCCTCAGAAGCTCTCCAGCCTTGCCTCACCATATCCTGTAACAGTCTGCTCCAAGAACAGCACGAGTGCAGAGACAGGATGGATGATCCATACTGCTGCAGAGTAGGACACCTTCCAGCAGAAGCTGGGTTCTCCAGTGTAACTTAGAGGATCTCAGCTGAGGCTCAGAGCAAAGCTGATTGCTTCAGCCAAGCCCTTAATTTGCAGCAGTATCTGAACACTTGTTCAGTGACACAGCTGTCTCTTAGTTCGGGTTAAAATCCTAATGCATTGCAGCTGAAGCACTGGGCTCCTACCTGTAGTATTACTTTGCCTTAGGTTGTGTTGGCTGTAATCCTGCAATTACCAGATAAACTCATCACAAATTTTATAGTGTATCATGTGCAGCCTGCAAGGAGAACTTCAGTGCTTTTAAGCGTTGGCGTTTAACTTTATTAAACATTTCCTCTGCCATCTGCCTGAAGCTTTATGTACTCACATTAGAAAAGCAAAAGACAAAGATGGCTTAGTTACAACTCTCTGCAGTAGTAACAGCAGCTCTGCCTTGATATATTTCCCCTCATTTAATACCCCACCTATTTCTAATATATTATTAGTGTTTACAATACAGAACTAAATCTGCATGCAAAAATAACACAGACTCGCACATCAGCAGTAGTATTCCACAAAATGGAGCTAAACCAGAACCAGCTCATCTCCTGTCCTGGAGGGCTTGCTCAATAGCAGGCTTTCCAAGCAAGCCTGCATTAGGCTTGTTGCAGGAAGAGAGTCTCATCTCTGCGGGAACAGGAGGGTAAGCAAGTTTCAAGTCTGACAGCATTGTAAAACTTGCAGTTTATTAGCACAAGTACCTATGTTAATTTTAAAAGTCACACTGATAAATCTGGAAATTTGATGAAGGAAGTGCACCAATCTGTAACACAGTAGTCATTGTACTAAAGTGTATAGTTGAGAGAACTATGTTAAAGTCTCTCAAGTACTTTAAGCTACAATATAAAGGAATATTTCCATGTGATACTTAAGATTATATGGAAATGTTCTGCTCTCAGTTCTAATGTCATGGCTGGGCATGAGTGTACAAAACTTGCACACAGAAAACAGTGGAACACCTGTCAAGAGCACTGCACTTACTGATGGTCCCTCAACTTCATGAGCGAAGTAATATGATTATTTTCCTAGACCATTTTTGCTGATTCTGATATTTTAAAATTTTACTGCCTTTTTTAAAAGTTGTTCTCTCTCTTGGTATAACTAAACAACTCTGTTTTATCCTGCTCCTCAAGCTACCTTGTCCTTTAACTTTTCACTTTTCCTCTTACAGTTTCATGGACTCCACTTCTAGAGAATCCTTCTAATAGTATTTTCAAAAAGCAGAAAATAAAATCGGTATTAATAAGAAAGACACACACAGATAAATGTGAGATGCAGTAAAGAGAAGAAAAGCAGTAGCTAAAACCAGTCAGATGAAAAGTCATAAATAAAATTTTAAGCTGAAGTAAGTAGAGAATAGAGAACAGGAATCTAACACAGACCAAAATAAATAGCCAAAAGCCTGCAGTAAAACATGATTAGAGAAAAAGCTGACATGTGAGAATGACTAAAATTTTCCTTGTTTGTTTTTTTTTTTTCCTTGCTGTTACATGAGCAATAGTGCAGTTTCACTAGTAGAAGAGTCTGTAAACATGTTAATAGCTCTAGAAGTAGATCAAGAGTTGCCTAGATAATAGGTTTCTATTTTCTAAGTAGATAATTTTTCTCCCCATTAATAAAAAAAAAATCCATAGTTGAATTGCATCAGTTGCTGTGTTGTCTTCTGACTGAATTTCTGTAAATTGATGCTGTCCTCAAGGCATTTTTTCTTAATAGCTTTATTTTGGCAAGTCTTAAGGGAAAATTAACAGCAGAGGTATGCAATTTGAAAAGAATTGTTAATATTCTGAGAAGTTGTGGTGTAGGGTAAGAAAAAAACCACTAATACCGGGGAGTTGTAATGAAAAAAAAAATCCCAAATTACCTTATAGTAAGTAATAATTTCCTTAACTTGTATATCAAGACAAAAATATTTTATAATAGTATTTTTCTTCTTAAATGGTATCTGCCTGCATACAAAGTGAGTTTTGGTGGGTCTTTTTTTTTTTTTTTTTTTTTTTTTTTTTTTTTTGGTAAAAACAAAACTAAACAACAAATTCCCCACACCCTAATAAACTCAACCAAAACAATCCACAGTGTTTTTCAGTCTACTACAGCTTTTATGTCAGTGTTATGACAAGGTATCAGCTGGTCCTAACTTCAACTTTTTGAGACAAGGACAATATAAAAAGAGGCAAACCTAACCGAAAAAAGAAAGTGTATGGAGGATGTGAAATAAAGTTACTCAAAATAGAGGTATTTTTTCTCATTCTAAGATATAACATGTTCATGATGGAGAACTTCAAAAGCACAAGCATACAATATCCTGTAAATCTTAGTTACTCTTCAAATCCGTCATTAGGCTCCATGGCTGAGAAAATAGTTATACAGCAGGGAACTGCTACAGCAAGCTTAATGATGGGGAGATTAGAGTTGAAAGTGAGAGCACTAGACATTCTTTTCTAGCAAAATAGTTCAAATCCCAAGTGAGACAGTAGGATAAATGAGCCAGAGGGCCTCCATTCATTCTCCAGCAAACGACACATCACAAAAGATCCATACATTATGCCGGGAAAATACTCAGCAAGAATGAGAAGCCTTGGAAACAGAAATTCTTGACTTAGAGTCTGGTTGAAGGTCACTGCTCTAACACTGCACAGTTCACATATTTGCATTCAATACATTGATATGTAAAGGAATTTCTGAGTTGTGTTCTTTTAGTTCTGCAAATGATCAAAAGATTGAGACAAATATTAATATTTTCAACTTCATAGGTTGGTGGAAGGGGACTTAAAGAAATGCTTCACATTATTGAAGGAGCTACTAAAACTATACAGACAAACTGTAAACGTGTGTTTTGTAATTTCTGCGTAAAGAAAAACAGAGTCAGATTTAAAGTTTTTGGTTTTCATACCAGAGCTTCGCTATAAATTAGTAAGCCTACATCCAATTTGTTTGTTAAGATCCTGTTTAATGGTTTCAGAAAATTCCCGTTAGCTAATTAAACATGATGAACTGATGTTTACTGATTTGCTAGACCCCTGTTTGACTTCAAAATAAACCTATGCTACACTGATTTTTTTATTATTCCATGATGCTTAAATCAAATGAGATTAGGCACAGTTAAGAAAGCAGCACTAATCTGAAAACACTACTCCATCAAATAAAGCGACAGGCCTTTCATTAAAAATGTACAGAAAAGACTCCAACAGTGACTAGATTATTTTCCTTTTTTTTCAGAATTCCTTTTATATGACAAAAAGAGTACTTAGCCTGGCATCTAATTATAATTTAAATAATATAATTCATTGCAAAGGATTATGCAATCCTTGCACAATTTGTAAGGGCCATTTACTGCAGGAACCAATAATGCACTGGGATGTGGAACTTCAATGCAGCAAATCAGATATGTGAGTGTCCAAACACTGGCACTGGTGATTGCAATCAGCTTCTGGGACACATAGAAAAAGTTATGGATGTGAAATTAATGGCTGTTTTCAAGAAGTTTAGATTAGCAGTTTGCTGTTTGAACTCAGTTTATTACTGCATGTGTCCAAAGAGGAAGACACAAATAAGTATTTGCACTTTTATGAACACCTGACTGAATGCACATGCACACAGGAGACACTAATGTGATCCACCATTACAATGATTGTAAACTGCTGAGTAATTTTCCTGGACTCCAATCAGACAAATGCTGTCTGAGAGTATTCTTTAGCCAGATACATGTCTCTTTCTCTAGCTGGTTGAGGAACTACATCCAACTCTAGAAATACAGTGTGATGATTCTGCAGTAGGGACTGTAAGGTATGGCATGCTTCATCTTTTGAAAGCAAAGCCCACCTAAAAATATGTAAGAGTATCTTATAATTTTGCCATCCAAGCAACAAAGGCACATCATCTCATTTCCTGAAATCCCATTTCTAATCTCATGAAGCACAACTGCCTCTATCAATAGTACTTGTACTTTGGTTCTTGTGTTGCACCTCACTGGCTGCAAGACTGAGGAAATGAGCTTGAAGAGTAGGGCACACATGGATCCTTAAAGCTTCAGCCCAGACAAAAACATCACCTAAATAAGGAAATGGTTAAATTAATTGCAACATGAGGGTCTTGCTCATGAATTATTAATGCATTTCAAAGTTTTTACTATCTTCCTCCTTTGCTGATAGCAAAGAAATAGAAACCAGTCTCTGACCCCTGCACATAGAACTAAAGCCAGCACAAGTGAGACAAGAACATGACATAAATTACATAATTGCTGTTGTACCTAAGTTTATTTGCATACTGAAAAATCTTTCTTTGATGGTGCCAGCTGCTGGTGAGAAGAATGTGTTTGGTGTCATTATAAGAACACCTAGAAAGAGGGGTATTCTGATATTACAGTATCACAGAGGTGAATATGCAAACAAGACAAGGCTGGGAGAGATCAAAACAACCATGTTTAGAAAAAGCATATTATGTGTATAACACTATTTTACCAGCATTTTGACACCCTCTTGTGTTGACTGCTCAGAGTTAAAATTCTGAGAAAAAAATCCACTCTACTAACTGTGAAGACACTCCTCATGAACATAAACAAAGAATCTTGTTATTCTAAAGCACAAAACTGTAAAGTACAAAATCTTTTAAAAACAAGAAATATACCAAGGCACTAGAACCCAACCCATGTAATTCAGTAGCAAGAAACTTCTATCTGAATACCTACAAAACCCTTGTGGTTTTCAGAGTTTGGTGAAAGAGTTAGTTCTTAAATATCTCTTTAAATCATGTCTCCTTAAAAGGTTCTTTGCTTTCAGTTATGTATTACCCTAAAATTAATTTCTTACTTAGGTAATATTAAAATGAAACTCTCCTTTTACTAGGTATCATCCCTCACAGAGAAGTTGGTGCTTGTGCCATGACTGCAACATTTTTCCAAGAGCTGAAACAAGTACAGTCATGTGCACTGAGCTCTGAGCAGTCCTGCTGTGAAGGAGGAGAGCAGACATTACACTGCTGGGTATTACAGCTGCTGTTTTCCTCAGCCCTTTCTGCCATTCTCCACCAGTATTAAATCACAGACATTTACATGCAAACTTCTCTATGTAGCATATTTAAAAGTTTTTCAATCCCTCTGATTGCATCTTTTTATTTGACAGTAAAGCTGACATAAACCCATCAATTACAAAGTAAAACTGTTTCTAATATATCCCTGTATTTTCCCTCAGGATTCTCCCTTACTTTTTCAAAGTCAACTGAAAAGATATGTGAAAATCAGATTAATTTTATCTTCCAAATAATTTAGATTGATAAATTCACAAAAATAAAAAGCCAATTCATAAGTCTGAAAAAATAAAATTGACTTGAAGATAATGCAACATGAGAAGAAAGTTTCCTTGTATTACTTAACTTGGTTGACACATACAATTTTTATAAAAAATATAAGCCATCTAAAATATGATAAACATTTCTCTCTCAAAGTATTACAACATTACAAAAAAAAAATTGATCTAATTCTCTTTGGATTTGACAATACCCCTTGCTATTATATATTCACAGTTACTTTAATTCAGAATTTTAAAAATCACTACTAGCATACTGAGCAATAGCTGTGACACAACATTACCAAAATTAAAATCTTTGCAGACTTTAAACCCACAAAATGTTGATTTGGAAACATCTGCTAACACACATAATTATTTGTTACTAACCACCAAGCATTGTTTCTAACAGTAAGACCATACAGGTTAGTAAATAGACATACAACAGTTCTTACCATAGCAGGAGGCTATCATGGTCTGCTGTGTGCTCTTAAAATGCAAAAGCTTCTTGACAAAAGACACACCTTGAGAAGTTCTGTGCCCAATCAGCAGTCAGACCTGCCCAGGAGAGAGCAGCTGATGAATCACAGTGACGATAACTGAGCAGTGAGGTTGGATTTTTTTCCCCCTAAATCAAGGAGAAGTTGAACACTGTGTTGAGTAAACTTTTTCACACTTTAATTTTAATTATTTTTATTGTTCTGCTAGGTAAAAATGTACCATCTATTTGCCAATGAGCCAATATGAAATACAGAAGTTCCTACTTTCAGCTGAGAGTTTTGCAAGCCACTTCTTAAAAAAAGATTTCTTATTAAAAATTATTGTAACAAAGTTTATTTATAAACTGGAAGAACAAAGAAAATCCAGACATCACCCCCCCTGCCCCCAATAAAATTAATTAGTTCATGTCAATGTGAAACTATGCAGAAGCTCAAAAACACCCTCCATCAGTCAAGAGTTCAAAAAACGAATAGGGAGAGGTAAACTTATCTATTCCAGGCATCACACTATATTTTATAATGTATTATTATTAGTATTAATGGTGATGATGATGATGATGATATGAAAGTTACTTAAAAGTTCCAGTTAGGATCACTGCCCTCCCACCCAGGCTGTATATCTGGCCTGAAAACACTGGTGCTCTCAAAACCTAGATGTGTAACTGCATCACTTTGCGGCTCTCTCTCCAAGGCTTGTTTCCTGCCAGAGTACTGATGCTAGGCAGAAGCTGCCTGTATGAGGGGCCAGTGATGCCCACAGGAGGTGCAGGCTGGTGCTGTGCTGATGCAGACCTGGCAGTCAGGCTCTGCTGTGTGACTTCTCCCGTGGCTGCAGGACACAGCCAGCTGGAGAGGAGCCCACAGGTAGCTCTCACTCCGTACTGCTCATTACACTGACTGTGTGTCCTTGTCTTCATCTAAAAGTACAACAAACAGTCCTTACATTAACTGACTTTCTGTTTGACAGTAGACACAAGAAATAGAATTGTTTTAAGAAAATCCTTAAAGAGCGCAAAAACCCCAAAATGTCAGATGCCCTTTCCCTGGACATGATCTGCTGCCCAGCTCTGATTTGAGACCTGTTCAATACTACACAACTCAGCATCTGGAAGGAAATAAAATTACCTACACTATGCTTTTCCTTTACAGTGTTAGCCACAACAAATGGTATTTTAAGCAATACTTTATAGTCTGTCTTCCTTACTGGGACCATAACAAACCCATATCTTATGATCCAAATCAACAGGTCACTAATTTGCTTTTAGATATAACACAAAGGAAGAGAGGTATCACATCGAAAGTGTTAAAAATCATGAACTGAAAATTAATGATACTGCCCTTTATGTAAATATATTAAACTGTATATGGCTTGCACATGTAAATTCCCACATCAGATGTATGTCACACAAGCTTTGCCAACACAGAGACAGCAAAACAATCTGAATTTCTGATTTTATGAAGAAGGAAATTAATACACCTGGGGAACTGATTTCTTCATGTTCTACCATGTTTTAGCTGCATACTCACTCTAAACCCATTCTGCACTGGAGAAGTGAAGACCCTGAAAAAACAATCTCTACCCAAAGCCAACTCCTGAACAAAGTTTTATTTGCACCATCAACACTACTCTTATTCTCCATAATCCCCGTCTTTATGTTACCCCTTTGCACCTTCTTTTTTTCACTTATACTCTCAGATTTTCTAAGGATTCTAAAGTAACTTCTCTACCAGATTCCATTATTCCATTTTAACCCAATGTTAAAGTTACTTGTCCAGCCTGCCTAGAGATACAATTTCTCATACTTTCATCAAATGCTATTTCACTCTTTCTCATTCTTATTGGTAACATTAAGCACACAACTATCTCTAGTAGATAACTGCTTTGCTGTCAAACAAGATGCAAATCTTTCAGTCAAAAAGCACAAGGCCTCTATGTAACAAATACCAATTACATAGCAATTAATACCAAATACAAAAGGGGCCTATTTCCCTTCCAAACTATCTGTGAATAAGATTAGTCCTTGAAGGTAAATTAAGAAGCCATATTCCCCTTTTTAGACACACAAAGGAATATATTGTCATCACAGCACTAACAAAAGCAAGTGATAACTTTGTAGCAAGTTTATAGAAAAAAGGCTACTTGTATTGAAACCTGATTGAAATGTCCCTGACGTTCTGTCTGGGTGTGTCTACCCTAAGCTCTGTAATTTTGGATGGGAGCTGTGATGATATTTCTTTTGGCTCTTTCATACTATTTTCCTAGATTCCAAACCCTAGTGATTGCAAATTCAGGTATTTACAAAATTAACTACAGTCATATATTGTAATAACAACAACAACAACAATACCATGTGGTGGAGGGTGTGGCAAAAAATAATGGGTCTTGTTAGCAGTGATTCCTATGATTTCCAGACATCATTGACTGTGGAAACTGCTTGTTTCACTTTGCTGCAGGAATGACTGGTACCTATTACTAATTTGAATAAACCAAGATCACGCCTATAAAAGTATATCATGATTCTGAACACAGGAAATTAATTTTGTGTGTTAAGTCAATGCTTACTGCCTGCCAGCAGTTTGGAAATGAAAGTAAACCCCCTACAAGAACAAAGGACATTCTTTTACTTCAATGCTAGAATTGAAGAAAATTCACTGCTGATTTAGAGTGGCAGAGCTAACGCTGCACATTCATCACAAAGAAGCCTTTTGTCTGCTCTGTCTGCACAGAAGACTCTTTGATGTGCAGCTCTTTGTTTCTTCATACTGTAACTTCTGCTGGGTGATAAGTTGCATTAAGTTCACCGACTGATTTTATGAGACAAAAATTGGAAGAAGAATATGGAGCAAAGACTGTGCAAGGATTAGCTATAAAAATCAGTTGCTAGTTCAATGTGCTTCCACTATGGCTGTTAAAAGAGGGGAAAAGTTGTACTGATAGATTACAAAAGTGCAGAGTCTGAGCTCAATGTTCTGCTTTTGGCCTTAGTGCAAGATTGCAACATGGCATTCACTTACACAATATCTAAATGACTTCCAAAACAAATTTACTGTGCTTACAGACGCAAATCATATTTTTTCCTACATTTGTCAGTCTTGAAACACTGATCAAACTAATATTAGAGAATACCAGTATAAGATGCAGCTGCCTATTCACGTAGTCATTTTAACAAAGATTCTCAAGAAAAAATTTGAATGTGCTTGGTGTATGAACTAACTTTGCTGTTTTCACTTTCCTTTCATACATTATCTTCAACACATGGTAAATTAAGTCTTCCAGCTGTAATACAAATTAGCCAGACTTTAACTTGGCCAGTACAATGGTAAATCTGGGTCAAAAAATGAGCATAGTCTATTGCAACTAGCAATAAATTTGGCATATCGACAGCTCTGAAAATAGTAGTCTAACTGCATTACATAATCACACTCATTATACAATTTTATGGATGGAAAATAAGAAGAAGAAGATTGGAGTAGAACTCCAGATAGACAGATAAGTCAGAGTTGAGCTGGCTCTGCTAGGGACTAGCAGACATATTTGACCAAGTCTCTTAACCATGTCTACCTACAACTGGAATTCTGCAATCGATCTCCTTTTATAAAACCATTTGATACCATCAAATTGAATTTTAAAAGGTTAGCAATTACTAAGAAAGTAATAACTAAAGTATACATTTCAGGTAACTGCTATTCTATTTCTAATGACATCTTAGTTTTCCAACTGTGCACAAATATCAAATTCCTTCTGCTTTTTCCCATACTGCGAGCATTTATGTACTGGCACTTAGTATAGGCTCTCAGCTCCACTGCTTTCACAGAGGAAGTGTGAGATCCTCCTCTGTCTTAAGGACACCACTGACCCTGCATCATCACTTCTCTTTAGATTAAAATAACCCTTCCTCAGGATGTCTTCTTTCCTATCCCAGCCTCTTCTGTTCACTGAAAGGACCTGGGCCCTTGTAACCTTCACCCTCAGCCCCACAGCTTCACTGTCCCTCCTGATATGTCCTTGATGCCCGCACAGACTCAGAAAGGAGCAAAAATCTAAGGAGCAGACAAGCCTTGAAGGTGTCTCTGCAGTATGCTGGCTCCTGGCACACAGCAAACATCCCAGAATATCACATCAATGCAGCAGATGAATGTATCCAGTCCCTACAGATGGGAATCTCCAGTGCCTATCAGCTGTCTCTTACTCTTCTTGTTGATGTTTGGCTGAGATTCAGCTGGCTCTGATGCCTCCCACAATGGTCCTTGTTCATCCTCACCTTTTCCTAGGGTACCACATTCGTTCTGTGGTTACACTTCTGCAGGCAGAGAAGGAGCCTTCTCTTCTTTTGCCAAAAGTAACAATGCTCTCCCATCTCATTTCTGTTGATCCTTTCTTTTTTTCCTGATAGTACAAATCCTGCTGTCCTCCTGTCACAGCTCCTTTTCCTCAGTTAGCTCCTTAGCTCCTGTGCATCCCTGATCTACACTCTAGTAGCAATTATATCAGAAAATAGCTGAGGTCTTCTCTTACTATAAAAATAATTTCAGATTTCTACCTGTGTACAAGAGAATGTTCATTTTCATTAGAAGTCACTCTGATCTCTCTGTAATTTGTGAAATTGGAAGAGATTTGTTTCCCTTTTGGTAGATAGCATGCAGGGATACAAGAGGCCTGAGACAGCAGTATGTCCTTCTAGTGATATTTTTTTGTTCAGATGAGACAGAGAATCCACAGGTAACTCCTTTGTAGTAGAGGTGCTTGATGATCTTCCTTGTCCACTGTGTGTGTGAACCAAGAGCTGCTGAGCATCTTCTCTGCACAACTGTGCCTGTGCAGGGTCTGCTGCTCAGTTACACTTCCTTCACATTTGGAGTAAAAGAATAGGAGTGAGAAAGGTGAAGAATGTGCTCAAACAGTTAAAAGGCTATGGATACTGATTGAAGAGTTGTCAATTCCATAGAAATATTATGGAGCTAAAATCCTGCAGCTGGATACCACCCTACAAAAAATGTGAATGGCTTGCCTTGCAATGCTTGAGGGCCAAGACAAACCTAGGGTCATAATTTGGGAATTCTGCCATCCAGTCCATTACTTCATATCTCACAATGACCTTAGCTACAAAAAATTCATAAATTCATAAATTCTGATCCAGTTACATTAAGTGAATATTCAAGTAGATAAAGGAGATTTACAATTAAACCTTTAAATTACAATCCACATTTACTGGTTTGAAAATCCAGAGAGGGATAATTCTGCTGAAAATTTCCAGTATGGTAAAATCAACATACATTTGAACATGTATGTTCAATGTATGTTGATTTTACCATACTGGAAATGGTAGATTTTTGGTACTAAATCTTTACCAAGATTTAGTAAAAACAAACTTGTTGGAGTCAAGCGAAGACTGTATTTATAATTCAGGGGTAGATTTTCAGCCTGTGCAATATTTGTAATTACAATACTGACAAAAGGACACAATTTTAAATAGAATTGTTTCTGTGATTACATCAGTCAGTATTAGATGGAATACTGAGTCAGTCACTCAGATTCAGAACTGGGTGAAAAGCAAAATGAAATCAAGAATGAAAGCTTTTCATCCCTTTAGGACATGCTTGGCAAGATCCTTCCAGAAATGGCACTGACTACACACATCCAACCTTAGGGACACATCTAGCACCCCGTGATGATCCAAGCAGTGATAGGACATTGTGACCCCACAGTAACTTTTAGCTGGCAGGAAAAATAGTCCACACAGTACTAATGCCACTTTGGGAAATTAAAAGAGCAGTGAATCCCATGATACTAACATCCCTCATCAAAGAGACAAGAGTCTGCAGCCATTTCTCTTTCTATCCCTAATCAGAAAAGGTATCATTCACACAGAGCAAAAGCTTTTTTCTTCCAAAAGAAAGGTGACAACACTTAAGGCCTGGATTTATTAACCAGGGACATCTCCAAAAGAAAGGCTGGCAAAAATTACTTTTCTTCGTTAACATGAGCATTGTGCCAACTCAGTCCATTACAAAAAGTGAAGCACTCCAGGCCAAATTATATTCTTGCTAACATCGACATAGCCTTGAAAAAACTCCCCCGTTTGGTTTTGTGAGTTCACACTCAGAAGGACTCAAATGAAAGCAGAAGTTAACCCAGTGTTCTGGCTTACAAAACATTCCTGCATGGAACCAGGTGACTGCACTGCACTGCACCACTGCTTAAACACCACTCGTGGTTCCCAGAGTGAGGACAGAAACACGGGTGCAGTCACCATGGGTGAGGACAGAAAACAAACACTGCGTCTAAACTGTGTGGGAGAAGGTAAGGGGGTTTTAATTGCTTCAGGTTCATTACCCTTTAATTGTACATTCAAATTCTTTTTTTTAAGCTGCATACTTGATGATGAGCAGATGAGCAAAATTAATATATTATTAATCTCAAAGTACTGTACCTTAGCACATATGCTAGAGAAACATTCCTACTCCTCTCAATCATTTTGGAAGCCCTGAGCCCAGATCTGTATCCTTGCTGTTGGGTTTCTAATGAAAAATACGCTGTGCTGCAGAGGCAGCACAAATCAATGTCTCAAGATAATTTGGACAATATGACTGCTTTGTTCTTACAAAACAAAGAACCAAGTAACTGAGCTGAGGAAGCAACTGAGTAAGCAGGGGACAGGAGAACTCTGTCACCCAGGAGTGTTCAGTGACCCCGCTCACAGGAGAAAAGAAACTTGGTGAAAAGAAGCCGAGTCATCTGTGTAGGTTCTGTTACCTTTTGCCATTCACTTTTGAGAGATGTGAAGTGACAAGCAAAATACATAATAATAAAGAATTTCCAGAGAAAGTTTAATCTCAATTTTTTGAAGTTACCTTGCAGATGACTGGCTTGCACAGCACCACATGGAATAAAAAAGAGTCTGCTGTCCATATTTTACAGAAAGGAAAAAGCATCAGGCTGCCCACAGTAGCACAGTAGTTTCACAGCTGGATAAAATTCCAGGTGTTTAGGATTAAATCACTAGGCCACAGATAGACTTGTTTTCCTGAACTGCATAAGAGGAGCTGAGTTACAGTGTCACCTGCAAAGCTGCAAAGGAACAACTCAACTGAGAATATTCAGTGGCTCAGTGTAAATTAAAAAAAGATAAAAGCCCCAGTGGTTATACCTAGATTTCAAAATATAAGACAAGAACAAAATTTTGCACTGCCAGCTTTGTCTTTGATAATTATTAACTCAAGGGTGTAGTCTTTAAGACTGCTTTGACTCTTAAGTAAACTTGTAAACATTATTTTTGAGAAAAACAAAAAAGGGGGCTTTTTAAGAAAATAATTTTAAAATATAGTGAAAGACATCACTTTGGATATTTTTGAAGGCTGTTTGACACAAATCTTATGCATTTCTGAAAAAAAAAAAAAAAAAGAGATTAAAAAAACCAGATTGAATTAACAAGAGAAAACATTGCAATTGTCTTGAAACAGACTCCCATCTCTGTAAATCAGATGTACTCCCCTTTTGGCCAGAGGCACTAGCTGGGACTTCTCCAAATGTCGTGTTGCAGTGCTCCGAGAGATGCCATATGACTGCTCAGGTTTGGCACTATCCGGGAGCACTCTTGAAGTAAATGGCTTTGCAGCACCTGATCTGTCAATAGAACTACACAGAATTAACATTATAATTCCCTGTAGAGATGATTTGGCATAACTGATCATGTGTCCCCAACTTTTCAAAGGCATTGCTCTTAGGAATTTCTCCTGTGTACCCAAACATATTCAAGAGGACAGAACATGCATTAGTCCAATAACAACCATAAGAGAATTGGAAGAGGTTCTTAACAGCTTCCTGCTGGCAGCCTGACAAACAAATTCTCCAATACCCCGATAGTCACATGACAATTAGAGTCTTCCCTGAGGAAAAGGTAGGGATGCAGAAGCATCTACAATGCAGCGCATTTATCTTCACGTTAAGAAAATAAATTTTTAAAAAAATGAATCAAATTGTGAATTACCAAAAGAAACCCTCCCTGAAAGAGTTCTTTCCAGTATCCTCAGACCTTGTGCATCCCAGCATTTTATCCTGCCAGTTTGAAGAGTGCTGCACTACACAGGTGAATCATTAGAGCTGTAGGGTTGTAATAATCCTCCCTGAACTGTACAGATGGTGTAAGGGTCCCATTTAGGTAATCTATACATGACAGCCTTCTCTGACCTCTTTCAACAACTGTAATAATTATACTAGTTCTTAGAGAAAGGTGGTGGTACTCCCAACAAACATCTGTGGAGACCCTGCAAATTTGGAAATTGACATTTTAATTCATTTTAAAGGTCAAATCTTACCAAAAGTACTTGGATATGCAGTACATAGCACTACAGTACATTAACAGAAGTTAATGCTGAAATACATGTTGTAAAAAGTCTCTCAAAGATCACTTCAATTTCATAAATAATGTCTAGATTTATTTTAATCAATAGAAGACTGCTATATGATGATAATATTTTTTGCCTCCATTGATGTCAAGGTATTCCTACATCAGTTTCTCCTCCCTTTAAAAATTAGCAAAATGGCACGTCGTTGAGCTCAGCAAAATTTCTCTGAGTGCTGGTAACTAAACCCAGCTCAACTCTATTCCAAGTAACTTCTGCTCCTTGATAAAGAACATGAAGTTGAAGAGGAGCTGAAATGAAGCCAACTTGCAACGGAAGTGGACTTCAGACAGTCCCAGAAGAGGGAAAGTCCAAAGGGCTGATCTGGTACACACGCCAGCAAAGGTTAATGAGATCGGCCGTTTTTTCCTATGACCACACTCCTAAGTTCGTGCCCCGTGAGCTGCCCTGTTTCTCATGCAGTAGCTCCATCTGCTGTCCAAACGCAAAGGTGGGCTTTGCACCGGGACTACATTTACAGAATAAAAAAGCAAAACGACTTGAATATTTTGAAACATTTCTGGAAAAATTCCCAACGTTTCCCTAGTCAGTCCTCCTGCATGAATGGATCCAGCCTTTATCTACCTTTACAAACCAACTATCCCCAACGAAAATACGAGAGGAAGTAACAATCATGTGAGCACCACAATTCTTCACTCTTACAGTCTCAGAACCAGTCTTGTGACAGAAAATAATGGTTCTCCACCATCTGCAGCCACTTAGTGCCACGCTGTCCAAAGGTGCCACACTACCCAGATCACACTGGTCAGGCACCAACACTTACTGCACCCCACAATGAACATGCCCAGGTGTCCACAAACTACAAGATGTTTACAGTGATTCTTACTTACAAGAGGTTTATTTGAATTGCACAAACATAAATTTAAGCTTATTTTGAAGATCAATTCAGTCCTTTAAAACAAGACTTCTGTTTCTTTTCTGCAGTACAGGGCTTTGAGGAGTCAAATTCTCCAGATATGCATTCCTTTACCAGGAGCACTATAAGAGTTCTGTCCATAACAGAACAATTGTGGCAAGACCCAGAGCTTGCAAATTCGACCAGACCTGCTCTGAATCTTGTACAGCTTAGTGATTCTTGGTGTGTTTACAAATGTTCTGGCTCAACAACAGTTTGTTAGCTTGGGGGTTGTACCTCCAGTTTGGCACTTGCTGTAAATGCCGAGCCCTTCCAGCAGCCTCCTTTCCTAGGCAGCATTGCAGGAGCTATTCAGTCATCAGGCAGTTCAAGAGCTCTGGCTTAGTGCTGGCCACAGGCACAGCAGCTGGCTCCCTGGCAATCACAGGACACACTGCCGGAGTGCCCGGGTCACCTCGGTTATTCATTACACTCGGTATCTCAGCCCTGGATGCAATACCTCGGGAACTGTGGATCCGAGTCAGTTTATTTTACATCGGTGTGATTAGCTTCCTTGTTCCTGAGATTTTTAGGGCGTGCTTGTTTACATGTTTTTCTCCACTCTTATGGATACCTGTACTATTAAATTACAATAAAGTGCAGCACGAGAGTCTCCCAAAGTTTTACTGCCCAGGCCGCGCTGCCCCGCGCCCCTCCCCAGCAGCAGGCCATGGCCTCCACTTGAAACATGCTGCAGGGCAGGGTTAAAGAAAGAATACCTCATACTCTTGTCTCTTGGGGTTTCTATTATGCTTATTCATTATTTTAAAAACAGTATCGCGGACTTGTTTCAGGCTAGAATCACAGCTTTTATGGGAAAACCTTCATTTTCTGAATCCATGGGGGAGGGCGGTGCTACTGAGCATTTACGGACGTCTGGAGGAAGAGTTCCTGAATACAAGGTCAATTGTGGATTATAATTCTAGCTCTCGAGCACAAGGATCAATACTGAAAACGCCAGAGTGAGATGACAACAATTTTATATTGATCACTGACGAAGTCGGTCTTCCGAAAGAAAGAAATTTCCGTAAGAAATGAGAACGCAGCCCGGTGGCGAGCTCTGCACAGGAAGCCGTGGGCTCCACCCGGGCCGTGGGCATCGCTCAGGCGGCACGCAGGGGCTGTCGTGAGACTCGTTTGCGCAGCACCGTGTACGACTAACCCTATTCATGCTGCTTAAGAAAAATAAAATTTAAAAAAAAAAAGAAACAAGAAAAAAGCCGAAATACTCGGGGCTACCGCGTGACGGCACGCGCAGGCTCTATTAACGGTGTAGGATGATTCCAACAGGTGGCTCCGTGGCGCAATGGATAGCGCATTGGACTTCTAGAGGGTTGAAGGGATTCAAAGGTTCCGGGTTCGAGTCCCGGCGGAGTCGTGTCTTCCCTTTTCCATTTTTTTTTTTTAATTTGTAATAAATTTCCCCCGCCCCCTACGCCTTTTGGGCGGAAATCTTTCCCCCGCGCTCTCCTGCCCTTTATCTCATCGCGCAGGTATCCGGTACCTGGCCCTTCTCCCGTCAGCAAGGCTCTTCGGCCCGTCTCCCGCCGTGCCTGGCGGTCTGGGGAACGCGGGAGGCGACAGCCGCCATCGACCGGACCTGCCGTGTCCTCTCGGCCCGGCGACACGAAGCTTCCTCACCGCCAGCGAGAAGGCGGAGCAGGACTCTGCCCTCTCCGCCCTCAGGCTGCGGGAGAAGGGCTCTGCTCTCCTTCTCCTGCCGGCCCCGCCGCCCTCAGGCTGCGGGAGAAGGGCTCTGCTCTCCTTCTCCTGCCGGCCCCGCCGCCCTCAGGCCGCGGGAGAAGGGCTCTGCTCCCCTTTGCCTGCCGGCCCCGCCGCCCTCAGGCTGCGGGAGAAGGGCTGTGCCCTGCTTTGCCTGCCGGCCCCGCCGCCCTCAGGCTGCGGGAGAAGGGCTCTGCTCTCCTTCTCCTGCCGGCCCCGCCGCCCTCAGGCTGCGGGAGAAGGGCTCTGCTCCTGCTCCCCCGGCCCGAGCTCCGCCAGAGCGGCCAGAACCGACAACCAGCCCCGTAGGGCCGCTACGCGTCCAGGACACTCTGCCGAAAGTAATTTTACTTGGAAAAACCAAGACTTCGTCTTTCCTGGAGGCACTTCAGCTACCATGGGTCACCGTTGTACATTTCTGGTTACTTTCAAATAACGAAACAAGCCCCCAAACTGCACAAGCTGGACTTAACACAACGTTTTCTGACTTACCGACAGATAGAAGATGAAGAGCCATTTTAATTACAGCAATCAAATTAGGTGGTAAATCAAAACAGTAGCAGCAATAAATCACCTTGATTTTGCTCAGAATAGAATAATTTAATCTGATTCATTATTCCTGAATTATTAAATTTGTGGGGTTTTCTTGATAAATTAATCCTGCAGGTGTCTTTCCAACTGTAATTCTGCATATTTAAAAGCAATAATGGAAAATCTGAAAACGAACCACACCATCAGGCACATTAACAATTACAGTCAGCAAAGGTGGAATTACAAATTAGCACAAATATTTCTGCCATTAAAAGAAAATACTACTTATAATTGATAGGCAAAATTTCATGACAGTTTTTATGTGTTTCCAGAGTAATCTAATAACCACATGGTGCATTTGGGTTTTAATCTCTCCAGCACCTTCACCTTTATGTCAATTTCAAAGCCCATCTGTCTGCTTTAATATGAACTGGTGGTTAAGGAAAGGTGCTCCGTGCAGTGCCTCATCTAACAGAGGCTGAGGCACCAGCTCAGGCAAAGCTGGGCAACACAACCTGCAAGTGCCACCCTGCAGCCTTGGGAACACTCAGCACATGCCATCCCACCTGCACAGAACAGGGGCACTCGCTGGGCACAGGGTGGGACAAAACAGAAGGGATTAGAAGAATCAAAGGAAGGGAAAGGATACAGAACACCAGCCAAACCCCTTTCCAGCTGTGCTGCACATGAAGGAACTTCTGTAGCTATTGAGCAGCCTGAGCAATAGGCATGGAGTTGTTGCTTGCTGTGTAACACCACAGCTTGCATTTCTCTTTTAAAGTCTTTCAGACTCACATGCTGCTTTTCCAAAGTTGCACTTGGAACACCCCAGGATGCTAGAATGTTAACTACTGTGGTGCCTTGTTTTCTTCTCAGTGTTCAGTATTAATTTTTTTGTGCTTTCATGTCTCAGCTAGAGAACAAGACATCACAGTTGTTATTGGCTTTTTTATCATTTACTGGGAATTGAGATACTGGGATAAATATTGTATTAAAATAGCCTGTGCATATTAACTGAGACCTGTGGACAAGTGGTTCTACTTGTACTTGTTTAACATTTCCCAATGAATTCACTTTACTTTGACACCATTCATCTCCAGGCCGTGAAGACTTTTTAAGGACTCCAGATTCCTTTCTGTTTCTGGTAGTAAAACATTATGAACAATGTTGGAATGATAAAAAACACCCCAAAGGATCTGAGGAAAATTTCCTTCAAGCTTCAGTTGGTGGTTAATACATACCATGATGCTCATTTCAGCATAAATAACTAATCCTTAAAAAAACTACTACTCAGAAGAAAACTTGATGGTTAAACATTAGTCAAGCACATCGTTAAGCACTTCTTAAGATCTGCAACCTTTAAAATTCAGTGTTCTTGTGGCAAGGAAACAATGAACCACTGGTCCTCTGATAGTGACTTCTACATCCTAATCACCCAATCCACTTAAGACAATGCAGTGCCAGTTTAACTGCTTCTACTATCCATCTTTTCTGCTACCTCAGGGCAGTAACCAAGTTACACTAATTGTAACAGCAATAATAACCAGGTCATTAAAAACCAACCAAACATGGCAGCAGCTCTAACAATCACAGAAGTGATGGGAAGTGACAGTCGTGAACCATCACTGAAGGGGAACTGAGCCAGTGACACCTCTGGCTCTGCAATGGCAGCAGAGGCCTTCCAGACTCACTCCATTTTTTCAACCTGAACTATTCCAGGTCAGCTAACAGTCTGCACAACACACCCTACATAATGGATGCCAATGTTATTTTCAAAAATATCATTAGACAATAATTAAATGGTAAAAATTAATAAAAAAGCAAAATATGATTGCTCAAATTTGACATGTAAGTACTACTTATTTATTAAATAATATGTAATTTGTATCTTCTAAATTATATATATATATATATATATATGTATACACACATAATTATAAAACTATATGTGTAGGCACTGAATTCCAGGACATTCTCTATACCATTATGGTCAGTGTTGAAATAAACCCTTCACAACCAAACCATTTTTCAATACCTTCCATTACAGTTGTGGCCAGCAGCACCTCTGACAAGTCATGGAAAAATATATTCTAGCACACAATATGTGCCAAGATGAATTACACATATAACTTTAAATTGAATTTACTAATTAATTGATGTGAAGACTGAAGCCTGAGAAGACCACAATCTGTGAAGCTGAATTTTGTATTCAGATTTAATAATATGCTTTCATATAATTATCTCTTTACATAAATAATAACTAAAATAAATAGCAATTTAAAAATCTGAATTAATTTAAATTGAGATACCTGATAACTTGCTAAAGTTTCCTAGCTTTATTCTCACGGCAAGAATTTCCCTAAACCTCAATCTGCACGTGACCTGCAATCTTAAGAGAGACCAAACAAAACACCACAACCAAAGCATTCTGTAAGAAAGTTTTATAACAAGTTGTTCCAGCTTGGTATTTTTCTTCAATTCTTAATTGTGAAATTTCTTCTTCTTCCGATTCCTCTTCCCTGCTGCAAAAGCTGCTTTTTCACTCATGATCTCCTGATACTTCTTTTTATTATATCTGAACAAAATAGATAATTTACTTTTAAGCATGGCAAATCAAAGTTCAGGGAAATATAACATGGACAGTACTCTATGTTGTTATTTGCCAAACTGAGTTCTCATATTTTCTGAATCAGTTTCTTTGATTTATACACTTATGCATAAGTAAAGGGGAATCAGCAGTTGGATCAATGATAAATGTATGTAAATTTGCTTTGGAAGTAAATTCTATTGAATTCTGTAATTAATTTTTGGGGAGGGGGCTGTTCTCCATTGCATATGCAGTCACATTTTGGACAGTTTGCTGAAACACTGCTACTGCTCATAAGGGGAAGACTCAACCATTTCAACAATACCATGAAGAAATGACACCCACTTTTATAGTGTCTTCTCACCACACTCAAGATAATAAACCTGAGATGAGGTGAATACTAAACAACAAGCAGGGTAATTGCTGAATGTGAGCTGCTGGCTCCTCTAACAGACTCTTATGGACCTGCACCGCTGAGTACGACAGACACTGCACACTGAGTAGTGCTGAGGCTTTAAATGCAACACCAAATGCTGACAAATATCTGTACTAATACTGAAGTATATGATTAAAGCCCTTAATTACCCACAACATAAATTAACAGATCAAATTTCAAATTCATTAATTTTTAAAACTACTTTCTAATAAATACCTAATAAATCAGATCAAACCAGAAAACTACTTAAGAAATAGATACAGTAACTTGCCTTCCCAACATTATTGTTAAATTTGCAAGTCTGACAAAATTAACTCTATAATCCCAAATCATGCACCACTTCAAAGAAAACATGTCATTATGTGAAAAGAGAAATTAATATTAACATCATGTAATAACCAATACCAAAATGGACCAACTAAATTATCTACTCCAAAACTGTAGGCTATGCAGACATTAGTTAATCCAATAATAATCTTCAAGTAAGTCTTCTAGTACAATTTTGATTCCCATGACAGGTGGCAGACTGATGCATTTATAAAATTAAATAATATCAACATTCACAGAATTACAGGCTGTTCTTTTCTGTCAATTATGGCAAGAAAAAATAATCAGTCTTTAAGAGTGGCTGCCAATAGTGATGGCTGAAGTTGGATAAAACCCTTTAATGAAGATAAAATATACATTATCTCAGTCTAACTATCCCCTTAGAAAAAGGTTCCTTAGACCTTCTAAATGGCAGTACTATGGAAATGCTAAAAGATTGAAATTTTTTCTTTGGCGTATAAAAAAAATCACCCTACAAGCTGAATAAAACCAAAAAAGGCTACAGAGTTAAAAATACTCCTCTTTTACATGGGATATTAGAATTACAGAACTCCTTTTAAATACCTTCTGAACTCTGAATCTGCAAGCAGCTCCTCCACAATTGTTCTCTTCCTCTGTTTCTTAGGGATGCGACTGTGGTAAAAGTCTATGGGAGAATCAACTACAGTTCCAACCTAGGAAACAAAAGTGAAAACATTCTTATTGTACATGAACAGCAAGACATTGATTATGTGATCAGCCAAAGCTAAAAAAATCAGCAGCATATGTATATATGTTAAGTAATTGCTAACTCCAGCCAAGTAATCAAAACACTTCATTAATTAAGATATGAAATTAAATGAACACAGAAGCTACCTACAAAATAAGCATTATTAGCTATCCTTAAACAGCTGTTCAAAACTTCAGCAGTACAATACCACCTTCTACTGCTTCCTTACCTGGAAGTACTTGGGGAGACCAACTCTATCATTCTTTTTATAGAAGTGCTTAGGGTCTAATGAAGCTCTCATCTTCAAAACTTTAAGATCATTTTTCAGTTCACTTGTGATTTCTGGGGCTTTCATACCAAACCAGCCATCACCCGTTGTTTTCTCTCGCTCTGCCTAGGATGCAATACCAAGAACAATTAATTTGCATTCAGTAACTAGGACAGGACCAAAAAGGCAACTCCTCCCTACAAAAGACAGATAAAACATTTAGAATGTAAATACATACCCCTAAAACATGTATTTTATGACTATTATAAAGGAGGCTATCAGCACTGCATCAATGACAGATTTGTACTGAGCATATAACCATTCACTTCTACGTTGTGACTGAAAGGATGACTTTTCACAGGACAGCTCAAAGACACTAAACTGCAGTTCATCACTCCATTTCCAGTGAGGCCTGTATATACAGAGAGTCCCAGCATGCAGCTTTCTATCACAGCTTGTTTCATTATTTAAGGCATTATCAGCTCTTCACTTACCCTGCGCTGTTTCTTTAGCTGGTGAAGTGATTCCCTGTAGGGTGGGACACATTCCTTTCTTTCAAAGTCTGGAGTTATAACACTCTTCTGCAAGAGCTGTAAGAATTTTTTTGAACATTAGAGAGCCATCTGATACAAACTTTACAGCTTAACTGCATTTACAGAACCTACTGAAGGAATCACAAAGAATCTAAGCAAGCATTCCAATGCAATACACGAGCAGTAAGGATCTTCAAAATATAACACTGGACAACAACAGAAAGCAGCTGACTTGCCCTGGAGGAAGTGAGACAGCAAGTCCTCTGCAGCAAAGAGGACAATCATGGATGAACCAAGGAAAAGTCTCCACAAAAAGAACACATTCCCTTTACGTCAAAGGGTGCTTTTGAAAAAAAAACCTGCTAAGTCCATACTAGGGTATAGACTTTTATTTTCTGAAATTCATTCTGGCTATGGACTAAATATCTTGTCACCAGACCATAAGCTTGTGTATCATTAGGCAAAACTCCAGGTATAATCAACTTTAGTTTATTTTACAAGGTAATGCTAGAATTTGCACTGTTTTTCAGTTTCTGAAAAGTCAGGTATATTTAAACTTTCACCATTAAAACCATAAGTAAAACCACAACTGGTCAAAAAGAATGTAAGTTCTCAACGAACCATGGAAAGGATACTTCTTTAAAATCAAACAAACCAACCTTCTTATATTAACATCTTCATGTTACTACAGTCACAGATAACTGAATAATTGTAAACATGTTACCTGGTCCCTCTTTTTCTCCTTCAGTGATTCAATTACACTCGATCTAGGCTTCTGATTTTTTGCATCAAAACTGATATATAAACCTCCAAGCTTCTTGATATTCAAACCAGGGTCTATGCTACTGGAAAGACGTAAACTAAAGGAGAAATAGTTAATTATTAGAACATTGTAACATGCATGCAGCTAAACCTTCTACTGTTCTCTGAGGAAGATGAACAGAAAAAATATTTTTCTTATTCTTCCCAATTAGGTTCAATTCTGCAATGATTTTAAGTCTTGCTATCTAGATTATGTAATTTTGAAATGACAGGTGCAAGGGATTCATGCCATTACAAGAAATAAGACTACTAAAAAATACCTATGGAATCACTTCCACAAATCTTTCATATTAACTCTAATGCCAGACTCTCAGATATTATTATCTTCTGTATAACTGAATTCTTAAATTTGTTTAACCTTGCCAGAAGAACTCATGACCAGCATCCTCCTACACACTGACAAGCTTGCTAGGTAAAGAGAAAAACCCCAAACATATTGGTAGTAAAAATACTGTAACTCTTAATAAGAAGTATGAAGAAACTAGAATTCATTGTAGGAATGTTTAAGTCCTTGTCTGTATAACCATACTAGGAACGAAGTCATTAAACTTGGGTAAGAAGTTGGTTGGATGGTTGCATCCAGAGGGTTGTGATCAATGGCTCAGAGCCCTGATGGTTCTATGAAATTTCAGGGTATGTTCACATTTGTTTTGCTGCTTCATTCAGGCAGACAAAGGAATGTATCCACAAACAATGTACAATGGCTGTTTTTGATAACAAGAATGTTTAAAAGCTTTAAACAATGCAGAAAATCGTAATATTGTAAGAGGTCCAACATGTATTTACTGTAGCTTCAATGCTTATTAATACAAGCCCTTTAACAACTTTCTATCAAAAAGCTGTGTGATCTTGTGTGATCTCTGTGACTGATCTTGTATAATGCCTTCACACTGAATGCTTGGCTAAGCATTCTTAGCTAAGACTCCTGGTCTACCTGAAGGTTTTTACTAGATTAAGACTTACTTATCCAACCTAAATGAGGTTTATTATGCTTTTAACACAAGAAGGGATTTTAGCAGCAAATGGACTACAAAAATTCACTAAGTATCACTCCACCTAAATTATTCTGATTCCATGCTACGTTTCACCTGAAGAGTAACTATCCACAGCACAGCAACAACTGACACATTATATGTAACTGTTTCAAAAGCATGATCAGGCAATGTGTAAGGAATTTACTGGACCTTTTGTTATCTACATTCCAACTGGAAAAAATAATTAACAAAACCCTGACCTGAATAAACAATTCAGTCAGCCTGACCAGTTTCATACAGTTTCACATTGTTTTTTAAGCTGAACACATACAAGGCCTCCAGATGCCAAAAAATTTGCAGATTTCTGTTCCTACTATATTCAAAAATGAAAAAAATCCCAAAACTTAAATTTATGGACCATATTATATTTTATAATATGTGCAACACCATTTTCTGCAGCAACATGATGAGACTAGTCCCTTATTTACTCTGCATTTAAGGTGCATAATCTTAAATGAAATGCAGATTCTTTAGCTATTCCTAACAAGATACTTACATGTCAACTTTATTTTTCAACAGATCATCATCTTCATCTTTTTCATCTTCGTCTATCAATTCCTCTTCATCCTCTTCCAAGTCTGATTCTTTATCTTTTTCACCTCCTTCATGCTTACTTTTAGCATCACTGTCTAGGTCTGCATCATCCAGATAATACTTTTGGCTGGAACTCATGCCAGGCTCAGTATCAATTACAAAAAGACCTTCAACATGCAGTGAATCGCTTTTTAAAGATTTTTTGAGGGAATGAGTCCTCTCATCTGACTTTTTAGAACATAGATTCTCATCAACTGTTTCTATGTCTGCCACATCACTATTTTCAGAGTCATCACTTTCACTGTTGCTCAGAAACAATGCAAGAGAGTTATCACTGCTTGTTTTTTCACTGCTGTGGGATACCTCATATTCTTTTGTTTGGCTGTCACCACTGTCTGCATTAATTTTGAGCATCCTGCTTTTACCAATGCTTTGAGCTGTCTGTGCAACAGCCATGTTCTTTGATAGGCTGCTCACTGCACTAGCTTGCTTACTCTTCCTTAATTTATCATCACACGAGAAAGACTGCTCTGCATCTGCCTCAGCATCTGCTCTTTTGCATTCTGTAATTTTTGTACTTTCATTTGGTGTTACTTGTCCTTGGGATTCTAGAAATTGTTTGGGACTCATGCAGTCAGTCAAAGAAACAGCCACATGCTCTAATTTCCCCTTCCTTGCAAGTATTTTACTGTGATCTTCTTGTATTTGGCCACATATTGCTTCTGAATGGTCTATCTCAACAGACTGTGTATTTTTTTTTGTTTTCTTCACAGGTGATTTAGTGTCACTTTGTTGTGTTTTTGTAAGACTGGATGCCTCATCATTTAAAATCTCTTCTTTTGTGTCTTCACTCCAGGTTGCATCAGCACATTCGGAAGCACATTTGCTTTTAGGTGAACTGGGATCTTTACTACCATCAACGAGGGTGGAAGCATTTTCTGTGTCACTGACTAGTTCTGCAATAGGCCTAGAATCAGAATCAATTATTATGGGATCAGATTTAATAGTGTCCTCAATTAAATTCTCATCTTCTGAAACAAATCTATTTTTTCTCTCAGTCTGCTGAGTATTTTCTGCTTGTGATTTCATTTGCATGCTCCTAGTAATTCGTTTTGGAGTGACACCTGGTTCCACAAGAGAACTTAGGCAACATGATTCTGCATCAGAAGTATCTTCACTCTGGGCTTCACGAACTCTGTGTGGCTGCAATTTCTTTTTACCTTGTCTTCTCCTTGTACTTGTGGGAACATTAAGCATCTGGACACCAGAAACAACAGATGAACAAGACTCAGCTTCAGAGATATCATCTTCATCCAGAATCCTACTTAACTTATTTACAAAAGCTGTATTGTCACGTCTTTTTTTGTCAGCAGAATCTGGTTTATAAGGAATTACAATTTGTCGCCTCCGTGTTATTCTTACCAACAAAGGTGTCTGAAGACCAGACACAGAAGAGCAGTTTGATTCTGCTTCTGACACATCACCATCAACTTGTGGTTCAGCAACTGATTGTGCTGATGGAACAGCTGTGTTCTCATTCCTAGTGATCTGCATCTCTGAGCTATCACTGACATGTGATTTCATTTCTGCATGTTCCAACTCTTCAGACTGACATTCCTGAATCACCTCTGGCTTATGAACTGATTTAGGTCTTCTAGTCATCTTCCTAGTCACAGGAGTACTAATTTCAGCAGATCCCATCTAAAAAAGGAGTAAAAAAAAGTATGGTATTGAAATAACTACATAAAAAGGCTATAAAAATCGCTAACAATCTTTTTAAACTAATCTACTTAAACTGACAACACACGTCTCAGTGTAGCCCTATCTGTGTGGAAGGAGCCTTAACAAACTATCCCTTGCTTAACTCTCTACTGTATTTTGGTCAGGGCAGGAGAAGAAACACACACATCCTTTAAGAAATAGAAACAAATATCTCCTAATTCTAAAAAGTTCTGTCAAGTTGTCAGGAGAAACAAATCCAGAAAAACGTTCAAAACTATTCAAAGACTTCCTCAACTATAAACCACTAAATACCATCCGCTATCAAAATGTGCCCCAATATGGTCTCCAAAACCAATTTTAGTCTACGAACAAAATGGCCTCTCAGCAATCAGAAAACTAGGTATGATCTGCTAAATATTATTTTAAGTGACAGAGAAATGCTAAAACATCTGTCATGCAAAGCAAAATAAGTCTACCTTTAACTCCCAACGCTAAATGGCCCAATGACCTCCGGTGGCTGCTCCCGTCGCGCAGGGCCGGTTGCGGCANCCGCGCCCCCTGCTCCCGGCGCCGCGCCACCGTCCGCCTGGTGTTCACCATGTTGCCGCCACGCCGCGCCCGCCCCTTCTTCCCTGCCCTCCTTCCTTCCTTCCTGCCGCCCGCCCTTCCGGGCCCCGCGGCAGGAAGAAGGTTCCGGGGCGGCCCCACCCGCTCTGCCCGGCCCGGCCCCGCGACGTGTGCCAGGGCGTGGTGGAGTCGCGGGTGCAGGCTCTTAGAAAAGCGTAAAATGCTGCACTAAGAAGCCTACGGGAGTTTCAAATTTTAGTTAAACTTTCAGGTTTCTCGTGGAAGGCAATCCCCTCTCACCCATCTTGATGCAAACCAATCGAATGAGGTAATGTGGTAATTTGACAGTGTTATGCTATTGGTGACTCTAGAAATACCACGTCTTAAAAGGTACTTTTCTACAGCAAGCAAACTAGTAGCAGTTTACAGAAAGGAAATCATTATCCCATTGGAGCAGCCTTTACATTGGTTTAGCACAGTTCCTGTTTTGTAGCATTTCAGTATAAAAAACTGAGCACCCACACGAGCCTGGTAAGATACAGAATCAGCCAAATACAGACAGAGCTTACAGGTAGTGGTTAAATCACAAGCACACAACACAGAGCTAGTAGGGAAGTTTAATTTAAACTCATTTAATTTTGAACTCTGATGCATACTGGCCCAACATTAAAAAGAAACCACTACATTTTTATTAAGAGAAAAAAAATCCAAACTTTTATTGATGCATTACTAGTTTCAATTCCCTGTTTCTCTCATATGTCAGAAGAACTGAAGAAGCCAAGAAAATTTCCTACGATTTGCCACTACAAATACGATATTTGAGGACTAAGGTTCCTTGAAAAACCTTCATCATTAAATGTAGTGGAATGGATAATAGGAAGCTGACACTCCAGACACTGCCTACAGGCATTCAAATTCCACTTGCTGCCTATATGAAAAATTCGAAAGATGGTGAAAATTCATTCCCTTACAGTCCAAATCTCAAAATATGTATAACAAAGTTAATGACTACTAACAGTATGAGGCCATGCCCCTGTCTGAAATCGAAATATAATTTACTGTTTTAGACACTCGGTATCGAAGTTCCTGCTAAACTACAAGTTGAACTTTAGGTATCTACTCTCTTTTAAAGGCCAAGGAAAGGAAAAGGCCTTTTTGACAGAAGGATTACGTTAAACCAAAAGCCTTGCCTTAGCTGCAGCAATCTCTCTACGATTAAAAAGCCAATGTGCAAAGCTGCTGCCAATGAGAAAGACACCAAACTTCAGGCTAAGCCTTGCTTCATCTTTCCTGAGTAGAACTCAAGCAACAGGTTTCCCAGGCAACCACAAAAGAAGTAATTCATTTCAGCGAACAGCATCACCATTTACTGTCTATTCTACTTGGTTAATTGCTTGCGTAGTTCACAAGTATCAAAAAAACAAGCCACAGCTGAGAAGGAGACAGGCACAATTCAGTTTTTGATTAACAGACTTCTTCATCACTTGTTTTTAAATCTTATTTTAAACATTCACTATTAATACATTTTCTATTTCAAACAGTAAAAATGCCGTCACGCTTGTGCGAACACGAAATGAAGCGCATTGAGGCACAAAGAAGCCAGAAGGAATTCAAGTTACAATCAGAAAGTAATTTGGAAGATGCATTTTCTTCTAAGTCATAGGGGTCTCTTCCACTCTATTAAAAATAAACCAATTTTCCCACCCCCACAAATTAAACAGCTGACTTGCCTATATATACATATCAAGTAATGAGATACCAGCTTAATTTTTTGGGGGTACCGTATCATTTAAAAAATGACCATTTTCTATAAAAACTAGTCCTTGAATGTTTGAAATGTGTATTCACCAGGTAAATATGATTTAAGATAAATTTGTTTTTTAAAAAACCAAAAATATATGTTTCTCCATACTACCTAATGGCAGCTAAAATATAATGATAATTTTTACAGTGAACTGGTCATAAAAAGAAAACTATTTTAAACTGTTACTCTATAGATAACTTCAATAAAAAAGCCCCAAAATATTTCATATTTTGAATGAACTCATTAATAGTTAAGAAACAAAAATAGTGTTAGAACACTACAGACACTCCTACTGACATCACACTGAATAATTACAACTTTTGGTAGTTCATTATAAATGCTGTAAAAACCTTTCTATGAAAAATGCAATGTTCCCCCATCCTAAAGAAATTTAAACACCTTTAAAAAAAGAAAGAAGAAAAAAAAAGACAGCGTTTTAAGATGCATTTCTTTTAGCTTGTATGATATAGCCTTTGGACTTGATGATTCCTCTGCTTTTAACAATGACTGAGTACCGCAGAAGCCACAAAGGAATCCACTTGTTTGCTTTCATGTTCTGGATGCTTTCCTGGAGAACTTCTTGGAAACTTGCTTCACAAAGTAATTCTGAAGTTAAAAAGGAATATTTGTGCTTAAAACAATATCATGTAAACAGCTGCAAAAAGCAACACTTAGTAAGAGAAGCCTTTTCCCACAGTCAAGATCTTAAGTGGTACCCCTCAGATCCACTCTTCCAGAATGCATGTAGGGTAAAAGCAGCTTAATATTACAAAATAAATCTCTAGGACACTTTTTTGCCACATTAAGTATTTCTCACAAAACTGAGACTCTGGAATATCAAATTTAGTTGTTTAGCAGAGTCATTAGTGGGAAAAAAAAGAAAATTAAATTTGAGAAGCTACCTAGACAAACCAGAGGCCAGTAGAGCATAGGGCTGAAATCAGCATAGTACTGAGCATTCAGTTACCTCTGCAGTCACTGGAAAGTCAACATTTATAGTATCTCCCATAACTGGGCTCAATAACCATAAGCCCAAAAAGATTAAAGAAAAATGGGCTTAAATGCCACAAAAGAAGAAAAGAAGGCAAGTACAAATCCTCCTAGTTTCCTCTGGAATGTTCATCAAGAGAACAATGTCTTTGGTGAGGAGTGCTCACCAAAATTAGTCTAGATACTCTTCAGCTGACTATTACAGAAAAGTCAGGCTGAGCAAACAACACATAAAGGAATCACAACTTGTGCTGTTTTCTATCAAATCCTCTTCTCCTTAATTTCATGACTTTCAGTGGGTACTATTTATTAAAATGCAAGTTGCATTTGGACTTTAGAGGACATGGAACTTGTCAGATTGAATGGAAATTCATCTTGCATGCTACCAGAGCAGTGATATATCCTGTTCAGGCACTGATGAAATTCATTAGTTTTAACAGTGGTACTATGAAGTACATACTTCATAAAAACTGCTTCATACACTTTTTTCTTTGGGATCAAGTGCAAAGAAAGGAGAAGAAGGAAAAGTATCATCATGAACAATTAATCATGACCAAGAATGTAGGGAAGGACTTAACTAAATAGTGTTTAAGACTTTTTATTATTCCAACAAGGTGTTAAGGTGTCCAACACACTTTCTTAAGTGAAGAAGACTGAAGATGTTTGAGAGAAATGAATGTATCCCAGAATATTGTAGAGAGCTGGTAACTCAGTTCTACAGCTCAAACAAAAGCCTGCAATTTCTTCATTCATTTAGCAAATGATTCACTGCATTAAAAAAGCAAAGAATTTACAACTCTTTTTGTAATAACGCTATTTTAAGAAGTAAAGACTTTGAAAGAATCCTACTTAAAGCATAGTAATTGTACAGATCTAATATCAGCAAACTACTCAAAATTCAAGTGGCCATTAACATTTCTGTGTAATCTATTTCACAAGTTCCAGGCAAGTACACTTTCATTTGTCATTTACTGGCCTTCAGCAATACATTTAATTCCATATTTTGTAGAAATAAACATAGTACAAATTTCTCAGTAGGCTGTTCTTCTATTTATTTTCTCTGATTTCAAGAAGGGGCAGGGAGGAGGGGAGGAAGGAACAGCAGTAACTTAACATAAATATTTTATAAAGGAGACACTTCTAGAATCCTGGTTCAGGCCTCAAATATAACAAACTTTGAAGTTCAGGAAAATATTATTCCTGATTTTCTACTGAACAAATGCATTTAGAAGTCTTCTGTTAACTTAATTGGCAAAGTCTTACCTTTGGGGTCATTGTGAGTTAGCAGCTGTATATCACATTCTTTTGCAAATGCTGTGAGATCAGGTGGCATCACACAACAGGAAGCTAGGTTCACCTGATTACTACTTGGTTTCACCTGAGAGTAACAAAATATTTTTATAAGAAAAAAATACTAATGTACTTATATTAGCTGCCTCCCTCATGCCTTCTATTACAACAGAAATGTTGCTTTGAACAATTTGTTTTTGACCATTGTTTTGAAGTCTGAGCAAGGCTAATTAATTCTGCATGATTACTTAATGTAGGCAGCTGCAACACCTGCAACACATAGCCCAAAACAGGAGTAGGATTTAACTTCAGGTGCTGCCACAGCAAGTTGCGTGCTAACCCGCTGCACTCTGGCTTTCTGTCTGCTGTGTTCCTGAAAAAGCAGCAACTTTATTTCACCCCTCTCTAGTAACAGCATTATAGGGATGTTGGTTTGAAAAAGACTTCGTATTTAAAAATCCAAACCCATTTTTGTTAGGGATATATTATTTGGCCATCTTCCATGCCTTCAGGCAAGTGCTTGATTCAGATCAAGTTAAAAGGGATGCTCTTCCACTGACTTTCTCCTCACAAACTGCATTCATGATCACCATGCAGGTGGTCACTAAATCCTGCAGTGTACATAAAACACTGAGGGTTACAAAGATGATCAGATGACTGGAGCACCTCTCCTATGGGAACAGGCTGAGAGAGTTGGGATTGTTCGGCCTGGAGAAAAGGTGGCTCCAGAGAGACCTAAGAGTTCCTTCCAGTACCTTAAAGGGGCTACAGAAGAGCTGGAGAGGGATTTTTTTGCAAACACACATGGTGATAAGACAAGGGCAATCACTTTAGATCAACAAGGTTTAGCTTAGGTATTAGGAAGAAATTCTTCGATGTGAAGAAGAGTGCTGGATGGCTGCCCCATCCCTGGAAGTGTTCAAGGTGAGGTTGGATGGGGCTTTCAGCAACATGGTCTACTGGAAAGTGTCCCTGCCCATGACAGGAGGCTTTGAACTAAATGACCTTTCAACCCATTTTATGGCGCTATGGATTGTCACTCTGGACAACAAAGTCTTGTGCCATTTCATTCAGAGTCTGTCTTCCTCTTTACATTTATGCTTACCATTAAAACATAATTTTTCCAAGGGGAAATCCTTCCCTTTGTAACACAGCTTAAAGTGAAAACAGGTACATTTTCAGAGTCACTGGAATAAATCTGAAGGTTTAAGGGTACCGTTTGTTGTACTCCTTCCTAAATATAAAAGAATCCAAAATTTTCAATTCTTCAATCCTCAAACCTTCAGTACTTCAAAGACCCTGCTTCTGAACAGACCTGTGGTTTCCAGCTGCTGCTGGTCAGTACATAAGAACACTGAACAAACAACAGTTGTATTTGAGACTCCCCCACCTTGAACATTATGGCCATCCACAAAATGTATACAGTAACAGTGCTAATTAATTTTTATATATAAACCCATTTATAACAAAAGTTTGTAACAATTTGTCAACCAACAAAGCAAGCAGTTACTCTGTCCTAAGAAATGCCATGAGTAGGAAGTTGTTTCTCACCTGTGCCCAAAGATACAGCTGCTCTAACAGTGTTTTATCTAGGTCAGAGGTACCTATGGCAACAATCTTTTTGTTTTGAACTAGATTTTCAAGTTCTTTCCAAAAAGGTTGCAAATATTCCAAGGAGAGGTTAGTTCCATCTTCGACAGGAGGTGGGGCAATAATGACTGAGTCTAACTGAGCAACTCCGAGGGCAGAACACGCTGAGGAAAAACAACAGACACTGCAAAATCTTTTGTCAGATATAAACATAAACAGCATGACTCTTCAGATTCAGCAAAAACCACACCTCCTGCTTCACTCTGCTAGCTCTCCATTCCCCATTTGAAACTCTGAGTGTATCTGCAGTCAAGAATAATAACACAACCTTTTTAGCAAAGATTCAAAAATACAGCTGAAGACCAAGATTCAGTTGTAGGTCTTGGGAAAGCAAAAAAACAAAACCAACAGAAAACGAAAAAAAGCATGAAGCTTTTTCCTTCTTTTTAATGTTAAAACTGTAATTTTCTCTGAAGAACACTGATGACAATTCTCTATTTCTTCATTCTCAATTTATTTTAAAATTTGTAGCTTTCACTCTCAACTATAACTCAAGTACAGGACATGGGTTAGGAAAACTACTTGATATGTGTGAGGAGTTTGACTAAAAGCACACCAAATACAGAGAGTTAATTTGCCAGAGAAAAGTGCTAGTCTTGGAATCTCACTGAGCTTTAGGAAAAATGCAAGTCATGAGGCCTCTTAAGCACAGCAAACAGAGTACAACTACCAAGCTAAAGTAATTATTTTCTTCAAGAGGAGGAGTCCATTATTGTATGTTTGACAATAGTGGTAAAAATTACAACAAATAAGATATGAACTGGGGTATCAATAGAGAATAATGGTATCTGACCACTTCTTCTTTGGTCACCTCTTAAGTCCAACAATTGTCCAAAATAGTAAAGTTCGTTGCTGCTCGCAATTACTGCTACATAAGGCCAACACAATTTTATGCAGAGACATTGTATAGCATTTTTAGTAAAACTATTTCATCAGCTACTTGCAGCATTATGTTATTTCCTAAATAATCTCTGAAAAGACTATGCAGTCAGTAGCAAAGTTCATGATGTGAAATGCAACTAACAAGAACTGGCAAGAATATCACTGCTATTAAAACATCATGCTATTTACTTTTTAACAGGTTTTGTGTGAAAGAATAGAATCTTGCTCCTGCTTGTAGCAAGGAATCAGATTTGAGTTTGTGGATCAGAGGTCACAGTGCTCCATTTAATAAGTTGACTGACTGAACTACTGTGCAAATAGTAGAGACGTAACTAAGTCTCTCTTAATAGGAAAATAGGATATACTTGTGACAGTGACTAAATACACCTCTTAGAAATAACATTAGAACTTTTTCCATCTAAGTTCTAGAGTAAAAAAGAAATCCTAACTTGAATTTGAGTTCCACACTTACCCAGGTCAACTGCATCTCTGATCGATGAAGAATTTGATCCAACGATGAAAAGCTTTGCTATTTTCAAACAAACTGGAATCAGTAACTAAACACGCCAGGTATTACTAGTATACAGCCATTTACTTTTGCTATACACACTATTAATGAGTTTTTGGGTAAATGATTTTTAAAATATACACCAATTACTTAAAAAATTGGAAAAAAACCCAATTTTTTGAAAGGTGACTGCCCAATAAAGACACCAGTCTCTTAAATTTCAATGTTGTTGTGCAGTCTCAGAACAAGAAATCATCCAGTTAGATGATGTAATAAGCTGTAAAGCATCAAGACACAAAGCAATAACAGTAACAACCTGTATGAGAACCCCAAATGTAATAGTACAAACAGACTTCTTCACAACTTACTGAGACTCAAAATGTACTAGTGTTAGTTTGGACTGCCTCCTTCAAGTTCACCATATTCAACCTGGAAAAATTATGCAAATAAATGTGCTTCCAATGCTGTTTCTTAATTCCAGTATTATCTGTAATATTTTGCTTCAAAAATGCCAAAGACTGACAAAATACATTTAAAATATCTTGAGGTGATGTAAGTTAAACAAGAAAAATGCTGAGCTGATTTAAAATCTGAAATATTAATTCAAGACTTTCTTAGACAATGTTTAAGAACAACAGCGTGCAATAGTGTAATTTGATTCTGCAATTATAAAAGAGAGCAAAAAACCCCATCTATGAATATCCTATTAATGACTGCATATGAAATCTTTCCATGCCACTGGATTTTTAACTATGTTCTTACCTGATACTTTCAACTCATCCCTTTCTTCAGGATTTATTTTTTCTATAGCTTGAACTACAGAACATTCCAGAAACTCCAGTGTTTCCTGCAGTAAGTACATGAGACTTAGAAACAACGTCAAGAGGAGACAGTAAGCTCCTGAGCAATTTTTTTTTCAAATTTCTTAAAAACAAAGAAAAAGAAAAAGCGAGTGCCTTACAGCAGTTGGAAACAAAAATAGTAGAAAAATGCAAAGACAGAAAGCAAGTAACCCAAGGCTTCTTGATCACAGAGGGGATGTCAAAATAATGAAGATATATGAAAGGCCCTATATGACCCTAATAGAGAAAATGCAAATTACTGATTAGAATTATTGGAACAAGATTCAGTCGTTCTAGTAGTTCTGATTTTATGATGTGAAAAGACTGCTGTGCCAATTCAAAGGACCTTGTTTTAAAAAAGCCTCATGACCAGCTGAAAAGAGCCCCATCAGAATTAGGAAATTTGAGTGTTGGATGGGAACATCTTTGCATAAAAATATTTTGTAATTTCAGTGAAGCTTGTGAAACACCTACAGTGAAAATGCAGCAAAATACTGATTTCAGACAGTAATTATTTCACCCCCTGACCTCATTTAGGATTAGGCTGACATTTCATGTCAGCTGGCACAAGGTGACTTCCTTAAGTTTTACCTACATCAAACTTTGTATTATAGGCATATTCAACACTGCCCCAAGCAAAAACGCTTTGCTAATTTTTGCTGTGCTACCAAAAGATTCTCATGTGAGCCTTTGAGCTACTCCATACAGTCAGCATTTTAAACAAAACTAAACTTTTTTTTAAATTACTGGATATCAGTATAATTAATGGGAATTTGGAATTATGCAAGGTAACATGTTCTTACAGTAAAACCTAGCTTACACTAAATAATCTGATTTAAATAGATGACCACATTGGACAGAGACAAGTGTTTGTTTTTGTTGTCTTCTTGAGCAATCATTCAATGACTCAGCAATAAATGCCTCACACACTTCAGTTTGGAACATAACAACATACAGCTCATGCCCCCATTATACAAGAACTGGTAATAAAACCCAAAGAAACAATCAGTAAAGTTTTTTTAGATTTCTTATTGTTGTTATTGTTTTGTTTTTTGGGTACCCTTTTTTCTTCCTGAAACATGCTAATACTTCACAGAGCAAAAAATAAATTTAGTGGGGACCTATTACTGTTTTGTTGCATTTCAGAAGCAAAAGTGAAAGAGAAGCAAACAAATACACCAAGATCTTCATGTCAGATGTTCATGTCAGTGGCCTTAAATCTTATGTGGAAATCTTTAGCTCTTAAGGGAAAAATGCCACTGCTGCATCTTCAGAAATATTTCTGAGACAACAGATGCTTCAGAGCTCCCCTCCAAATGGAATTGTCTTCAGCCATCTGTGATCTCCATAGCTCAGAGAATTCTCCACTGAGTTTTAACAAGCATGCTAGCAAACTTCTAAAGTACACAGATTTTATTTACTTTTACTTGACCCCATAATTAATTCAAAATCTTACAGACCACTGCTTTTACTTTACCAATAACTGTCTTATCTGCCATAAACAGGATTCTCTCTTTACACTGATATTTCTTAACCTCTCCAAATTTACTAAACATTAAGAAAGGGAGTTAAGAAATATTACTTCAAGGTATCTGGAGCTGCAGATAGCAAAAAACAAATCTAGTAATTACAAACTTACTTCTAGTAAGTTTTAGAAGTGTAACCAACTATCTATGTCTTTGGTTTCACATGTAACATGGCTAAGATGCATAACACCTCTCCTACCTGATATTGGTCTTGGCCGATCTTTGAGCTCCACTCACTCAGTGTTTTCTGGATGCAGTCCCGCACCTACAAAACATTTTTTCACTTTGAAGCGTGGTTACGTTCCAGTCACACACAAACACAACAGTACAGAGAAGTGTAGGAGAGGCTGCACAGCTGAACTAATGACAACACCCCACAGAAGATTCTTCCTTTGTAGCTTCTATCCAAAACTTGCTCAAACTAGTTTACTTACATGTTTTTCTCTCCTCTTCCACAGAGTTTTAGCAGTAATACAAGTCCTGTACTTCAGTTATTTCTCAGACCAATGCCATCTTAAAAGGAAAGTACAATGCTAAGCAAGCAAGAACCAGGACATGCGGTGATTTGGGGTTTTTTGGGTTTGTGGGGTTTTTGTGCAAAAATTCTTAAGTTACAAAGTAGTCAGATAAGAGCGTAAGTGCCATGCATGACACTGTTGAAATGAGACTTTACAATCAACAACTAAATACTCATTGTATTAATTACTTCTCTTTTTAAGATGCATACAACCCTTCCCATTTACTGCCTACCTACTCCACTAAGTGAAACCACTAATGCTTTTAAGTGTGGGGGGAACCTACAGATCCTACCCCACACTTGCATTTTTCCTTCATCCACAGGTGCAAAATAAACTCGACTAAGATTCTGATCATGGATTTTTTTGAACATAGTAAGACATAACTATTACATCAGCTAACTAATTTTATACAGTATCAGTGCTGCAGCTGTAACAGTGCTGTAGCTTCCCTCTGATCCATCCCAGGATTTAAGTACAGGTACTGTCTGACTGCCACCTGCCACAGGTAGGAGCCCTTCCACCAGCTGCTGCTTTACTTCACTTTCCACAGTGTATTTTATAACTGTGTGTATACCTACTTTGTGTACCTGTAAGCAGCCATTTCCTATGACACCTAATTCAGAGAGCTGTAATACCACACATAAACTAGAAGTCAACATCCCTGCCTGCTATCAGACATAATACAGGAACAATTCTTTGTGAACACAAATATTATACATTCCCTCCATCGTTTAAAACAGAATAAAAACCCCCAGACCCAAAAGGCAAGAATTGACCACCCCAGTAAATAGCTAAGAACAATAACCCTTTAATAAAATAACCCTTAATCCTATTTTGATATGATTTATATTCTTATCTTTTCCTTTCTGAGGGCAAGTGAGACATACTAAATTTTTTTGTGCTGCTGCTTTGCAACTGTCACAGGACATATTTCTATAGCAGTTCCTATGCACTGGCCTCTGACTCCAAAGCACACCACTCCCTTGCCCTCAGGCCATGCAGAAAGGACTATTCCACTGCTTTGATCAGCTTTTCCAAACACAGCTACATCCCCTAATGCTAGAGTTCACAGTTTGTAAAATTTTAGCTTATATTCTGCCACTGAGAACTGACTATACCAAAGAGAAGAATTAAAAGCTGATTGCAAATGATACCAATTATTTGCTTTTGGAAGTACAGCAACTCTGGAAAGCCAGCAGATTCCTCTGTAAACAAGTGAATTTTAGTACCTTAACTATTAGTTATGCATATTGGCCACTCTTTACTTAACAGCACTCCAGAAACTACCCGCACAAGGGTGCTCATTGTGACACAGCTATGTCTTTGTTACAGAATCCAGCCCTATTTCACACAGATCACAGAATGTTTAATAAGCAACCAGGCCAAATAAAACGTTATGTGGTCACATTATGACCACATGACAGCCAACCAAGAGTATGATGAATTCTTCCTTCTTGTTACATCATCCTCCCTGTCACCTTTCTTCCACTTGTGCATGATTAATATGCAACCAACCAACTTCTAGGTTATCACTAGTGTCACTACATAGCAATAATCAGCCAAACCCATGTTTTTTCTCATTATTAAGTGACCATTTTGAGATTACTGTCATGAAAAAACGGCAAATATGGTGGTTCTAAAGTTCATGGCCACAGGATCTCCAGACATTTTATGAGGACTGCTCTAAGTATTGACACATATCGCTAATGGTAATACTTTTAAAGTGGTGATTAAAAAGCTCTTTTCAACTTCTTAACAAAGAACGACAGCTCTATACTTCAAAGAAGACAGCTGCTACTTTTCCCAAGACCTGTCTCTATGAAGAAATTAACTTCAGGTTAGAAAAGAGAATTTCCATCATCTGTAGTGCAAGCTCATATCTATGCATGTATTTATCGTACTAGAGAAGTTTATTTATCCTACTAGAGAAGATCCCCTTCGCCCTTACAGACAGCACTTAAATTTGCGTTTTAATCCCTCATTCCCGCGATCAGAAGGCTGGGCTCGCTCCTTCTCAGGGCAAAGTGCTTCCGGGGGCGCGGGGGCCCCGACCTCCCAATAGGGCAGAACACAACGCACGAACGAAAACAAGCAGAACTCAGTTTTGCCATTCCCCTTCCGCAACTGCCCAGGGCACCGGCAAGCGGATCGCTCGGGAGCTAAACCCCCTCCTCGCCGTGACGGGCACCGGGCACGCCGTGCGCCGCCGGAGCGAGTCCCGCTGCGGGCGCCGCTCGGACCGCCCGGGGAGCGGCATCCAGCGCTCTCTCAGCCGCCAGCCCGCCCGCGG
>WBNO01013094.1:1622-74209 GCA_013400575.1 Peucedramus taeniatus | reverse complement strand
GGCAGGGAGCCGGCGGGGGAGTTGGTGCCCTGGCCGAGAGGACGGCTCCCGGCGCGGCGCCCACTGCCCGGCGGATACGGGCGAGGGGCCTCTGCTAGCACGGAGCGCTCGATCTTGAGTGGGAATGATAAACAGCCGGGCGGAGTTTAGTACAGTCAGCTCCTTGTGCTTGCAGAAAGCGCAGAGTAACGTGCCCCTGGGGAGCTTCAAGGGTAACATCTCATCCACTTACATAAACAGCCACACCGACTCTTTGCTAGAATTATTTAGGCTGGCTAATACAAAAATCTAAAGAGCGGCTTGTATTACAAAAACAGGTCTGTACAAGCTAAATTACAGCAATCTTGAATGTGTTTCTGCAGTCTTATACTTGGGTTTCTCAATCACGACTTACCTAAAAAAAATGAACAGGAGGAGGAATGTTCCTCCTCCCGTGCAAATTACAAAGCAGTTGTCGTTATAACACAAATAGAATCCAGAGTCATCTGAAAATCATCTCCTCCTTTAGTAACTTACTAGACCTAAAACTTCGGGTTTTACTTTTCAAAGCTATAAAAATGATCCAGACATCACAATTCAGCAAAATAAACTGCTTATAGCTCGTCTGGGTGTGAGGCAGGCACCCGCACCATGCTTTTTCCTCAGCAGTATTTGTCTGAAAAAGTCCCAGGATTGTTTTAGAAAAAACAACTAACTTTTTACTGCCTCATGTATTTCTACCCGTGGGGTAGAACTCAAACTGTTGTGAGATCCAAATGCAGGAGCAAGCACGTGTGTAATACCCTCCTGATTGCCTTTAGTCACTTCAGGTTTGCTCTTCTGCCTCAGACTTATTTGAACTCCTAAGAGCACTAGTTACTAGAAGACCTCAAAAGCACGGACATCATCATTGTTACCTGATTTTGCAGATGGGGAAACGCACAAAAGTTGAATGACCTGCTCAGTCTCGCTAGGCAGGACAATAGCAGGAGATCCAGGTCTTCTGAGTCCTAAATCAAGATCCTGTGCTTAAGCAACACTAATGCAAACTCAGCATGATTCATGAATTTACCTGTCAGCCTTAGTCTTAGTCCTTTTCTTTTTATTACAGATAATGGGTGGAAACAGATTTGCCCAGCTCATTCAGTGTGTGAGCTGTCTCAGGGGTAGGATGTGGACAAAGACTACCTGAGTAGCACTAGCGGTGCAGTTCCTTATTGCGTTCTGCACTGTTCTCCCTGATTTGTTTTCTGTTACAAATTCATTGTCTTTGAATCCTGAATTGCATTTCCCCACCACACATTCAAAGCTGAGCTATGTAAGGAGAGAAGGTGAGTGTCCCACTTCTCTCAGTAGCTCCTGGGGAGGGCGGGCAGAATCCCTACTGTTGTTGTAAACTTTAGCATTCCCTCTTTGAGGAACTCTGTACATTTGTACTTCCCCCTACACATTTCTAAACCATTTACCCTTTACTGTTCTTCTGTGGTGCTTCCTGATAAGAATCACAAATCACTTCACAATCACCAAACTGTCATGTTTACTTCAGATGTTGGTTTGTTTCTACTTTCACCTCATTTTTTTAATCACTAATAGTTTAGAAGAAGCTTCTCAAGGACAACTATAAATATGCATATACTTGAAAATACTGCACCTGATAATTTGAGGAGATTCAACTCCAAAGACAGAGATGTAAGACAGACACTTGTATCTAGATTAATGTTTTTTAGGAGTGCTCATTTCTCTGAGTTGCATAGAGAGCAACTCTTCTGACCTATTGAGGTTTGTTTCAGAGCTTATGATACCATTTATCCTAGCAGTGCCTCTCTTCCTCCTTTCCATACGAGGGATGTCTATGTAACATGCTCAGATGTAAATGTCTCCAGTAGAGCTCTGAAGTTAGACTAATGAATGTACCATTTCTTTTTACTTGACAGGTTTAGGTGTTCAAAAGCATTTCATATAAAGAAAATAGTATGGTGTTCTGACTGCCTAGAGGAAAGATCCTTGAACAAATATATTTATACTGTGGAAAATTAGTGTCACAAGAGCCACAGTTGTACTTTTGCTTCCTTAATTAGTTTGGATGGTAAGTGCCTTTTGTGAGCAGTGACACCCAAAAATGTTTTGGAATCTTCACTCCCTGATGATAGATTGAACTGACATGTGCAGTACAGTCTAAAAGCAATAATGTACTGGCCCCCTTGTTGGCATCTAAAGTTCCCTCCCTCTTGTGTCTGTGATGAAAACCCTCTGAACGTAAGGGGGTGGCGACTGCTGTCTGGCTGGCATGGCTGATATGTCACAGCTCCTGTTACAAAGGCTTCTCCTTCTCAGAGCTGTGCTGTCTAAAGCCTCGTCAAGTAAGAGCACTGAGAGCAAGTGCTAAAAGCAGGACTGCAGAAATTTCAAGATGCTATATCCTCCAAGAATTGCCAGAAAGACAAGGCCATATATGAGATATTTGAACAGTCGTTTAAAGGGACAACTGAAAATTGCCCTGCTGTTCGAAGACATCTGCTCTGTTTTCACAAGGAGCGCTAAAGATTATTATCACACAAAGAGATGAGATGACAGGGCAAACATTATCCCTTACTCTTCTCGCACCACTTTCCCCCACACTTACCAACACTTCAACATTCAGTTGTACTGCTTTACTTAGAAATTTGTCTTTTTTCTCTGTGAAGCTTGAGAGAGAAACTTAATTTTGTATAGGAGAAGATGATAGTAAAACATTCATTGGCAGGAAGTACTTGGAGCTTCTCAGAATGTGAAGGCTACATTTGAAATTAAAAGTCTTATATTAGGAAAAAAATGGGCTTCTTTGAAGTGTATATATANTATATAAACAACAAACCCACCGGTTTTGTAAGTTCACCTGTCTGTATAAGCTCTCTAAAATTCCCAGGGTTTCCAGTCTTCCTGCCCTATCAAAAGACAGCAGACCCATCCTTGATGCTACTAGGTAAAAAACAAAGAAAAAAAAACTTCTTCAATTCCATGTCAAAAGCATACACTGTATGTACATTTTGCCATCCCTACACAAAATTATGCAGAGTAGTAATGAAATTAGAAATACTGATGTTTGATAATGCAAATCACAGTACTGATGCAGAGATATGACTGTGATTTCACAAAGAATTTGTATAACTCTTCTACCTGAATATTGCCATTGTAGAAGATAACCACCATAAACTAAAGCCCCAAGGCAGTGAATATTCTCTTGCACAAGGAAAAGGCTGTGCAGTGATGTTGGAAATCTTGGATGTCTGCTTAGCATTGAGTCAAAGCTGGCTCAGGTTCTCAGATGGAGGTACTCCAATGTGCTTCATAGTGACAGTGATACTCAGTGAATGATGTGACTTTTCAATATGCCTGGGAAATTTGCAACATGCAGCTCTGTGTTAGCCAGCCTAAGTAAATATGCACTGAGTCAGTATTAACTGATGGAGGTTCCTTTTCATCTTGTGTATCCTCCTGAAAGATCTCATAGTAGTAAAAGCTGAAAAGTTTTTGTAGATTTTCAAGAGCCAGAATTCACTGTGGAGGCCTTTATGACTTTTCCTTTCTTGAAAAATAAATCAGCCTCCCACCCCCAAGTGCATAGACCTTCCATTTCCTTCCTAACTGTTCTTATGCTGACTCATTTTATCTCTGTCAATGACATAAATGAATTCATGTCTTTCTGAAGGATGAGCATTTGTAGCTCTACCTGTTACCATCCTTAGGCCCAGGTCCACAAAGCAACTTGGGTTTTGCAATGTGTTTGGGTTAGGCCCTCAGCTCCAAGGTCAGGGTATCCATGTTTACTTCAACTCTTATCTCTTTACTGTGTGGTATCCCAGAAGGCATCTGCTGTAGAGAAATACTGAACAGAATTACAATGGAAGGGAGTAGTGATAAAAGGAGCCCAGAGAGACAGAAATTCAGCTTTCTCTTTGGAAGGAGTCAGCCCTTTTCACTGAATTCCTCTCCTGGCTGTACTTTTTGGTCTGCCTGTGGGAGAAATGGGGAATGGCAAAAGGACATTGCAAAGCAGTTTTCCCACTTCCTGGCAGTGTGTCTATCTATTACACGTAAAGCATGAAGAACTAAGGTCATCTCCTTTGCTGATAGTTTAGTTTAATCCATAAAGAATCTAAATGCTGTGCATTGTGCTGACCTGGGGATAAAGACGCTTACTGGATCAATATCCTTGGGGATTTAGATGAGAGCATGTCTAACTAGCAAATCAGAAACAGGTGGAAGAAATAAAAATGCAGTATGAGTGTCAGCACAGGTCAAACACTGGTGCTCACTGGCTTGCAGAAGAGCAGAACTTAGGAAGCTGAAGCGTAAATACCTAGAGTATCTCTTGTGAACCTATAAATGTTAGACATCTAAATTCTACAGAAGTGAAAATTCATTTTAGAAAACCCTTTGAGTATGGGCATCGCTGTATCTCTTTATACACAGTGAAATAATACAGTAAGATTCTAGTCTTATGAAATATGAGCCATTGCTTCAGAGGTAAGGATTTGTTTAGCTGGACTAAGAGAATAAGGTTCAGCACTCCACAGGTAAAATGATGAAATTTGCTTTGTGAACATTTGCCTTGATTCTGGTTTGGGAATTTCTCACATAGCACATGGGTAAGCTGTGAGACTCCCTGCCTCAGGTCTGTTTACACAGATTTAAAAGGCAAATGGATAAACTAGTTGAAGAAAGAAATCCATGAAAAATTATTAAATACATAGGCAGTGCTTCTGGTGCAAGAGAATCAAAATCACTGTGTCTGTCTCTTCCCTTTCCCTCACTCACTACATTCTTGCCCTGTTTTATTACTTTTTCTGAGTCACCTGCTGCTGGCTGTTTCAGAAACCAATTCTAGATGGATCCTTAGACCCATCCTCTGCTACAGTTTGTACCTTTTGGTGCAAGAGAAGCTTCAGACTGAGAGTCAATTGTAGAGCAGCAGCACAAACAGAATTTTCGGTGTAAGTACACTTACAGCAATCTCCCTTTGGCTTAACTCTTGACTTGAAGAAAACTATTCTTGATGTGCCCTAGTGTGAGATCACTCTAAGGCATGCTTACTCCCTTCAGGAACAACACTGTCTACCAGAAAAGTCAAAGGAGATAGAGAAAATGAATAATTCTATAGGAAAAATGTTTAGAAATGTTCAGTTTGCCACAGTTAGGACTGTGGCAACCACTGGATTGGTTGTTTTAGAGTTAAATTCAAATAAACGAATCTATGTAAGCATTCTAACAGTTCAGGGAGAATTCATTCTGCATTGCTCTTTCTCAGACTGGTTGGTTCCTATACTGTGAAATAAACTTCTTTTTAACTGAGTAATTTAAAAATAAATCAATACAATATATGATTATGTCAGTGCTTATAAAGTCTCACTTAACTTTACTCAGTCTGCTGATTACAAATGGTTTCAAATTAATCTTCTAAGATGCACAGACAGGATAAATGTGTCAGTATTTCCATAATAGTTATCACATTATTTTTGAAGATATGTTGATCCTTTAGCACTTTAGCTATGGTTTTAAACTGCAGGAATTCAAGTGACTATATTTTTGTAATCCTATTACAGAGACACTGCATCTTTTTAAACACTTTGCTCAGCTGTTTTTCCCTTATGAATACTTTCCTCTTTTTTATTTATCTTTATATTTTCTGAATAAAAATTTAACAGCTGAATGTACTTTTCTCTGCTTATATTGTGTGTTGATTATTCTTTGCCCTCAACCTGTTTATGTTCTAAACATTAATAATCAAGACTTTTTGTTTTACTAATGATGCTATCGATCTTTAATCCTTATGCAATTGAAGAAATTTGTCTTCTGAACATCAAAGATATATATTTATAGTCACTTATAAAAGAGTATTTTATGTCTTGCACAAATCTGCCTATTGATTAATTTCTTCTTTAAGTAGTCTCAGAGAAGCTGTAGTTTGAAATGTCTTTAAAAATTCACCAAATAAATGGACTGTAAGTTTTGCTGCACTAAGGCAGGCCAACAGTTGGTGTCCTATTGTGCTAAATGCTTTGAAAACACAATGAAATTAAAGTTCCCTGAGCCAAACAATTTATGTTTAAAAGCGATGATACCCATCAGTAAGTGTTCCAAGAACAGATTGCCGGGTGTCTAAAAACTGTTGCCAACCAGTGCATTAACTGCCTTGGTGCTGTGCCTCAAGGCTGGAAACACTGTGTTCAGTGCTAGGGTGCTTCATGGGATTGGCCAGCATGTTCAGGAACTACCATTTCTTGCTTTGGATCAGGCTTTTCTGTTCCTTGTGCAGGGAATACCTACAGTGGGGGATGTTCTGATAAATCTAAGAGGCGTGATAAGTTAAGAGGAAACAGTCACCTTGCATTCACTCTGTGGCTGCACAATTTGCTGTGGACTAGAGTGGAATCTAAAGCTGTGTTCTGGCATCCATCTTTCTGAAAAGGGAAAAAATGTTTGATATTTGCTTAGATTTTGAAAGTAATTGAAAGTAAATGAAATGTTTGAAGTGGAAAAAAAAATTGAGCAATTTAGGTTGCAGGAGCCTTGTGGAAATAACACAGTCAAACTCCTGCTCAGAGCAGATACAGCCAGATCAAATGGCATTGGGTCTTGTCCAGTCCAGTTTTAAATGTCTCCAAGAATGGAGATTCCACATCCTCTCTAAGCAACTTCTAATATTTGGCCTAGCTCATGGTGAAAAAATTTTCTTGTGTCTGGATTTTCTCCTGTTGCATCCAGACACATTCCCTCTCTGTGCATTATCCAAGACCATTATCTCTGTGCATCTCCAAGAAGAGTCTGAGTCATCTCTATAGGCTTTCTTTAGGTATTTGCATGGACCAGTATAGGCAAGTATAACAGTTTGGCATTTGAAAGAATCGTGCTGGAACAGAACCATTTAACAGTGAAATCAAGCTCTATTTGTTTGTTTTCCACACTGATTCTAAAGGTTCACAGAGCTTTCTGTACAGCCACTCCCATGAAAACCACAGAGCAAAAGAAAAACTCTGTAACTGTCAGTCTGGTCTTGTGCATAGCAAGAATAACCCAACTAAAATACCTTAGGTGGCAGAAATATATTTAAACCACTGTAGTTGACCTGGAGAATATCTCTCTAATACCACCACTGGAGGCCAGAGATTAAAACTGCCCCTGGGGGATTCTGATAAAAAAAAAAGTATATATTTGGGTTGGGTATGGGGTGGGAAGGACACTACTAACAGTGCAGGTACTGCTGCAGTCTGCAGGGCAGCCCAGTGGTATTCACTGACAAAAGAGCTTGGGATACACCAAAGGTTTCAATAGTCCTTGTAGCAAACTGACATAAGAAGGGACAAAAAGTGGTGTACAGTCCCCTCTCTGCCACTTGCTCTGTGGACTGCAAGTGTCAGAATGATGCATTTCAAGAATAGTCTTCTGGGAAAGGAATCCACTTCATTTGCTTTCCTGTGGAGATTTCACACAAACAGACATTAAAACTGGAAATGTGTGTTATTTCAAGTATTAAAAAATCAAGTGAAAACATATCCTAACACTCCATCACATACTTGTTACATATCACAAAGGAGGAACAGCATTTATCTCCTGTCACAACGGAGGGAGACCCAGGGGCTCAATATGAGTCATCAGCAAGGTACCCGTTTATTGATTGCATGCAAGCTCCTAATATACTATGCCTTAATGAGTTACTACATATTCTGTAATACAATATTATGATTGGTACACATCTTACAATATCAATCCCTCCCATAGCTCGGCACCTGTGGTGAGCTAATCCCCCTTTTTTCATGCCACAGGCATCTTGTTGCTTCTTCCCTTATCTACCAAGGACGTGGGGCCCCTGTGGTTTCAGCATAGAGCTCCATCTAACTCAACTCCTACACGAGATCAGTGCGGTGTTAGCAGGATCTTATTCCGTTAGCTGTAAAGGTACTGCATGTCCTTTGTCATGTAACCAATTCCCCACAATCTCCCTCAATATCCCAGTGAGAGCTTACAATGCACAGGCAGAAAACACCATGGCATTAGTGTTCCTTGTGGAGATCAGATTTGATAGGTGTGACTGGAGCTAAAGTGCTCCATTGCTGCGCCAAAAGAAAAAGCACCCTTTGGGACAAGTGAAACAAGGAAATAAGATACTGCAACCAAGTGATCTCTTCAAAGCAACCCTCTGAGAAAGATACTGGGCTGTGACTCCTATTTTTAGTGAGGAATCATATTTAAAATCTAATATTAATCCATTCTCTTGGTCAGTTAATACCAAACATAATTAATCCTAGATGTTTATACAAAAACCCCAACAACTGCAGTGAGGTTTAGGGAGCTGCTGCAACTGGGCTTTGAAACGTCTGGGGACTTTTCTGCTTGGCTGTGGATCAAAATCATAACCTTTTGCCAAACTGCCATTTGATCATGGAAATAAACTGCTTTTTCCTTTTCAGAGCTGTAGCTAAAACTCTGCTTTGAATATAAAATGCTAATATGTACTTAATAAAACAAGTGATTGAAGAGGCAAGAGTAACGCTAACTTTTCCTATAACAAATGCTTAAGTGTTTGTGAAGCCCAGATATTTAGCTGCATTTGTTCATTATGTCCACCAATATTTTCCACTCTCCTTGCAATTAAAATATTCTGGGAACAATATACAATAATCTTCAATTTTTATGTACTCAGAATATTTGCTTATATGCATATATATTTATACATTTAAATTTTTTTCTCAAACTCTAATTTTATGACTCATAAAATACTGTTCCTTAGTGATTCCTGTGAATCTTCTCTACCCATTACTTGTTCCACTTGCTCTAGCATAAGAAAATACCCAAGATCACTTTTTTGATCAAAAACATAGCTACTTTTGCTACTGAATATATCCAAGAAGACAATTCATTTGGGTTTTTTTTTTTCCAAGTTGAGTGCTTTTGGAACCTGGTGATTGAAGCTGTCTCTTGGGAACATCAAGATGCTTTTTAACTCAATTTACAGTTCAGAGAAAAAGGTGTCCCACTTTGAGAGTCACATTAATTATGAATTTGGGAATCACCTAAGAGTTTACACATTATTTAGCCAATAATGATTAATTATCATTTTGTGTCCTCTCAGGTGGAAATCCTTGATTGGGAGACAAAGAAACAGCTATGCTTCCTAGATAAGGTAAAACAAAAATCTGCTTAAAAGACTAGGTGGCTTTTTTAGAAATTATTAACTTTTCTTAAGTAAATTTGGTATTTATGAAGAGTATTTCATCACCTGGTAGCCTTTCCTTGGCCACTTGCAATGATTATGCAAACTTCATACTGACTACAGTGTATTTCAGTCATTTTCCAGAAGAAGCTTTTGGGCAAAAAGGACAACTTCAGTTACTTTACTAAGAGAGTGCCAGTTGTGTGGCACTCAGAAGCCATCAAATTTTCAATGCTGTAGTAGTGACTTTTGATCACTGCTAGAGAAGCTGCCTCTGAAACAGATGTCAAAAATTGTCCTGCCTTTTTCCTGATGTTCTTTGAACATCAGTTCTTTGAATCCTTCATGCCAAGGCTAGGCATCTATAAGAAATAGTTACATTGTCTAGGTCACATTTCTATTTGGCTTAATAGTCTTACGCCTAGTGATTGTCTTTCAAAATATGCATCTTATATTTACAATATTTTTGTTGCCTAGGTGGAACCAAATGCTACAATTAGAGAGATCAGATTGATGTTCCATAAATTACGTGAGTATAACTTCTGCAGCAGCTCACATAAGAATATCCAGTACATAAATAGGGAAAAATTACATAATTTGAAATGTAATATACGCACACATAATACTGATAACCTGCACATGAATGTGATCACATTGAGATTTCAGTGAAATTATTTTATCCTGTCCTGATACAGATTTGTAATTTTTTTCTGCTGCATAATTATCACCTATATTAGTGTTGAATAAATATTTATAAAAACCTTTAAACTAAGCTCATCTTGTTGTATTGCGTTCATTGCAGTAGTGGGTGATCCAAACTGAACATTGTATATCACACAACTCTGTATGGTCTTACAGATCCTCGGTGGTACCCAGCAAGGCAGTCAATAAAACTTGATCCAAGTAAGTACTTGGGAGGTCTGGAGTAACTAAACTCTGGGCAGGGCCCTGGCATGAAAGGTTTACTTAAGGGTATTGGTACTTAAGAATCTGTTTCCAGCTCTGTTAATTAGCACAGTGAAGACTGAAGAGAATCCAGAACAAATACAGTTCTTTGGAAGGAAACACAGTTACACCCTGGTGCCTGGTAATTAACTCAGGAGTTTGCACATTGTTCCAGTGCCCTTTCTAACTACTGAGCACTGTTGCTTTCCAGAGAGGCAGCACAGGATCTAGATATTCACTGCCCTTAGCTGCAGTCAAATGATCTCCACGATGATGCTCAGCTGGGAGTACCAAAAAGGGCTGAGAGTTTGAGCTATCAATTCACATCAGAGGATTCTCTGAGATCAGGCAGGAATTACAGTTCTTTTGAGGGAAGCTAATGCAGAACACATTGCTGTGGACATAGCAATTGCTGACAAAGCTGATGACTGCTGGCTGACTTCATTAATACAGTTGTAGGTATTGCTACTAGAAGCCTCTTACATGGCCTGAGTCCACAAAAGAAAGTCTAATTGCCAAACTGTGTTAATTCATCTTAGCTAAAATATAACACTTTCTTCCTCTGCTTTCAATAAGGATAAGTTTATTTAAACAATCCCTTAAAAGTATGCTGGTGAAGATTTGCTCATTGTGTAAAATCTATCCATGGAAAACAGATGTATGATTATCTTGCTTCCTTCTTTGAAGGTCTCCCTTGTCAGATTCCTCTGTGAATTTACGTAGTGAGACTTGCCATGAGAAAATGCTGGCCTTCTGGAGATTCCTCCAAATCTAGGCATTAAAAGCTCAAGTAAAATGGAATCACCTCCTAGCTGGTTGTTTGGGAAAAGAAAGGCAATGAAAATTTCTCTGGGAGAGTTTCCCAAACACAGCTTATCCTATCTTCTGTCTGTCTGATGCAATGAGAAGAGTGGAAGAGAGAGAGAGAGGTGCAGCTGACAGGAGGTCAGGGAACTGTGATAAAGGGCATTTCCCCAACAAATTCTGCTGTTAGCAGTGTTTAAGAAAGTCTACTAGACAAGGCAGGCACATAGGATTGAGAATTCTCTTACTGTTTTGGTGTGAATAGAGGATCCAGGCTTATATGTGATTACAGGGATAAATAAAAATTAAGTGTAAATATTCTTGGTCTGTTGAATGAGATTCCAATAAACCCACATCACATCAAGGAGTCTCATGGATAAAGCACCATATAAAGCTAGTATGCTACCAAAGTGGACTTGAATGTCACTAAGATGTAATTACTTCTTTCCTTCTCAGAAGGAAAGTCCCTGAGGGATGAAGAAATCCTGCAGCACCTCCCTGTTGGCACAACTGCTACCTTGTACTTTAAAGATTTAGGGCCACAGATAGGATGGACTACGGTGAGCTCTGCTTCAAGTCAGCTATTTTAATGGCTAGTTTTCCACAGTTGATCCTTACATCACTTTTTGTTTCTCTCCAATATTTTTGCATGATGTCTGCTCTGATAATGGATGCAGGCAATGAATCCTCATTGCTTCAGTTCATTTAATGAGGGAAAGCAGTAACAGATTGAATGCCTGTTTAGTTCTCTGAGAGAGCAGCAGTGGAAAATCTGCTGCAGGGTAGGTTGGCTCTGCAGAACTAAAATGTAGGTTGTCAAATGGACGTCTACTGCAAAATCATTAGGAATTAGGTGTGTAAATGCCTTTGGCAATCTGCTCCACAGGACCTGTATAACTCCTGACAAAATTAGGATTATACTCCAATGAGTTTGTCCTGCACAGGCATGGGAGCAACTTCACATGTTAGTACTTGAAGTGACTTCAGCAAGAAAATGCAGAAAATTAAAATTAATTGCTGTCTGCATGTGACTTTGTCCCAGGATGCCAGTGACAGGCTAATGACAGCTGATATTTTCTGCAATATTAGCAGACATCCACAAAGACCTTGTATATTTACTGTCTTAGCTCAAATGCAAATTATATCACAACTCACTTGGCAGACAACACAGCACTGCTGTTTATGCAGTGAGGTGACCAATGACCCTTCTAGCTCTCTAGAAGGTCCTTGCTGCACAGTATTACACTAGTTCCAATAAACAGCACGATGTCAAGGGAAAAGTACTTTGTAATTTAAAGGCATATTTACCATTTATTAGCTGTGAGACATTAATAAAACCTTATGTTGATTATATACAGCAAAGACAATGTTAATAGGAACTAAAATAAAGAAAATCAAATATGTTTTGCAAGAGTAAGTCTTCACATCTTTACTTTTGATGCAATGCTGATAAATCAAGCAGCTATTACGCAATCCAAAAAACCAGGAAGACAGACAAAAACTTCTAATGGCAGTGTAGACTTCAAGACACACGTGCTTTAATATACACCAAAATATCACAGGGCAGAGTAACCCTAGGCTTCTACCATTTCATAGTCTTTTGTATTCTGCTCTCTCTGCCCTTCAAGCTACTTCATTCAAATATAAGCCAACAAATACTTCAGTATTCCCAAATCAAAAAGATGAGCTTCTTATCTACAAGCAAACCTGATCTTCACCAGAGAAAATGCTGATTGTAACAGAAGTCAATAACCAAACTTTTCTGAGGATCAAAACAACTCTAAGGACATTAGAGAAATGGGATTTTTTGGGATTTTTTTTTCGTTTGCTTTCTTTAGTTGTTGGGTTTTTGTTGGTTTGTTTGTGACAGAACTACAATCAATTTCCCTTCTTTCTCTGTAAGTGAGGTATGGGCCTACCTTCCTCACTTATAGATGGGTGGAAAATTCAGCTGTTACTATTTGGTCCAAAGTTAACTTCAATTTTAAGTGATATTCCTAAGAAATACACACCTATCTGAAATGAAATCAAGTTAGAGAATAGCTTCTCTGGTTTCCTCTCTTTTTTTTTTCTTTCTTTTTATTTTCCTTTTAGTATTCCAATTAAAGCTTGTTTGAACATAGAATGAAATTATTGTTTCCCAGGACAACTGCTGTGCTAACTGTTCACACAGATGGGGTCACTGTGAATGCTTACAAGCTGTGTTTCCAGTTTAAACAAAATTCATTCAGTAGAAGCAGAACTCCTATTTCTCAAGACAAATTCTTCACCAAATTTCATTTTAAACCAAAATAAAGCAACAGCTTTTGAGTGCAAGAGAAGGGTGAGAGCTGCATAAATGTGCATGCATATTTGTCATGATCTCTGGTCTGCCATTATTATCTTTTCATACCCATACTGTGTCTGCTGCACTGGTAATGGCTGTTTGAATACAACTGAGGCAATCATTGCAAAATATTTATGTGCATGGCTACCAGTTTGGGCCCGAGCCTAAACCTTCAATTCCCTCCCTGCCTCTCTTAATGCCATCCTGGATGCATGGAGGTGTTTATCCCACTGCATTAGTTATCACAAAGAGACCAAAGCAAAACCATCATGTAATGCAGCTGTCTAATGAATTTCTCTTTTTTTGCAGGTATTTTTGATAGAATATACAGGTCCATTGTTCATCTATTTTGTGTTTTATTTCCGCATGACTTTTGTCTATGGACTGGATGAGAGGTTTACATCAAGTCCACACCCAGTAGTTAAGTAAGTCTGTTTGCAGGCTTGAGCAGTGATTCTTGTAGTCTTATTCCAAATGTCTTGCCACACATGTTTTTTTCTAAGCACTCTTAAATGCTTTTGTCTTGCTGTTTCTAGCTTGGCATGTGTCTGCCATTCTTTCCACTACATCAAAAGGTTGATTGAAACAGTATTTGTTCATCGATTCTCCCGTGGGACTATGCCACTGAGGAATATTGTGAAGGTAAATTGAATCTATCCACAGCTGCTCTTACAAATCCAGCCCTGCCAGCCTATGCTCTTCCTCTGCACCACAGACATTTTTGTGTGGCTTTTGTAGTGATGCACAGCAAATCTCACCCATAAAGCTGCCCCAAGTTCTTTCAGAAGATTTCTTAATGTCACTATTGTATAACCCATGTGCTGTCATAGTTACTAATATTATAGAAGTCTCATTACTTTTTAGAATTTTAAACCTTTAGCATACCCTTCCTTTTCACTCAGCTAGATCCTTAGGTGTGAATGTTTTAGTAACAAGTTAACTTTAAAGGTAGTACAGGCAGGCACAATGGTAGGAGAGCTGCTTTTTTAGAAGAAAAAAATCTATTTTTGTAACAGTCATTTTATATCTGCTTTGCCCCAAAAATTCTCTTTGTTGTTAAGGAACTGTTAATTTACCTTTGATCCAGTGCAAAGCAGCTTAGTTGTTCTGCATTTTCTTCTCCACAGGAGCATTCCCTACTGTCACCAGTGCAGCTGTGGCACAGGGCAGCTCTTGGGGTGCAGACTCTGTTCCCCAGGTGTCTGAGAAGTAGCACAGTGACTGCATGGTTATTCATAAACTGTAGTTATTTTATAAATGTTTGCAACAGAGAACACACTACTACTCAAAAGTACAACTTACACTAAGGAAGATGAGAGATTATCAACTGGAAAAGCATTTGGGAATTTTAACCTTCGGGATTTAGGCAGCTCCTTGTAATTTCCACTATGGTAGTGATAATTGTAGCAGCTGAAGCTCTACCTTGTGGGCTAACTCCTTACAGCTGTCCAGGGGCTCTGGTCCTTCAGGTGATAGCTTTCAGGAAAGAAGGGTCTGTAGTGAAGGAGTGGCCCTCCAAAAGAATCCTCCCTAGAAATTTATTGTGCTTTCTGCAGCAAAAGTTGTTGAAAGGTTCGCATATCTCATTCTTGACACAACGCATCTTGCAGATCTCTTGTTCTTGACATAAAGTATCTAATGCATGCTAAACAGCAGATAAATGAGCAACTTTACCTTGAAAAAACAATCAGTGTGATAATTATTTTTCTCACTGCCATCTCTGACAACTACTCGTTCCTTTCAGACCATACAAACTGTTGTTGCTAAAACTGACATTTGTACCAGTCATTCTGATCACTTTCTCTTTTCCATCTTCTTGGTGGCACTTGCTTTCATCTGTAAAGTTGCTCACAGTTCTTAATCTACCTGTTCAGCAATGCTTGGGTTTGATTTGCTTTTATAATTTAATTGGCCTTGTTGGTGTTACTCCAAAATTGTGCCAGCATGAAAAACATCACATCTTTTTTCCATTTTCCATCCCATATAAGTAGTAGACAAAGCTTCTTACTTTCAGGGTTTGATCACATACACAGCAGATACAGGTAGCTTATTTCCTAAGTGCAGTGGAATGCTATGTGTACAGGAGATACTTCAGTCTCAATAAGCAGAAATCTGAGAAGGAAATTTATGAGAGATGTGGTTTTCATCCCTTTTTCTCAGATGGAATTAGGAATAAATTATGCCCTACAATTCAGCAGCTTCACCAAAAGCAGAGTATACTAACATAGTATATTTTTTTCTAAGACATAGAAACGACATTTTTTTTTCTGATTTTTCTAGGCATCGGAAAGGTAGAATACCTGATTTATCTGGCCCTAGTAAACAACTCCTTAGGGTGAATAAAATAGGGATTAATACAAAAACTGTGTGGTGATAAAGGAACTAATTGAAAGAAAGATAATTATGGTTGTGCCAAAAAAGGATCAGTCAGACCTTTAATAATAGGGAAGTAGCAGAAGAATTCGTCAAAGATTAGTCTCATGATTGGTTTTACATGGTCTTTCTTTACCCATTAACATTTTTGTGAGTAAAAAGAAGGGATATCATCACTTTGTAGAAAAACTTCTGGAGGAAAGAGAACATTAGATCTAAATAAATACAATTTAAATCAGAAGACAATATAAGAAGATGAACAGAAGGGCACAAGTTGAACATAAATAAACACAGGCAGGATATCAAGAACTACAGATTGTCAATTGCAGTAGAGAAGACAAAAGTCCTAACTGTAAGTTTGGAAACTTAGGAATAATTTATTTATGGCATCCCTGCAATATCTGAACTTGACCCACAGCATTATAAGAGACTGTTGTAGAGCTTTATTATTCAGGATTCACAGAAACGCTTTTTTCCAAGTGAGTTTATGAATTCTGTGTGTTCCTATTTGAACCTCACTGGAGGCTTAAATAGGAATAAGGATTGTATGAGGAATAAGGATTCAAGTGGCAGCTGGACATTTACAAGTGTTACTGTAAAGGTCCTTAGCAGTGGTAGACCCCACTCATCTTGAAGTTTCTTTTCTTATAACTGAGGAATACTCTTGCAGTAAATAATGTTCTTTGGCTGAATAGCACTTGTTCAGTTTGATTACAACATGTATTGTTGGGGACTGAGCCATGATAATTAATTTATTTAATTTTACTTCACTGAAATCCATTAATATATGTTCCATCCTGTGCCAAGCCTTGAAGTTAGGAGAAGGTTTTTCTGAAGATGCCATTCCAAGATTACAAGAAACAGTTTCCATCTAAGTTTGTACAGCAGTCAGTAAATTGTGAGGGCCTGTTGAAGAAGCTACTTTTAGGGAAGAAGCAGTAGTTTAGGGATAGGACACTACCTATACTGCCCCTCACTGGAATCATTCTTTTGGTTCTGCTGCATTTCCTGGGGGAAAATGAAGTTATCACAGGGAAGCTATTTATTTTTCCTGGTCATTCATCCCACTGATTTGTAATTACTGGTTAATAATTTGCTTTTTCTCATCCGTTATCTCTTATACAGTCTCAGAGCAAGGACATACTAAGTGCTTGTATTACAGCATACCCAAAAGGGTATCCATTTTGTCTGAGGTCTCTGAGCACTGCAGTGGTTCAATTAACCCTGAGAAGAAAGTGGGAATGCAACTGAATGTTTGATACAGATGTTTGCAGCAGATGAGGGGGCACCAGCATTTTCAGAAAAATGCACCATCAGACACTGCAGTCAGCTAGTGCAGGTTGGAGACGCTGAGGTAATCACTTTTCCAGGGTATTATTGCTAGAAATGCAGTTCTGGTATATGCAGGGGGAAAAGACTGCAAAATCCACAGCAGAAAAAAAAAATAAAAGTTAAACCAGGCAGGACAGCATTGGATGGGATTTTCGTCTGCATGAGCAGGAAAGGAAGTGGTGAAGGAGAAAGCAGAAACACCTAGGAATGCTTAAGGTATAGGAACCTATTTGGAAGGCCAAGAAAAAGAAAGAGGACCAGCAAGAGTAAGAGGATCTTTACCAGAAAGAGTAATAAGGTCAGAGTTTGCTCAAAATTAAAAATAGGATGCAAGGAAAGATAAGGCAAAGAAAAGGAGAAGTGATGAAAGATAAAGAGCTTAGTTGTGGTCTTGCTGAAGTCCAGGTGATAAACAAACATACCTTAATACATCAAAAACTGAGGCACTAGGTTGGGTAAAAGAAGACTAAACTGATGAGAAGCAGTATGAATTGTTGAGGGTTAAAGTCTGTCTGCAAGAGAATGGCACCTTGAGGTTAGAGCACAGAGCAAAGAGAGGAAGGGCCCAAGAAAGGGCCTCCCTCCCACCTATATATGTATAAGGAGGGAGACAGTCACCAAGACATCAAAGCAGCAATGACTGTCAGAAAAAAACCCACAGGAAGCAGGGCCAAGGAGGCCCAATAAGAGGTAAAGATTGTCACTGTAAGTAGTTTTTTCATGGATGAAGCCTATGTACAAGCACTGAGATTGGTCAGGAATGTGTCAGTACATTAGTGACAGCTCTGTTATCAGAGAGAGTGGAAATTGCATCGCAGAAACACAAGGACAGCAGCAAAAGGGGCAAACTAGAGAAATCACAGTGAAAGTGTAGAGGAAAGCATCAGGCAGGAAAAGTTAAAACATGGGAAAGAGATAAACTGATGGGGTGAAGGAGAAGAGGACAGGAGATTGGGCTGTGCAAAATAATAAGCAGAGAAGAGAGGACAGTGCCCAAATCTGGTCTTACAGTCTCAGGGGTCAGCAAAACAAGTTTCTCTTTAACTTAAAGTCTGTATGCTCTTCAACTTTGCCCAATGGCTTGCCAGACAAGATAATTTTGTTTTCAGTCATATGATCATACTTTCTAAAACTGTTTATAAAATGAACAGCTCCAAGATATTTTAGAGGAAATCTTAGCTCTATTAGAACTATTTCCTTTCTTATTTCCTGTTACCTTCTCCCACTACCACACTTAGTACTGCCATTTCATGTTGTATTATCAGCAAGTTGAAGGATTGTCCTGATCCACTGTTATCGACAGTCCTTGCAGCAAATATTGGCCTAAAAGACTGTACTAAAACAAAGAAAAATTGCTTATTTTTCAGAACTGCTTATATTACTGGGGATTTGCAGCTTGGCTTGCATATTACATCAATCATCCTCTTTACACTCCTCCTTGTAAGTAGCAAAACAATCTTCAATGACTGAAGTATTTATGTATGTACTTTGTGTACTAGTACTGACATGTAAACTCTTTTTTTAATAGCTTATGGGAAAAAACAGATAAATTTTGCTGTGATCATGTTTCTGGTAGGTTTCTTGCTTTTTCTATAAAATGCTAAAATATCTTGCCTGGTTTCTTCTGTCATGTAAGTGGAGGAGTGAGTAGGATAAACATATACTTAGAACTAGGACATTTGGGACGTACTACTAAAGCTGACCACTTGCATGCAAAACAGATAAATCAGCCAGTTTTTAATGTGATTTTGTACACAAAGGAATATTTTGATTCAGTGCCCGTTCCAAGACTAGGATATTTATCTGCTGGGATGATCTCTCATAATCTTTAAAAGTTTGTGACCCTGTGTTTAAAAGCCAGTGAGTTTGTTTTGTGAACTGTTTCTTGACTGTTAAGAATCACAACAGATCATAAATCTCAGAGAACTGGCCAACTAAGAGTATTTTGCTGATAATTTCCAGTGATAACATTTAATTTTGCTGAGCTTCAAAACCTGTTTACAGCTTTCTTTATGATTCAAAATTCTTCAGTCCGTGTTCATTCTCACAATTACTAGGAACACTTCATACATGCAGAAGTGAAATCAGCGTAGCCAATAAAGATGTACCTCCATACAGACTTTTCCTATGTATGTGTAACTTGTTTAGAACATCAGCTGCTCACTTGCTTTGACAAATTAATCATCAGTGACTGCAGGATCCCAAAGCAGCTTCCCATGATGAAAATTCTGTGAGGTCATTATCTGTTCACATTTTATAGAAAAACTCCATAACTGAAAGCACAGAGCTGGGAATAAAACTCAGGAGCTCTGACCACTTGTCATTTGCTAATAGTTATGCATTGCAGACACTGGAGATTGTCCATAATCATATAAATGAGTCATTTCAATACACTCTCTTCATAATTGATTGAGGAAGCATTCTTTAAATCCAGTGAAGGAAGCTGGGTCAATTATATTTCATGATTCATATCAATTATACTCTAGAGAAGAAAATTTATTTAGAGACCAAACTGTATCTTCCTTGGGATTTTAGTAATTTCTGAGAAACCAAGATTATGCAAATCATTTTTGGATGTTTTTTAAGGCATAAGAATGATCAAAAAATAAAGCAAGTATCCCCCAAATTCACTTCTATCCCCTGTGGTTTATTTAGATTTCAAGGGGATTATGTAAGTAATAAATTTGATGTTTTGGGCATGGAGTCCACAGTTTTTGAAAAATATCATAAATATATAACAGAATATTATATGGACTCATATTTGAATGGAGACGTTTCATCCTTCTGTCAGTAGTCTTAGTTAAGGATATTTATTATGTTTATAACAGACTATTTTCCTTTTCTTAAATATTTTAAAGAACCCCAGGAAATAACAAAAGGAAGAAAAGCAAGTAGAAGGGAAGAACATTTTTAACTCTGTCTTACTTTTTCTTGCAGCTGTGTGAAGCTGGAAATTTTTCTATTCATGTTGCACTCAGTGACCTCCGGAGAAATGGTAAAAACTGCATCATCATTTTTCAGTTTTTTGCAGCCATTCAGTGCTTCCTTCAGTTACTCTGCTTCAGGAAAGACCTGATCCTGGGGGGTGTTGATACTTGTCAGCTGACTGCTGTGGGAGCACAGGTTGCTCAGCACTGTAAAGATTGGATTCTAAGGGGAATCAGACAGTGCAAGGACTCTGACATGAGACTGTTGAACAGCACTTCTTATCTTACTGTAATCTTTATTGTTTTGGGCTGAGTTATGGTGGGAGCAGTTACATTGGTTGTACTGCCAGTGCAAAAGGAAACAGTGCTGCTACAAGCTATGTTTTGGTGAGCAAGAGAAAGTTCCCTCACAGGTATCCCATTCCTCTTGTGAGTCCAGAGGACATCCTGTCTTCCCACATCCTGTTTGTCCCTCTGACAGTCATGAGACACAGAAGTGGGCAGAGCTGGGTTGTCTTTACAGGAAACAATATATTTAGGAGTGTGAATATTTTGTGATTTGTTTTCTAATCTATAGGATCCAAAACCTGTAAGATCCCATATCCAACAAAGAATCCTTTCACATGGCTGTTTTTCTTTGTATCTTGCCCTAACTATACATATGAGGTATGTATTTTCAAACAAGATGTTCAGATTTTAGTTTTGCTGAATATATTTTTGTTTCTTTTAGAATGTTTTACATGGAAGAAACCTCTGAAACCGTTCAGATCAATAGATTTCCCCTTCTTCCCTAAACCTCATGATATCAGGTTATGGACAAGAATTTGTCTGCTCTTCCTCCCCTCCCTTGGGTCAGTACTGATGTGACTAACCTTACACAGACAGCCCTGACCCTGGGCCAGTGCTTCTGCATGGCTGCTAGACAAGACATAGACTGTAAAGCAGGGCAAGTTCTGCAGCCAGGAACAGGGACATTGTCACTGAACATGTGTTGCAGTGAGGGGATGGAGGTGTCTGTTGGATTTATAATGTAAGAGCCTAGAAATATCACCGCAGGCACGAAGATAGTGGTCAGACAAATCAAAGATACTGTGAGAGAGAAAATAAGCCAAAGTCTTCTTCCCCATTTTAAGTTACGCAATCACCTGTGTTGGTGGTGACTCCTGTAGAAACTTTAATCAGTTTATCATTTCATATTCCTTAACCAGGAGCTAAACTCCTGACTGAGTTCAAAAGCAGATAAAGCCAGTGCAACTCAGTGTAAAGCTGCACAGAAGGACAGTGTCAGCTTTGAAATTCAGTGGAGATCAACAGATGTCAAAGAGAACAGCACTGGGCCTTGGACTATAGAAAGTTACCATTGCTAACATTGATGGGGGTCTGATGAATACAAATTAGGTAGAGAAAGAGGAAGGACACTGTCTTAATGCTTAAAAGTTTGTCATTGTAATAGCTGTGGAAGCACAAATGAAGGTTTTGTTTGTGATAATAAGGCACTGTTCACCTTTTTGGCTAAAGGTCATTAACAGTAGAAACTGATCTGGCTGACCTTGATTTTTTTATTTACCTATACTAGGACAAGGTTATTTTGATCAATAGAGAGATAAATGCAAATGCTGTCACCAGAAATATTTTAAATTTCCTTGGCCAAAACAGGTGGGGACCTGGATCAGTTTCACTATCATGACTCAGTGTGTTCCAGGTGAGTAATGCTTTGGTACTTCAACCTGAAGTGATGTCAGCAGCAAGAGCATGTTTTTAATCTGATAATGAAATGTATCTTTTTTTCCCTTCCTTGCAGTGGGACTGTTCACCTTACTTTGCTTCATTCAGATGACAGTCTGGGCAAAGGACAAACACTGCACCTACTTACGAGAATTCAAGGATTATCCAAGTCATAGAATGCCAATTATTCCTTTTTTGTTGTAAGAAAAGAAGGCTCAATTTGAATATGGCACAGAACTTCAAGAAGAAAAACCTCATAAATGTCCTGCCAAATAAATGAATTAATTAAAAGGATTTTGGTGCATGTTCAATCTCCACTGCTAAGGGAAATTGTATGCACTTGAAAGCTACACTTTCTTACATTCAAGAATTCTCAACTCAGGAGCACCTTAAAAAATAAGGCTTTGTTGCACAGCTGCAAAAAAAAAGTCCCTGCAGTTCACTGTAACCTGACTTAGATTTTTCTGTACTAGTCTGTTTAGACTGATGGATCAGAGATCCTGAGAAAAGCAGCTCCAAATTTAGCGGTGGCATTCTGCAAGACAGAAGTACATTGGAACGAGGACACACCAGCTAACTACCCGAGCTCAGCTCAGCCAGCACAGCCAGCTGGCCTCAAGACAGTTGCATGATCTGCCTTCTTTGACTTGAAGAGAGTGTGCTGCCTGGAGGCAGGTGCTTTGTAACAGATAACATTACCAAAGAATATGAATGGTTCCTGGAATAAAGAAATAGGCAATATTTCAAAAACCTGGTTTGGGTCTAACCCCTAATTTGCCAAAAGAGTCTTAAGTAAGGAATATCCGTAGTATTTGTGAATGTAATATCCTGTGCTGGACTTTTTTGTTTGTTTTTGGTCTTCTTCATTAGTAGTTGCATACTAGTAAATAAGATTCAGAAGCCTCTAACATATGCCGTATCTTTGATATCTGGCCTGTTTTTTGATACATCATCTCATTATGATACTAGTTGACCTTTTACCCAGCATTTTACATCAGGCTTTTCTAAGCAGTTTTTAATACACTTCGTAAATACATGGAGTGACTTCTAGTCCTCTTCCTATTTTCGGAGCCAGGGAGAGAAATCAGCTTCATTTTGGACTTCCTGTGTTTCCTTTGTCACAGGATGTTCTGTGGGACTTAGTTGGGTTTTGTGTAAATCTAGTTAAAAAAGGCTATGGAAATCTATCTGAATGACATTTTAAAGAAGCTGTTTTAAAATATGAAGAGAATGCATAGATACTGTTTTGTTTCATAATTAATTTATTTATCTATAATAGATGTATAGAAAGATTTTTTGCAACTATTTGTAAGGGTGAAATATGCAATAAAATCTATTTTAAAATCAGTTGAAATAATTATGGCAAAAAGAGAAGGCTACAGCTGGTTGCTGAAGTTTCATAATATTTTGTACAGTAAAAGCAAGAGTGTCTTTATAAAAAAAATCTACATCAATTGAAGAAAAATATCTTTCAAAGCAAAAATACATGACCCAGATTTTAATTCTGTATAACATATCTTAGAGAAGATTTCTTAGAAATTATTAGACCTGATAGATAACTGAAGCGATACATCATGACGAATTTGTTTTCAGTATTGTTTTTCCAATAGTTAAACTGTGAACCAGAAAAAAGAACTAAATGTCAAATGATTTCCCACTGAATGTAGTGTGGAGTACAAGCAGGTTGAAATTTTCCTTCTGAACAGGTAGAAAGCACATACCCTATTCACACTTTACACCCACTTAATGTCCAGTTGCAGGAGAGAAAAAAAATTGGTCCTGTGTAGTGACAAAGAGATCTTTCCATGTCTCTGCAAGAAAACAAAACTTTTGGCAGATTTGGACATACTCTCTTTCTTTTTAATCTCCATTTTGACATTTGGCCTCTCTTTGAGGCAACTTGAAGATGAGTATGAGATCATTTTAATTAATTTTTTTTTAAGCAAGTTTCTTGTCTGGGTCTGAGCTCTGAATTAATTCTTTCCATTCTTGCTGAGACAACCGTCTGTTTTCACTGGCAGCCTGGTGAGAGAGTGAAGCCATCTCCCAGGACTAGCCCCATCAGCCAGCACTGTTCTGACCTTGATAGTCCCATGCACTCAGCACAGCAGGAATCTGCTTCTAAGTTGGGCATTGCTCGTAGCCTTCGGATCTGTCTGCTGACTCGCAGCAGTGGACGTAAGGGCTAAACAAGAAAAACCTGCCAGCCTGAAAGTACCAGCTAGAGAATCCATCTTTGATGTTATTTATATGTCAACAAGGAGGAATGAGATTTCTCTTCTGGTATCTTATAACGGACTTTATGTTAGAGGAAGATTTTATTCTATAGCAAGGACCTGCCTTTCCTTTGACACTGTCAGCATGTAGTGTTACTGGTAGAGCAGAAGAAGTTGGCTGTTGCTAGGGCTGTTGTTGTTGAGAGCACAGTGCTCAGAAAGGTGCAAAAAAATCAGTGTAATACTGAGTGTGCAAACCTTTGTTTTACCCTTGCTCTGCTCTGGTATGGCACATGCTTGCACTGTGCACACACTAAGCCTGGAGGCTGCAGGAGCAGTCTATGCAACTGCCTGCTGATGCAGAGCTGGGGACACCCTGGCTTCTCGGCTGGCTCCAGCTGCACGCGGATGCAAAGGAATTTCCTCATCCTCCATCTGCTGTTTAGCAAAGTTCACAAAAACCTGTGTGAGGAAAGCAGAAAACATCACCATGTCTTCAACTGAGATGAGTTAGTGGAATGACTGCTCTGCAGGAAACAGACAGAAAGGGGAATCCACAGACATCAACTGAACTGAGACACTGCATTATCAGCTGAGATCACGAGTTCCTCCTTTATTTTGATAAACTTCCTTGCAACTTCCTTCCTTTGGATATACTTGCTTGCAAGTAAAACCCTACTTTTTCTTAAGGAGGAAATGGCTTCATCCAGGTTTGCATGGTTTCCACAGCATGAGTTTGGTTGTGATAGGAAAGAGGAGACAGACTATTTTAGTAGGAAGCTGAAAGGCAGCCAGGAATGCCTCTCTAGCAATCCCATCGAAAACAGCTTTGCATATGTGGACCCTTTGTTACTTAGGAAAGCAGACAGATGGGGCCAATACCCTCTAGCAAGTGGGTGTTTTCAAAACTCCCAGCAGACTTCCCAGGTTTTGTGTGTCTAATTGCTTCTCACAGTACCTTTGACACAACACAGTCCAAACCTCTTATTTAAAATAAAATGCTATTCTCAGCTCAGTCTCATTCTAAATTGCTGACCTTGCTCAGACTGCTGCTCCTGAAGGAATGGGTTGTGTGAATTCTGTCATATGGGAAATGCTGTCTTACCACCTTTTACATGGCACCTATTTACACAGGGAATAAGTTACTGATTAATACTGATACACCCTCTGTGATGAGAGGCCTGGGAATCTTGCCTGAGAAAGAGATGTGAGATAATTCTCTAAACAATTTGGTCCTTCAATTGTTTGGATACATCCCCATTATGTTGCCTAATTCTCACCAGACAGGCTTTTTCATGGATGTTTTACTTTTCACTCACCTGATCTAATGTTGTTTGAGACACAGAATATTCTTCAATATGCAAATTTTCCTTATTGGAGATTATTAATCGAAAAATCTTAGCCAGAGAGGAAGAGCAAATCTGATACTGCAGCATGTTGTAATGTTTCTCTCTCTGTAAACTCCCTGGGAAGTTGATGCGTATGAATTTCTCAGCGGGAGCAGGATCTGGAGGCAGCCCAGACTTTGGAGCTTTGATTTTCAGAGTGACAATGTAGCCATCTCCAAACCTGGGAAGGACATGTGGATTTAGGAATTGGGTGAGAGTTTGTTTCATCATTCAGGAAGAAAATTAGTTTTCTGCAGCTATGAAAACAATAACAGTATCTGAAAGATAATGCATAAGATCCAGCTTTTTAGGAAGCCCTGTATTTGCCCTACAGAAGTGGTAGTAGCATAACAGAGTTGAAATGCGATCTGGTCAGATTGTCTAATATACAACAGAGCTGCACGCAGAAATAGGTGTGGTTAACCTCTGTGTTGCTTATATTAAGAATAGTACATGTCACATTAAATTTTCCCATTAAAAACCACTGTAAAAATATTCTACTTACTTGTATTTTAGCTCCTGAATTGTGCCTAGGCATTTGAAGGTACCTTGTACCATGATGGCTAAACGAGTACAGAGAGCTTCACATTCTTCCATACTTTGAAAACAGAGAACAGATATTTGAGATAAAAGCCAACAGATGTACTTCAGCTGCTCTCAGATTCTGAATTCTAACTGTTTTTACCTGTGTGAGGTTAGAACCACTGCTCGCCCATCTCTGAGCACACCGACAATAGCATCCCACAGGAGGCGCCGGGACTGAGGGTCCATCCCGGTAGTCGGTTCATCCTGTAATGGAAATGTTAAGGCAATCAGAGTCAGATAAAACAGGGAAAATCTATTTAGAATCAGGTCATTTTTTGGACCATAGCATGTGATTGTTTCTCTGCAGTAATCTGTGCCTTGACAAAGCACATACACCTTGAGAAGTGTAGGAGTGAGTGGGTACCAATGGACTTCTCCGCACAAAGCAGTAAGGAAACAAGAACACAGACTGCAGGTAAGAATACAGTGCTGTCTGTGTAGGGCACAGCTACAAGGAAGGGAGTGCCCTTTCTGGACAACAGTGAGCTCTCACCAGGTCGTCTTACTTGCATAAACATATAAGACATTGTTCAATCCAAGAAATCAGTGAAGTCATTCTGATTTACACCACATAAGGATTTGATCCTACATAAATCAGTTAACCCAGTCAGTAGCAAAAAAGGTAAAAAAAATTAGGATAGAAAAATTTTCATTGAACATGTTGTCTTAAGAAATTGTGAGAAAACATTCTATCTGACTGTTTACTACAGGCAGAATTCATGTAAAGGCATATTAAATGGTACAAGGAACCAGGCTACTAATATGTATTAAAACACTTCTTCATAGACTTTACAAAGTAAAAGTGACTGTGTCTAAAAGTCATAGACATACAAATTAAGATGGTAGAATATAGTCTAAATAAAGAATTTCTGTAGTGATTTCATACGGAATTTCCCTTTAGATAGGCAGTTATCTGATCACTTATTTTATTTGGCAAGAACTACATTTCAGTATTTGTATAGTTTAGTATAAGTTTGTATCATTTATTCCAAAGATATTAAAGGCTGGAAAAGGGTAGGTGTTGTAAGAAGCCTTGACACTTCGTGGCAGGGAAGAATCATGCTTTGACTCCATATGATCAGAAGGCTATTTTATTATTTTATGATACTATATTACATTAAAGAAAACTGTACTAAACTATACTAAAGAATAGAGAAAGATACTTACAGAAGGCTAGAAAGATAATAATGACACTCGTGACTCTGGAGTCCCCGACACAATTCTTGTGACCATTGGTCAGTGATTGAAAACGATTCACCAGAGCCCAATGAGGCTCATCACTTCAGGTAAACAAATTCCTAACACATTCCACATGAGCAAAACACGGGAGAAGTGAATGAGATAAGGATTGTTTTTTCCATCTCTGGGGCCTCTCTGCCCTTTTCTTCTTCTCAGGATAAAATCCTGAGCAAAGGAATTATATTCAGTGAAATGTGAACACCACAGATAGGTATCTTCCTTTGTTCTGCTGGATAAAGCAGCCAGGTGGATATGTTGGAAGATCATCTTTTATATCAGTGGCTACACTCTGACAAGAAAAGGCAGATTGAAACTAAACAACAATTTGAATTCAGATTTTTCTGGATTATAGATTTTATCTCAACACATTCTTTTCTGAAGAGCTTTCTTTTGTAATCACTTGGGGTCCATTGGAAACATAGTTACGCATCCCAGACTATGCATGAAATTAATTCAAAATTACACTGAAATAGCTGTAAGTTGAGGGCAGAAAGGAGCTTGCAAGGACTTTGTGGCTCTTTAGCATGTAGTGTTATGAGATGTTAAATTGAACTACCCAGGACTGTGTTTCCATGACACTTACTAGCAAGACAAGTGGGGGGCAGCCTATCAGGGCAATGGCAGTGGAGAGCTTGCGCTTGTTGCCACCACTGTAGGTCCCTGCCAGCTGGTCTGCATACACAGGAAGTCCCAGCTTCTGGATGCCCCATTCAGCAACCTGTGAGAAAAACCATCTGTTTCACACAGCAGCGAATGCAGAACAGACAGGATTGCTGATACATCCCTTTTCTGGTAGAAACATGGCAGTCCCCTGGGGTTTAGCACATTCATTTTAGAACTGGGCCAGGGAAGTACAAAGTATTCATGATGATGATGAGAGGCTTCTAACTAAGTGAGGGAAAGCCATAAATCAGCCTCAGCTGTAGACTTCTATCTGTGCAAGAATTTAAATTATTTTCTTCTGGAATCTTCTTCATGTTTTCTTCCCTATACATACACAACTTTAAAGGCAAGAGCAAAAGAGCAACCAGTGCCACTCTGAGCTACAGGAATTGCATCTTTAGCCTTCCACTGTTGGTGCCACAGATTTGGAAGTACCATTAATGCCTGGGAACCTGCATTTGATAGTGTGGTCTTGTTACTTAACGGTCCAAATGACAGGAACCACACCCAGGACTTCAATACCCAGAATAAGGAGTACACTTTGGAAATTCTGGCCCTTAGAGCACCATTAATCATCACAAATATCACTGTAACTATCAAAAGCAAGAGTACTTTACCCTCTTGATTTCTTCTGCTGGAACCCCCCGTAAGCGTGCATATAAATACAGGTGTTCTCGTCCTGTGAGCAGGTCATCAATGGCATCAAACTGAGGGCAGTATCCCATGTTTTGATGGACATTAGAAATGTGGGTCAGTATACTGGAGAAACAAAGAAAAGAGTTGTAGTTCTGTAATACTAGCTCTAAGACAGAGAAGAGCACTTTGAATAAAATCCTTATTTTCTGGGGCAACAACACTTGTAAGCGGAGAATTAATTCTTCCTGACAAAACATACTACAAAAATATCTGTCTGTACATAAGAGCAAGGAGTATATTGTTGTCTTAAGTCAGCTCAGTCTTGGTTAAGAGTGTAAGCCCATTTTCCCTCACCCATTGTCATGTTAAAGTATAGACTAACTTAATTAGAAGTTCTTTAAAAACCGCTCGAGTTTATTATTTTTTGAAAACAGTGTTTATATCTAGAAAAAAAGAAGCAGTTATTTCAGCTCAGAATATGGTCACTAGCAACAGATAGGCAGGACACAAGGCTAACACTTCAATGGTAGTAGGAAAAGTACAAAATCACAGAATGGAAGTGGGCTCTAGAGGTTATCGTGTTCACTGACCCTGCCTGGGCAGAGTCACCTAGAACAGGCTGACCAGGACCATGTCCTGGCAACAAAAGAGTTATTGTTCAAATCACATCAATGGACAAAGAATCAAACCCCAACTACACCTAACAAGCCAAGGCACACAACCTGGAAGTAAACCAACATAAATGCATACCAGATCACACTGTAATAACTTATGACATTATGCCAGCACTGTGCAAACAAAGATGCTAGAAACAGCCAGAGAAAAGTTCCAAAGCTCAGATCAAAGTACCCTGTAGGGTACTGGGATGGGTTATCTTATGTTTGGGAGCTCTTGCCACTAGATATGATTGCCCTGTCCCACTGTTAGCATTACTACAACTTACCCACAGATTTTACAAGTGTTAAAGGTATCAAATGCAATAGTGTGTTACCTGTGATCTTGGTGCCCTAGAGCTGCTGGATCATTGAGAGTGTGATCTGGACAGTTCTGTGCTAGTAAACGGACTGTCACAGGGTTTTTTTTAAGGTACTTACCTATTGCCAGCCACTACAGCATCTCCAGATGTCACTTCAGTATCTCCAGTCAGCATTTTGAATGTTGTTGTTTTGCCAGCACCATTCACTCCCAAAAGGCCAAAGCACTAAATTGCAAAATTTATCACATTCTTTAATATTTCCAACTTGCAAATCAGCGGGGGCATAAAATCTGAGCTGATCCATGGAATGCAATCCAGTGTTATTGAACAACCTACCTCTCCGGGACGGATGCCAACACAGAGTCTGTCCACTGCAGGCTTGCGTTGACCTGCATAAATCTGTATTGACGGAGGGAGGGAAAAAAAAGAAAAGTTCCTATTTCAAGACATCTAGAGAAATGAAAATCATCTGAATTTTTAGTTTAGTTTAATGCCATTGGGATGAGGCAACTTTAGAACTGAGACAGGAGTAAATATTTTTTTTCATTCTTCTCAAAATATTACCTTGGTCAGTTCTTGTAATTGTAAGATATCTGTTTTGTTTCCTCCATTCATAATTCTTTTTCTTTCTTCTGCAACATCCTCATCTTCATTAATAATAGGTGGCATGGCAGTCTCAGCAAACCTAGAAAAACTCAAGATACTGGGTTGCCCTGGGTTGAGTTAGAATAACAGTGTGAGACAATGGCTAATCTGCTGCCAAAAATGGGACTGGTGGAAGCAGTGGGGTTGAAACTTCACAATTGGCTGGAGTATTCCTGCTGTTGGGAGAAGCCCTGACCTTTAAAATTAATCTCTAGATACTAAAAAGGGAGGAAATGGCTTGCTCAAAAGAACATGTTTTGTCAGTCACTGATATAAGAATAACCTGCCCCTTAGCCACAACTTTCACTATTTGGCTACTCTTAGTAGCTAGTGATGGTCCTTAGAAGTTTTGAGTAGATCTCTCTGCAAGACAGTATTTTTATAATTGCACCAATTAGTACTCCGGTTGGCAATCTCGAACAGGAGTGCATGACCACTCACAGCTGGTAGGTAGCTCTTTTCATCAAAGGAGAGTCACATTTGTAAAGCAGAGAGGGGAAGTTCACATAGTGTCCAGGATACAGCTGTCCTGTGCCACAGACTAGAATTGCTGTCTTGGGATGTCAGGCTAGTACCTCACAGTACTAGCTTGTACCTAGCCTGACTGAGGACACTACAAACTTTCCAGGCAATTTTATAATCTCACTATTACAGTTCTTAAATGACAAAAATTACATTAAAATCTTAATTCAAGAAAACGAATTTCTTTAATAAAATATTCTTAAATCCTCTTAAGATAATGCAGATTTGTAAATGCTTTCTTGGATCAGGATATCAACAAATTAAGATAAGATCAGGTAAGTAAATAGAAAACAAAAAAAGCCACAAATTTAGAGAAAAATTAAGAACAAAAAGAAGACAAGAGGGACATAGAGAATAATAAAGATAGTCATCCTTTTAATAAAGGAACATCAATATAACTTTTAGACATACCATCTTGTGGAAAACAAACGCTGCTGCATAAAGAGATTCAGAAAGAAAAACACAACTCCTTGAAGAGCCATGGCAACCAGGTTCTTTCCAACAAAGTCCCACTGAAAGGGATTAGAAACATGCTCCTCACCTTTGGAGAAAGAGCACCAGAAAGAAAGGTAAAATACTGCTGAAAAACCCCACTACTCCTCAGAACAAAAAGCATAATCATAATGAATTACTGTACTTTATTTGCTCATGATCAGGCACTAGTTTTAATTTTCCAGTCTTATAAAAAGTCTTAAAATGCCTTCCAAGTTCACCTGCTGCATGGGAGTAAAAATAATCTCTCTGAATACGCACGAATTTGGATATCATTACACAAAACTTGCATGGATTATGTGAAAAGACACATTTTCTGAATTAAACAGATGAGTTCTATTGTGTGACTATTATTTTAATAAGTTGTCTGATATCAAGGACAACCATATCCCAAGAGAATGCATTTGAAGAACAGTCACTTTAAACATTAACTGAGGTATTCAGATGAAATGAAAAAATAAATCCTCCTGTAGTGATTGAAGGCCTTTCAAACAAAGGATAAAAAGACACCAGAGTCTGACACTGAAAAAATGGGTTCATTTCCAATGCAGACTACTGGTTGGGCCATGGAGTTCTGGCAGCACTATCAGAAGCTGTGATTCCTTCAAGAGAGAGTGAACTTTCATATTCCTCATCCATCTGATAATGGAAAAGGTGAAAAATCTACTATTTTTCTGAGTTAATCCTTCCAAACCTCTCATCCAAGGTCAGGACATGTGACACTGCCTTAACTTGTTTCTTATTGCTTTACTTACCAAACCTTGCATATACTTCAGTCACAGCTTGGTTCATGGCCAAGTCAATGAGTCCACGGCCCAAACAAAAATGTGGGAGGACAAGCAGTACATTTTTCAATGTTTTATTAAACTTCAGCAAAGACTGTAAAAACAGAAACAACATAAGCTGTTTAAACCAGACCTGTTTAAGAAAATACAGCAACATAAGTGGAAAGTTCTTTGTCATGTCAGAGAAACTGGTTGTTCTGTTTTCTTAAAACACAGAAAAAAAGAGTATTTATCAAGTTATACTCAAAGCAACATAAAACACAAACAGCAGAATCCTGGCATACACTGCACCAGAGAAGGTGCTTGTGATAAACTGGCAATGGGGAAAAAATTGGTTTTGTAATGAAGTATTTCCCTATGTAGCAGAGGTAATGCAATTCTGGTGGTAACATGTAAAGCTGCTATGGGGCTGTTTTGGATTTGCATTGAAAACAGGGTTGATAACACAACAGGGATGTTTTAGCTATTTCTAAGCAGTAATTGCAGAGACAAGGCCATTTCTGTGCCTTACCTTACCCCTAGCAAGAAGCTAGGGGTGCACAAGGAGTTGGGAGGGAACAAAGCTGGAACAGCTGGCCCCAACTAACCCAAGGGATATCCCAGACCATATGCAGTCATGCTCATCACATAAAGTTGGGAGAAGAAGAAGCAGCAAGAGGGGAAGGTTCAGAGTTACAGCATTTGTCTTCCCAAGTCACCATTATGTGTGATGGAGCCCTGCTTCCCTGGAGATGGCTGAACACCTGCCCATGAGAAGTGGTCAATGAATTCTTTGTGTTGCTTTGCTTGTGTGCACAGCTTTTGCTTTACCTGTTAAAGTATCTTTATCTCAACCTATGAGTTTTCTCACTTTTAGTGTTCTGATTCTCTACCCCATTTCCTGAGCTGGGGGAGTGGGGTGCAGAGGGAGTGAGTGAGTGACTATGAGTGCTTGCTGTGAGTGGCTGTGTGGTGCTTGCTTGGCACAGGATTAAGCCATGACAATAGTCAGGGCTGCCACAATACTGAAAAGTACTGGTGTCTGGGCATAATTACACAGTGCATGTTGATGCAATGTGGAGATGCCTGAAACAGTGTAAGTGCCAGCAGCAGCTGAGCTGCACCGGCACCGAATCCAGAGAAGAGCCATCTTCCCTCTGGAGACAGTATCTGCAACAGAGACATGTTTTCAAAGGTAACCATGCTGCCTTCATGTCCCATAGACTGAACGGCACTAGATTGAATTCTGTGCTATCAAGACCCACAGCTGTGACTGCAGGAACAGCAGGGACAGAAAATATTGTCAAGTTGGCCCTTGAAAACATGAATTTAACCAAGATCTGTTTCTCCTTTGCAGCAAATAACAATACTTGATCAGCACAGAGTGTTTAAAAATGCACCATCAGTAATGACGGCTAATTGGACTGCTGTGAGATGGGGCGTCAAACGTAGTGGCCAGAGCTTCAACAGCTGTGGAGGTGATAGCAGTAGTGCATACAAACCAATAGCACTTCATAAACTGATCTCTTAGCCTTCCTAAGAACTATTTTTGGCACTTGCTGTATTCTGTCATCTTTCTGATGGTGTTAAATCATTTTCAGGCAATTCTCAAAGTGCTACTATAAGCAGAACACCTCCTCTAACACAATAACCACCAGGAATAAATGCCTACCATCTACATCTTTCCATACAACAAAAGCTGCAGAAGCAAGCAAAAAGTGCCATGTCTAGACCTCTCCAGCTGTGAAAGTATGCAAAAGTTTGCTCATAGGTCAGTGGAGAAAGAGGGGCAGGAGGTGCTCCAGGCACTGGAGCTGAGATTCCTCTGCAGTCCCTGGTGAATACCATGGTGAAGCAGCTGTGCCCTTGCAGCCCTTGGAGGCCCACAGGGATGCAGAGATCCACATGCAGCTCATGGAAGAGACCCATGCCAGAGCAAGTGGATGCCTGAAAGGAGGCTGTGACCCCATAGGACGTCCATGGAGAGAGAAGTCCATGCTGGAGCCTGTTCTTGAGGGATTGTACCCTGTGGAAGAGTGACCCGTGCTGCAGCAGTCTGGGAAGGACTGTTGCCTCTGGGACAGACTCACACTGCAGCAGTTTGCAGAGAACTGTGGCTCATGAGATGGACTCATGTTGGAGAAGTTCATGGAGAGCTGTCTCCTGTTGAAGGGAACCCACAGTGGAGGAGGGGAAGAACTCCTCTCCCTAAGCAGTGGGAGAAACAATGGGTGATGAACTGACCATAATCCCCATTCCCTGTCTCCCTGCACCACTAGGGGAGGAGGTAGAGCTGGGAAGGAGGGAAGGCTGGGGAGAAGGTGTTTTTTTCCAGATCCTATTTTATTTCTCATTATCCTGCTCTGATTTTTAAAATAATAAATTCAACTAATATATCTAATATTTGCCTGTGATGGTATTTGGTGACTTATCTCTCCCAGCCCTTAACTCATGAAGCCTTCATTATATTTCTCTCCCCTGTCCAGCTGTGGAGAGGAGTGAGACAGAGGCTTTGGAGGTGCCCGGCATCTAGCAAAATACAAAACATTACTTACTGGATTATTTTCAAATAATTCCAGGATGAATGTAATGGCACTGCTGTTGATTCCCACAAAGAGATTAATACAAGACAATGCAACATAAGCAGTGCTGGGGATACTGAAGAAAGAAGAAGCAGGGTACATCATGGGAATTACTGCCCATCTGCATGCAAGAAACAGAAAAAACAATGATAAGTTCTCAGTATTCTCATGCCAGTTGGCCTAAAGAAAACACAAAGTTAAGCTTTCTTCCCATCCCAAGTATAACAAAACGGTATAACCAACCAGTAATCCACCACAGTATTTTCTCCCTGGTTACTACATAAGATTTTTTTCTGCTTAGTCCTTATTTTTTGCTATTAAAATGCAGGGCATAAGACACTGTTAAAACTGAGAAAAACTTAATGGTAGCAAGGTTGTTATCACCCCAAGTATCTTTGCACCAAGTATCTATTTCAGTGAACTGTACACCAAGAAGAAGAAACAAATAAATGTTGAATGCTGAAAGACGCCTTAGTTTTGACTGTGAATGCGGCAAATGAACAACCACTAAATTCCTACATAATGTACAAGGAAGAAATCAGCAAACTGAACAAATATATTTTCCTGTACGGGTGACATTTAATGCTTAAAAATGCAAGGCAGGCAGTGACAAAAGAATCCCTTTCACAGCATGTAGCCAGACAGAGTATGTACATATCCCATAGAAGAATCTAGTTTTCACCTGTTTTGGATCCACCCAGTTCTATTTTTCAAAGCTGGGTTCCCCTAAGTACGGAGCTCAGCAACATGAAATCATTTACATGTGAAATACAGGGCCCACCTGCAGCAATAACCTTGAACACTCACCCATACAGGAGCAGCAAGGCAATGAGCACAGGGAGATTGGTCGGGGAGGCGTATGCTTTCTTGTTGAATCCAGCGAATATAGCCACAACCATCCCAGCACTCAGTGAATAATTCACCTGCCACAGCACAGGGGGAAGACCAGTGGGTAAGACCTGAGAAGGGCTGCAAACATATCCAGATCCTACACAACATTCCAAAAGGAATTTATATTGAGGAACATCAGAATTTGAGTTAGACTAGTCATGCTAGTCTAAAACAAATTTGTTTTTCTAAGACATTTATTAATCAGACTGTTCATCAAAAATACAACATATATTGTTGTTTCTTAGATTATGATTTGTGAATCCATTATTTCATAGTCTGGCTGCCAGGCTTCCCAAAAAAAAGTGGCTATGTGTCTGCAAGAGAAGTACAGTTTCTGGTGATGCAAACAAAGGCTGTGTAGGAAAGAAGAGCTAGTCACTTGAGCCACACTCCTGGGAAGAGGCTAAAGTGAGCATGCTTGGCCACTGCTTGCTTCCTCTGTTCAGTATTAGCACCACTACTCTACTGGAATGCATGGAATTTCCCATGCAGAAGGGAAGGTAGCATTTCCCTGAACTGCTAACACCACTTCATGCCTTTGCATCATGCTGTCAAGGGCAATGGCCAAGCAGAATTCCTGTCAAGGAAGCTTCTGTGAACAGCAGGGAACAAGAACTCTGGGACCTGCTTCTTTCCCTCATTTACTAAAATAATGCTGTGCTTTATCTTCTCCTGAGAGAACACCTTCCAAATCCTGAAGAGTTTTGGGCTTTTCAAATATTGATTTTCTTTTCTTTTTAATTTTTTTCAATTCCATGTTCATGCCTTTCTTACTGCATAATTCCTTGGCCACTTTCTTGGTTGCAAAGGCATGGCCAGAGAACCAGCCCTTGTTGCGCCTCAGCCAGCCAAAGAATTTTCTCTTTTATGACAAAGTGGTTGGAGGCAAGCTGAGCCCTGTCTAAGCAAGTGTGCACCTGTAATATAAATCTTTTTTGGAACAACATAGTGACCATGATACAGTGACCTAAATGAATATGTCATTTTAGACACCCTAGAGTATTTTGTCAGGCCTATAGATACTGTTCCAGCAGGCTGGGAATCTTCCCCACTTAGGTTTCTTGAATATCTTGAAATATGTTTTGGGTCTTCTAGAGGACAGGAGTGACTAGCACCAGGCAATGAGGCTTTTCTGTGCTGTAGTAAGTTGCACTTTATTATATATTCAATTGTAAGGGCTAGAAATCTTAAGACTATGAAAAATACCTCTTCATTAGTTGACTGAGTTGTGCACCTGAATTAATTTTTACATCTGTAATTAGTTCAGAGGCCAGATCCTTAGCATGGTCTCTGAGAAACACTTAAGAGAAATGAATGCTTTGCAATGCTTAGAGTCACCTTCACTTGTTTCACTGATTTGCCCTTAGTTCATGCACACCCAGGATAATCAGAGGCTGTCAATCAGACCAGCAGTTACTTACTATGTCCCACATGAAGTTAGTTAGCCAGTAGGTAACAGGGCTCACACCACTGACAAACTGGAGATGTTTGGCTTTTGTTACACGTTCTTGGATCAGGTATAAAACAAAACTGGCTGGTATAAAGGACATGGCAAAAATCACACAGATGGCAACAACAGCATCCACTGAAGTGGTCAGTCTACAACAGAGCACAAGAAGGGAGTGTGAAGAAGGGAATGGATGCAATGCAACTTTATATTAGCATTTGGGGACTCTGGGGGGTGCTTTAAGATGTAGAAGTAGTGGGGTTTTTTAAGTAGACAACTTCTCCAGTTTGAAAATGTGCTAGTGTATTTTTCCAAGTTGTTTTGAGGATTGTAGCTAACAAATATGGCACCATTCCCTGGTCTTTTACTTGCTTTATATATCTCAGTTTTACAGCCTTTCCTGTGTGGGACATCTCAAACTAGACATTTAGACACAATAGCCAAAGTGCTCTGGAAGCAGGGAAAAGAGAAACTTAAAAGGCAAAATGGAGACAGTGAAATGTAGCACAGATTTTGCCTCTGTGCTATAATGCAAAGTTTTCAGTTTCATTGAATTATGAACTTAATAGGAGAGTGGAAAATCTTGTTTTAGGGATGGCTTTTTCAAGAAATTATGACTTTCAGATTTGAGAATACACCAACCCTACTACATGCCACTGAAAAATCTACCTGTGTGCTATCCTTGGTGCCAAGAGAGTGGGTTGTCAACTACTTGATCTGTAGTCAATTACAGACAAGTTCTCATTCCATTTTTTATTACATGTTTTATTTCAGAAGTAAATGTATTAGATTTGAAGCATGAAAAATATTTCAGAATCTTTGTGCTTGGGAATCAACAGAAACATGAAATAATGTATATCCAATGGTCATAGCTCCTATGTGGGATGGGAATGAAATCTCTTGTGAATGTAACAAGACATGAATAGATACTTGTTTAGAATAAAACTTCAGGGACGGGCCTCCACATTCTGTCAATTGAACTCTTTCTCCTCAGAGTGTGAGCATGCTGCAAGTTGCAAGTTGACAGGAGAAGGGGGTAAAAGCCAGAAGCAGAGCACAAGCAGACTTACACAGTGACTTCAGAGAGTTGCTCCTTGGTGAGGTTCAGAGGATGGTTTATAGCAGTGATCCCATGTTCCTCAGGGTCTTGGCCAGTCCTCAGATTAGCTCTGAGGATTGCATTATTTGCTATATTGAGGAAACTAACCATAGCATGCCAGCCTTTATTGTTAAACCACACCTAAAGAGTCAGAAATCACAGATTAATTTGTCAGTTACTGTCTTCACTAAACTACAGGAGAAAATTTGGCTGCCTTTTATATACTTTGGTGGGCACTGTCAGCAGGGGTGAACCCAGCACGAGGAATACATAGTTCCTAGGCACAGTCCTGCAGGAGGAGCTCACATACTATGCTTTTAAAAGCATTGGACAACTACTGTCAGGGGATTTTATAGAAGCACATTTTAAGATTTAGTGTACTACTCAAAGTATTTAGGACGACAAGCAGTACTAAGAACATGATTTTAAAAAAAATTCACATTTGAAATATTATGAATAAGAATTACCTACAGTATGGGATACAGCCTTAATACCAAGTTATTTCTAAAGTATAGCAGTTCAACTTTTCTTGCAGCTGGAAATACCACCCAATATTCTCATAATTTGAAGTCTATGTCAAGAAAGAGTTAGCAGACTAATTCCAGCAAATACCTTAATATTATCTTCAGTTTCCATGTATTTAAGGAAATTAGGGATTTCTTTAGCAGCAGCCAGTGAATTTTGTCCCTAAAACAAAATGAAAAAGGTAAATGCTGCAGTAACCATGCTTTAATAACGGGACAAAAACCAACCAAACAGAACTAAACATCTTGCTTACTCCTGTCACATTCATCATTCGGCCAAGATCACTTAAAAAATTGACAATCTGATCTCCAGAAACATGAAGGACTGGAAGCCTTCCTCCTATAGAGATTCCTCCATACCTAGCAAAGAGAAAAATATCATCAATAACTCATATCACACACCAATAACTGTACATTAATGGGAAAAAACCCCCACTTAATAGAAGCCCCACTTAATGCAAGTTTAGTCACTATACATCAAATATTTAAAGTATAACAATTTCTACTCTTTTTCTAACAAGTTGTATAAGGTCTTTTTAGGGCTTACAAATAATAGAAGCTCTATCAGTTTCTGAGAGGTGCCAGGATCCTGAGAAAATTATTTAGAGAGAAGGTTTGGAGAAAACAGTGATTTCTACAGAAAAAAAATCTTTAAATCAAGGTAATTGCCATATAATGGTTTAGACAGCATGGAGGACTAAGGACAGCATAGACCTCAGTTGAAATTTCAGATGCTCTGGGAGGAGCAGGTATTTACCAATGTCAGTACCAGCCAGTGCATAATGATAAATACTACTGCACAAAATGAATGGAAGCCTAATCCCACAGACAGCAATGCTTGTACATGAAGCAGATATTCTCTGAAGAAGGGCAGCCATCCAGCTGCTATCTTTGAAGTGAAATCCTACTGCTGGTGAAAAATGAAATAAGTGTGTGCTTCAGGCTAACCAGTTTCTTTCGAAGCTCAGTAACTGTAGAGTAGACATCACACACTGGGGTTAGCTGCTGTCTCTACCTAAAGAAGAGAACTAGTGGAATCTGGTTTACAACTTCTGCTCATGTACAGAGCAGGCACGAGGAATTGTGGTTGTTAGTTCTGTATTTGATAGGCTGGTGTCTAGGTTTCATCCCACTCAGGTCCTTTTTTTGGAGGGTTTATAATTTTTCTGTGGCACTAAATAACTGTGTCACAGCAGTTTCACAATGTACCGTACTACTGTGTTGAACCTCTTCACTACACAGTTCCCATTAGTTTGACTCCTGTAGGTAATAAAGCTCTGATAGCTCCATTGTGAGCCTCTTGCCTTCATCTCCTGCAGGGAGTTCAAACAAATATAACCCCTTGTCTTTATAAGACCCTTCCTGATCCCCAGCCTATTTCCCATTGAAGCCATCTCTTTGTTCTACAATTTCTGCCACAATTCCCCTTGTCCATTTGCAGAAACATTGTGAGGCTCCCTGGTTAAACAGAAATGCATTGTTCCTTTATTTACTACCTTAATCTGTGAATTGTTTTCTTACCTCTGCTCATTGACCCAGTATTTACTCTTCAAGCTGAAACAGACAAAGAGAATCCCTTCTCAATGCACAGAACCAAAGTCAATGATACCTCAGGCTTAAATAAAAGTTAAAGTTGAATTCCTATACTTTGCAGACCTCCAGCCTGCTGGTTATTACTTTGAGTTGTGGGGTTGGCAGGACTTTTGGTATTCCTTGCAGTGTGTTTTTGGCTATCTGTTTTCTGACATGATTCATCTCCAATTCATACAGAGATAAGCAAGATTCCTAAAGTGACACATACTGGGCTACTCTAAACCATAATTAATTGATTAAAAGATGTATCTAAAGCAATTTTGACACATGCTAAGGGGAATCAGTCAAAGGCAGTCAGCACATAGCTAATACAAAGGAAATTTCAAGAACTCTGCTGGGAACTGAAAACGTAGCAAGGCCTGAATCAGAGATAATAGGCTGTGGACACTGCACAGCTAATTACCACACAGGCCAGCTGAGGAGCTTCAGTAGGATGGATGTAGCCATGTAATGTTGTCCTTTGGCTGCTCTTTAGCACTTCTGGGAAGCAAGTGATAATTAACTCAGGCAGATAGTCACATTAGTGTGGCTACAGTTCTTCAGGGAGGCAAAGTAATATCTCTTCAAGTCAGCTCACCAGCACTGTGAAAAGGCACCATTTTTTGTCACCATTAACACGGCATTCCATCAGCACTGACACTTAGCTCTGCCTATAAAGGATGCCTGATTATACAAATAGTTATAACTGAAAATATTTAACTTCCCTAAAATCAGCCTCTTCTAGTCTTCTATCAGAAATATGGACATGGTGCTCAAATCTACAGACTAGTGTGGCAAATCAGGTGTTATGTCATTATTAAATAAGAATTTCATAACCAGATACAAAATACCACATGTGAAAAAGAAATAGAGATTCATCCCTACCTTCCCTTTATCAAAGTGGGATATGTTTTCACCAGAAAATCTGAAATATTTCTGTGGGTCATATCTTGAAGAATTTCTGTGCTGCGTTGCACTCTCTGGCAAGAAACAAAAACCTAATAAATCACAATAAAGTTCAGAGTGTCTTAAGCTATTAAGAGCTTGCCAGGAAAAGAGAAAAAGTAGTTCTGGTTCAGAGAAAATGCTCAGGTTCATAGTATCACCAACAGAGAGTGAGTCAATCACTCGAGGGTCATTTCTAGCCTAAACATTCTTACTTTATTAAGACTTTAGAAGAAATCAATAAGTCTGTGATGCATGACACAAAACAGTTGCATGTCACTCTGAAACAGGTCTTTGCAGCGAAGGTCAGAGCTGCTCAAAGCTTTTTATTTAATCTGAAAGTAGGAAACTTCAACTGAGGTTCCAGTTAAAAACAAACAAACAAACAATAAAAGATTGTTTCCTATGATTTAGCAACTTCAGGTAAAAATTAATACAAAAAATTCACCTTCACTAGCACATTAGACAGTTTAAAGGAATTTTTTTTTTTAAGTATGAAAATGATGCCACATGAAAATTTTGTTGAGTCTTTTACTAATACAGGATTGCTGTGAAATGCAAGACCTCACACTCCTGAGTTTATCCCAAGGTAGAATATATTTTAAGAGGTTCCTGGGCAGCTTCAGATGGCAAAGCTTGCAACCTGAAATCATCTGATAATGACCTAGAAAGTAAGTCTAAGGAACTTTCCAGAAGTTCCTGCATTTGTCCAAGAGAGCGTATGACACAGAAGACACATTAGAGACGTCCAGCTGATCCTAGACAGGAAGACTGGTAACATCCCCATAGTGCCTTCATTAATAGAGTTATCTATGCTTAAACATAATTTTATTTACAATTATTTACACATCGTGGCTTTCCTGGAGACTCAAGTGAACTATTTCTTTCTAACAAGTTATACAAAACTATCATATCCTGCAAAATTATCAGAATAATATTATAATAAATACATTTTGTTTAAAGGACTAGAATCCCCACAAACAAATTTTAAAAATTTGCATCTTGGAATTGAAGTTTTAGGCTAAAGGTCTCTGAAATACATTAGCATGCAGTCAGCAAAATGCAACTTTGTCTATTGGACAGAGATTACTAAGAAATCAGAAATAACCTGGGATGCTGTAAGGTATATAATCTTTATCAATTTTTTTTTTCTTCATAAATGGGAATTCTACAGATATTTAAATCAACATTGTTTTGTGAAGAGTGATAGAGAAATAAAAGCAAGCTGAATGAGTGTTTTCAAGAGGTTGTGTCATGGAAAGTGGTATAGTCACCATCCCTCGAGTGCTCAAAAATGTTGAGATGTGGCACATGGGGGTGGAGTTTAGTGCTGAAGATGGCAGTGCTGGGTTAACAGTTCGACTTGATCTTAGAGGTGTTTTTTAACATAATGATTCTCTGATTCTTTATGAAAATTATGAAAATTCAAAATATTTTAGTCATTTTGCTAGTGTGCTCAGCCTGGCAAACAGGAATATTAAAGATGAACAGTGTGCAAGGTGAGACATTAAATTAGTGAGCTACTACTCTGAGAGTTGCTGCAATTCTGTTTAACTTAGAAAAACATTTATTAAATGCAAACATTGACAGGCTGTAATTTTCCTTTGTGCTTCAAAAGAGCAAGAACATTTTATAAAGGACACTACTAAGATCATTCATTGATAGGAGAGGAGGGAATGTAGCTCTGTTTTCCTCCATACAGCATCAGCGGTTATTAAATTGCTCATCTTCATGCACATGGATACAAATATTCATTTTGCTAGCTTAAAATATTTCTGATAGAAATGGAACTGAAAGACATGTAAAAATAACAATTTGGGGTTCACTGAATATTAATTTTCCCATTTTTATGAGAGGACCGCACTCCACTTTTTTAAAATTGTGACTTTTTTTTCTTTCTTCTCTTTTCTCTTTCTCCCTCCTGCCATTCCCTCCTTTAAAGAAAGGCAAGCTTCTAAATAGAATTGTTTACTGGGGCAAAATAAAATATTTTTTTAATTATGGGACAAATAGTTCAAGTTTTTGTGATTTTCTTCTACATGAAAAGTTTGCGATTTGGATGAAAACAGTAATCAACATTAATTTAAATGTGCAAGCTTTTCCTATATCTCTGAAACTGAATTCCAAATTCCAGCAAGTCTTGCTCTCTTGGAAAAGAATGTACTCAACTCCTTTCATCTACAGTAGCATGGCAAAGTACTTAGACACTGATCCCTTTTCCAGCACTTGCCATGAAACTTTTCTACAAAGATTTATGGCACAAGGATACAACCTGTGGTGGTGGGAGGCCTCCTGCACCTGCAGGGCATTCTGGCAGCATAGTGAGCTTCTTGTGAGTGCTGCACTTGCAGGAAGGGGATGGATTTTCAGGGCTCCACTCTTGGCTCAGCAGGAGGCTGCTTAGGTTAGGATGAACAGCAGGTGTGTTCCAGGCAGTTGGCATGTTATTGCATGGGTAATTCCTGTGGAGAGGAACAGAGCTTTAAGCTGTGCAGAGATAATGGTCCACAAGAACTCACAAATCCACAAACTCACAATGCCCTAAGCAGATATTCCCCCCTCAGCCCTCATCCTGTGAGTTTTGAATAAGAACAACATTTTGGAGTATTTGGCATACATGAATAAACATAATCTCCCCCTACATCTCTGCCAAGTTTACTGCCTTCAGCTTGCAGATAGGATACTGAAGGAACAAGGGGATTGTGTTTGATCCTTTAGTACGGGAAATCTGCAGTGGACATATCTTTGTGAAGAAACTATCATTTCCCTTTCTCACGCAGTATCTTTTCTTTTTTTAAAGTTTCCTCTTTGTTTCTGCTATACCAGGTAGAGGAAAGGAACAGGAGAAGACAGGACAACCAGGAGGATCAAATTCTGGATATCATGGGTGGGAAAGAGTCAGAAGGAAGAGAACAAATGTCAAAGCATAGCAAGCCAGTGACAAATGGCTCCAAAGCAGGACTCACAGAGTAAGCAGGTAGGACAACAAAAGCTGGAGCTCTACTAATGTTGCCCTCCCTTCAGAATGAGAACAGTTTCAAATCATAGACATTGTCCTATTACCACTTCACAATCTGAGTGAATGCTGAAGTTATTGCTGCCAAACACACCAGTGGGAACTGGAGGAACCTGAAGGGACTCAGACATGGAAAGTACCAGGGAAGCTGAGAAGATCTGGGCCTGAGGTTACTGACGTACTGACATAAATTTCAAGGTCGTTTAACTCTCAATACCAAGCTACATGAGCTGGTTTCTAGTCAGTCACATTGAGCACTGTGAATCATTCTGAATCCAGTGGCAGTGTTATCTTGCTGCTTGTTTGTTACTTTTGACCCAATATTAGATATAGCCAACAACACATCTAAAGCATTGGCTCTTGTGAAGAGACAAGCTAATTCACTCTTGTTTCACTACTCAAGTTCCACCAGAAGTAACCTGCTAGGATCTCATTCAAGAGAAATTAGCGAGCAACTTACAAAAGAGGCTGATTCTTCATACAGCGAATTCCAAATCCTGGTTTATTCAAGAAAGCATGAGTAAGGGAGACCATCTGCTCATTGCCAGGACGTTCATTGCTAAGGGAATAAGATAGGACTTTCTTTATAAAATATTTTTTCAAACTATTGTTCTGTAATACACATAGCAACTAGAGAAGGACAACCATATGGTAGTACCAACTGCCCCCGTTCAAATGCTGATAGTTCAATTGTTTTATTTATTTATGTAAAAACCCAGAATGTTCTGAGATGGTTGACAGGCTGTGGTTCTTTTCTCCTAATACTAAAGCTGACTTCTGACAAAATCCAATAACAGCATTCTTAAAAAAAGGCTTGAATCCTCATTGCTATTTTCTCAGTGCTGTCACAGTCAGTAATCAGAAGATGAAAACCATATTCTGCACTTTCATTTGCGGAGGCCTGGATCTCCTGTTATATAGGATATGTAACTTTATAAGTGTTGAGGTCCTGAAATCAGGTAGGAAGCGGAGAATACTGAAGTTAGAAAGATATTTGAAAGACTATTTGTTAGCAGTACTAGCAGTTGTATTCTCCAGGTGCACCAATTTCAGGCTATTTTAAATCTGTTGATTCTAGTGAAGTGAATCTTTTCTTATATCACACAGAGTGAGAAAAAAGCAGTGAGACAGATCCCCATGATGTTAAACTCTAGGGAGAAAAAGGAGTATGTGTGACATTACTTTGAGTGATTCCTCTTACCTGAAGAAAGTAAACTGTTGTCCATAAATCCAAGGGTGTAATGTTAAGGCGGGATATTCTCCAAATGGAGGAATAATGACTGTAATTACTAGAGACAGCAACACAAAACTAGCAGGGAGAATAACCTGCAGGGAATATGAAAACTTCACATTAGGTTAATGTATAAACATTGTAGAGCAACACTGTACACACCCCATAATTTATGTAAACAAAGAAAGGACAGTGGGAGTGCTCAGATCCAATCTGGCTTAACTCCTGAACATCAACAATTTAATTTCCAGTGCCTTTGCTTAAAATTCTGGTTGTCATAGAACTGCATTACATTAAAAGTAAAACACTGGGCTAGTAGTGATAGAATCATGAACTTGGTGCAGTTGGCAGACTCCAGGCAGAAAGAAGTAAGAGATTCAGTTGGAATCATAATTGCCCTGTTACCCATTTGCAGCACCTCTACGGCTTTCCACAGGCTGTCATTGCTGGAAAGACAGTGTTGAGAATGTTGTGGGAAAGAATCTAGAAGAGCACAAGTCAGTCAATACCTGTGCTAGGAAGTCCTTGTGGCTGCGGGAGGCATGGTGGAAGCGCTTGATGAGCAGTGCTTTGATCTGCTGATGTACAAGCTGAAAGCCTTTATACTGTTGGGACCCTTTGCCTTCATTTTGATCTCCTGGCCTGCCTACTGGCATTCGAGAAGTGTCGCTAGTTTTCAGGGTGGTTTGTTCAGCTGGTTTGTTCTCAGTAGGAGTTTTGCCAAGAGCAGAACCATTTTCTTGAGTATCTCCTAGGTTAAGATGAGAAGCATCAGAGAAGACACTTTATATTCCATACATAAAGTAGCACAGACATTTTAATGACGTCCAGATTTTACCAACCATATATATCCTATCTCCAGATTGCTTTAATTACAACTGTTGCACTGTGGTTGTATCTAGTGACATCATATAGGTTAACTCTCCTCTTACTCAGCAGGATGAACAGTTTAATCATCTATGTAGTTTATGGACTAACAGTCAGCAAAGTACTTTTTATACAACTACTAAAACCATTGACATCTGAGTGCTTGACACTCCACTTTTATTTGCATAGTTAAGAACCTCATCTAATCTAAATACAAGTCTTTCTGCTGACTTATCTTTATTTTTCAGGTATCGTCTCAGGCCCTAAAACCAGATATTTGCTGATCAAATTTATTTTGTCAAGAGCACATAAAAGACTGAAAGTTCTGAAACTCCTCTTTATAGAGTGTTCAGAATAAAAAGCAGTCCCAAGAACAGTTAATCAAATACTGATTTGTGGATCTATACCTGTTTTTTGCATTTCAGGATCAGCTTCTGCTGTGACCTTTAGGAAAACCTGCCATAAAGAAATACATTTTCTGGTTAGGAAAAGAATAGCTACAGTAACCTGACCTTCAGAACACAGTACATCATCCTTCAATATTAAAGAAGAAAATTTGGATACCTTTTGAGTACTTCATATCAGTATCAATAATCAGAGGTCTCTTATGAAATACCTCAGAAAATGAATGAATGAACAAAGATACCAAAAAAAACGATGCATTTCAAGCTAATGGGTCAGGCTCCACAAGGCTACAATCAATTAAGCGTTGGATCCTTTCTCTAGGCCCTTCTCAAAGATTTTCTCAGTGTGTCATAGCTTATGGGACTAGATTTTGAAGGACATTTTAGGAATTAGGAATTAAATGTTTAAGAACAAGAATAGTCTCAGTAAACATTTTGGGTGCTTATGGTGAGGTCAGCAGGTATTTTAATCTGTTACCTCTTCAAGTGGTGTGTCTGAAACCCCAAAACTGCTGAGTCCCAGGTCATCCAATGTTTCTTCCAGTTCTCTGAAGAGACTGGCATAAGATCGTTGTTTAAAGTTTTTATTGGGCAAAAGATAAATGAGTTCCTGACCAATGCTTTCAATTAATTTTGCTTCTGGGATATGATGGTGGATTACTTCTGCTAGCTCATTCAGATCTCCTGTGAAAAGTCAAAAGAGCATTCATAGAATGAATATTTAACCATATTAAGCATGATTTCAAAAGCTGTTGTTTGCACTAAAAGGGTACTGCACTATTACATAACTCACAGATACCTCAGTTAATTCATAGCCCACTGGACTGGGCTATGTTGCTAATTATGCTTTGGAACTATGTAGCAGTAAACTATTTCAGTTTTGTTAATAAAGCAAATCTTCAGGAACATCTACTTAAATTCTTATTTTATGCAAAAAAGCCAAAATTACTTTTTCTTCTGAAAAAGTCTATTTCCTTGCTGTAGATATGCTTCAGTTTTCATTAAAAAATGACACAAAACTTAAAAGCATACTTGTCAAGCACACAAACTTCCAGTTCATCATCTGTACCTGAGATCACATATACACAAAAAAGGGTCAATGGTAAGCAAAACTACAAAGAACCCTTCCTAAATTCATGTTACAATAGAATACAAATATTAGACACAAGAACCAAAGAAGTGGACCTTGGCAGCATTGATCTTTAAGACAAGACTGCAGCATAACAGGAGACATAGCTATGTGCTGGAATGCTGAACTATGCTGCTTCTTACCATCCAGTTCCAGCTCTGGAGCTCCTTCTTCACCCCTGTGCACACAGCTGGAGCAGGAGCAGGAGCACTGAGATCCACAGCTACAGAATGACTAGCATGGACAAGCAAGAGATAAAATGATTAAAGAGCTTCAGACACACTCAAAATTGGATGTAAAGGCTGTCAATATTTGAACAGCTGGAGTCAGTGAAAAATATGTCATCCAGAGCATCTGGAACATACTATACTGAAAATCATCTGAAGACTGGATTAAGCAATGCAGAAAACAGAAATCCATCTGCACAAATCAGTTCTAAACTGCATACAAAATACCTGGGGGAATGCAATCAGCAGGGGCCGTGAGTGTTCAGATTGTGTTGCTACTAGGACTGGAAGCACTATGTCAACAGAAGGAGCCCAGAACTCTACTTTTCAACCTGTGAGAGGCTGGTTTAACTATGGATAAATGTAAACTTTTCTGGTGTCTGAGCTACTTACCAGACTACCTAATGTTTAAAATTAGTGTACTGCAAAAGCAAGAATCAGAAAGACCTTTATATGGACAAAGGCAACTTGAGAGCTGGAGTTGTTCAGCCTGGAGAAGGGAAGGCTCCAGGGAGACCTTAGAGACTCTTCAGCACCTAAAAAGGGCTAAAAATTAACTGGATAGGGACTCCTTACAAGCATGCAGCGATAGGACAAGGGGGAATGGCTTTAAACTGAAAAGGGGTAGATTTAGAATAGATATTAGGAGGAAACTCTATACTGTGAGGGCACCGGGACAGGTTGCCCAGAGATGCTGTGGATGCCCCACCCTGAAAGTGTTCAAGGTCAGGCTGGATGGGGTTTGAGCAACCTGGTCTAGTGGAAAATGCCCCTGCCCACAGCATGGGGTTTGGAACCAGATGATCCTTAAGGTCCCTTCCAACCCAAACCATGCTAATATGATCTTCATAATTAGATAATCATATGAATATTTGCAGTTTTGTACATAGTGCCAAGCAGCACTTAAGTGCTTTTTACCTTGGTGCAGTGCAAGTATTACTCAGATTACACATACTACATTCATACTTACTGTAGCCCTTCCCATTTTTGTGGTTCTCATTTTGCGAACAAGGGTGAGATAAAAGCCAGGGCCAAAACAGTTCTTTAGGAATACAGGTGAGCCTGAGCAGAAGAGTTTCCCTTGGGATATGATGGCTACTCTGTCTCCAAGGACATCTGCCTCATCCATATGATGGGTTGACAGGATAATAGTTCTGCCTAGAAGGAACAAGGAGGAATGTTCAAGGCATGGACCCTCTCTGGAACTCAAACTGTGTTTAGCTTTTTGGCAATTATTTCTCTACACCAAAGCCAGTCCCAGGTTTGCCACAACCATTCTGTTCAAATAATCTTGTTTGTTTGTATTCATATCCCACTACTCATGACAGTTTACACAACAGGCACATACTGCATCTATGACAAGTTTAAAAAAATCCCACCAAAAAAATCAAACTGCTCCTACTTTCAAATCTCTTACCTGGGCGATATTTCAGCAGAAGATCCCAGATAGATCGTCTGGAATATGGATCAACTCCCGAAGTGGGCTCATCCAAGACTACCACTTTTGCTTCACCCACAAAAGCAATGGCAACAGACAGTTTCCTTTGCATTCCACCTACCAGAGAACAAACACAGCCAGGAGTGTAAGATGAGTTATATAAGTCATAGGGATGTAACTAACATTGCTTTTTGGTGTGGGGACAAACTGCTACCAAAAAAATGAAGCCCATCCTAAGACACATATCTGCAAAATAAATTAACAGCAATTTTTCTTTTGAAATTCTAACCAGGTTATTTATATATATATATATATATGTAAAATATATACTTTCCATCTACACATTGCATTTTCTGCTTCTTGCCAGAAGAAAAAGCAGGAAGATATGAAGTTTGCATGTTCTTTCGTAAAACTAACTGACTTTTTTTTTATAGTTGCAATCAGGACAAAGTAGTATAAGAACAGATGGCTGTTTATTCAAATCAGCCTTTGAATTTGAGAGCTATTCAAACACACTATGTACATTTGTACCTTCAGAACGGAGGAAACTACTCCTATCAAATAATACAGTACTATGAAGCACTGATCCATTCAGTGGGGCAGAATGATAGTATAGTATTTCATTTGCCTTGAAATAATAGGTTTTATTTTGTTTTGTTTGTTATATTAACTGATTTTTAATATATATTTATTTAAAACTAATAGCTTCAAGTATATTTGAATTTGTTGTATAAGACATAGAAGCTTTAGGGACTACTTGTACAGTCCCATTTATTCCTTGAAAAGAAAGCATCCCCCCAGTGTGCATTGATGTGTCAGAATATGGCCCCAAATATGTAACTCGACCAATAATTGCCCAAAGGCCAGGTAGGATGGGGCTGTGAGCAACCTAGTCTAGCAGAAGGTATTCCTGGCCATGAGAAGGGGTTGGAACTAGATAATCTTTAACATCCCTTCCAACCCAAACCATTCCATGATTCTATGAGAGACAAAGAAAAGACAGCAGGACAAAACATCTTAGAAAATTCCTGGGCACCTGACAAATTCTGAGCTTCTTCATTTCTTTTATGGGTGAGGCCCATGTCTTCCAGCATTGTTTCCAGCTCTTGCTCAGCTTCTTCCCTGGATCTTCCTTTCAGTTGAGAATAAAACAAGATGTGCTCTGCTACAGTAAGGCTGTGACATCAGACAGAAAGGCAAGAAGGCACACAAAAGGCAGTTAAATGAATTAACTGTTTTTGTTCCCAAGCAGCAATAAATTCACTCTAGCTTTATCTTTCTAAAGGAAGAGAAGTTGCATTACCCTAAAGGATCTTTGGGATCAACGCACTTCACTTGGAGGTCATAGTCTCTTTCTTTGCCTTTTCAAAGCAGAAAAGGCTTTGCTTTTGCTACTAAAGGAACAGGTATAGCAGGCATCAAACCATCCATTTATGGGAATAAAATGGAAGAGAGTCTGCTGTTGAGATGAACACAAACTAATGGAAGTGAAGCTGGAAATCACCAGAGAAGGCAGCAAGTGGTTGAGTGGTAGTAAGAAATGGGCATAAAAATATCCTGCTACTGCACTGTCAATTCAGATTTTTTTTTCCTTATTGGTCCTAAATTATAGTGCATGAACCTCCAGGATAACTCCTGCTAGCCTACACTACAAAAGAAATCACCAGGAGCATTGCTATTTTCCTAAGAAACTTTGTTCCTAGTGAAATGATGCAGGAGATTTCTCCTGCATTGGCTTTGGGGACTCTCACTCATGCAGACTGGGATGCTTCTCCTTGAAGCCAGCATGGAGTGACACTTACTGATTGAATAGGATGTTGTGCTGAGGGCACATCCCTAATCTGTGCCGAATGGAGTCCATGTGAGTCTGGATGTCCAGGCCGCCAACCAGCACAGTTCCAGATGTGGGTGGGAAGAGGCCTGTCAGTATCGACCTGGGAAAACAAAACGAGGAAATTCCCCCTCTCCTATCTCTCTGTGCTAGATAAAGAAGCTACATTACATGATTCCACTAGATGGAGCATGATGATTTCTTACTATAAGCCTTGATGAAACCATCCCAGTGAAAGGCATCTACGTAAGTACTCTTGATCTGCTACAGAGAATCAAATGGATCTGCTAACAGCATTTTTGATACAACTGTCTACACGGTTCTGGCTTCCATCAAGAAACTGTTTTAGTTCAGCATGTTATATCACCCACACATATAAATCAGTAGGATGAAAAAAGAATAATGGTTTGAGGTCTTTGGCCATGCTGACTCATGACCTAAATCGTTATTTTCCGTAAACTAGAAGGCCAAATGTTATGTTGTAAATGGATGACATCTCTTGATAGATTTGGGTGATTTGTGGATTTTTCAGTTTAAAAAAGTTCAAAGCAATAAAAAAAAATTTTGTTTTTATTGTAAGAATAAACCCCCTCAAATTTACAAAACATTTCAGCAGATTAGGATGCTTTTATTTTGGGCTGAACATACTCCTTGTGAAACAATTAAAAAAAATTAAAAGGCAATTTAAAGTGCCTTGGAAAAAAAAGTGTTTTAATTGAAAAACCCTAAAGTATTCTGCTGAGAAAAGTATTAATGAAACACATTCAATTTCTTCAACATTTGGTGAACTTGTCACAGATTTATAAAAGGTTTTGTTCACCAATGAATCCTATTTTGCCAAATAAGATTCTGTACAAAGAAAATTAAACCTCCTTGAAGTCCAGCTTCATGGGATGCTAGGTTTCTAGGACTAGAGGAACATTTTAATCTGGACTTGGATCTTGCATGTGTGTAGCCATTTTATTTAAAGAGGGCCTGTATTTTATACTTCTTTGAACACAGATCAATAGATGTGACTGACCTAGAGCCAGTGAGAGAAACCAAGAACATGTGGAATGTAGTGGCTTGCAAATTTTTTCTTTCAGCCAGATCTTTCTCTTTCTTCACCTATGGTACTTTAGCCATGGGAAATGAATTCTGGGGGAGAGAATTGCTTCCTTCTCTCTAGACTTTCACTTGTTTGCATCATGCATGACTTTCCTCCCAGGGTTTTAGCTAATCCAGAATACCTTCTTTATGCCTAGGGGCAGCATTTCCCCGTCTGGAAAAGGCCTAATGTTGTGTGTCAAGCCAGCTGCAGGGGTGGTAGAGAGACAAGGGAAGAATGAAAATAAAAGACTGCTCCAGCAATAGAGCACTGCCCTGGATTTGCTTCTTCTAAAAGAAGAGACTTACATGGTAGTTGTCTTTCCTGCTCCATTGTGACCAAGGAAGGCTGTGATCTGACCCTCATAAAAAGTAATATTTATCCCGTCTACTGCTGGTTTGGGCCTGTTTGCAAAAATCTTCACCAGGTTCTGAATGCACACTCCTGGAATCAATCCTGTTGGCTCAGGCTCAAAGAAGGTATTTACTTGAAAGGCAAGAAATCAAAAATGAAAAGAGAATAAAAGCACCTGTTTTAATCCTAGTTCTGATGATGACAACACATCAGTAAGTACAGAAGCAATAGCACATACCCAGCATAATTCAGCATCGTGTTCCAGGGCCAGATTCTCCAAGTCACACCAGTACAAAACTAAGGCCAGATTTTTAATTGCAGTGCAATTTATTTAGATTCACCCTCATGTCTATGACAGGAGAAGCACAGCCCAGAATTGTGGTGGTCTATGGAGAGGTAACTCATTGGACCAGGGGAAACTGAACATGCTTTCTGTTCTCATTGTGTAGCAGGAAGATTATTTGGAATTGTTTTCTGGAAATACTTAGGCTCAGAGATTACATTAAACAAGCAGCAGGTTGCCTTTCTAGCTGGGCTGAAATCTGCCATTCAAATAATCTGTCCAGCTGTGCATTCTTTGACCATGATGCTTAAAAATCTCCCTCAAACATAAACAAAACACAACAACAAAAAAAAATTGCCTTTAATCCTGGTAGGTGAAATTTACCCCATTGCTGAGACCAGGTCAACATTTAGATAGTACCTAACATGAGCACTACATGAGATGGCTTTCTCTCATGATTAAAAATGCATTATTGCAAATAGCACCATCAAGACATTTTATTGCACCAGCTTCTAGACAAAACAAACTTCCTTTGAAGTAAATTAAGCCCTTGGGCAATGTGAATTATGGGAGTTGAGAAACTGAAACTAAAGACCCTGTCCACTTTTGTTTACACAGAATGCTTTAGGCTTTGTAGGAAGGCTTATTTTGCAATTGCAGTTTACTTAAATTGTTCAGTACCCAGCAGGCCTGTGTGGAGAGCAGCCAATGCGAGCTGGGCAAAACCAGCCCCACATCCATCAGCAGCTTGCGTGGCTGTCATTATTATCACCAGCAGTACTCAGGAAAAAGTTCCAAATTTGTGTACATGACAGAGCTGTGTATGTTACAGAACAGCTGCAATAATCAATATAGAATGGGTAGCACTATTTTAGATAAAATTATGTTTATGAGTAACTTTTCTTTTGATTCGTGAAGAATCAAAAGAATCTAGGTTTCCATTTACCTTGCTGGGACAAATGCAAACATCTCTGTATTCAAAAAAGCTCACATGGAGTCTGGCTAGATAATTACCCATATACTGGCAATTGAGGCACCTTCCTTGGTTTTATATGCGTCATAATCTTAGATCATATTTGTCTGCAAGACTCACTGACAAGCTGTGAGGCAAATTATCTGATGATCTCCCCCAGTATCTGCTTTGCATCACCTGAAGGACATTGGTGGAAGGTTGAGCTCCCTTTTTTTGTGATTCATATTTCTCCATTTTGATCCTATATCCTCATTGTTATTAAACTGTACTAGGTCTGCTCTTGGCTTCTCCTCATGCCTCCCAGATCCTGGGTGGCTGAAAGGGAAGACAGGGTTTTTTTTATGCAGTGACAGGCAGAAAGCCCTTCCTTTGTGGCCATGGAACAGCTGGAACCTGGGAACTAAGGAGTAAAGCACCGAAAAGATAAGGCAGTACTAGGAGAAGATTGGCTGAAATAACCTTTAACCTCTGCCTGTCTTTTTCCTTTGAAGTCCTGCCCTGTTTCCATTCACCCTGAATGCATGTTTTCAGTGCCTACGTGAGGAGCTCTGATGACCCCACTTTTATCTCTTGCTTTTCAAGAGAGTCAGAAAGGGCTCAGAGCTGCCTGTAGCAGTTACTTGTTCTGCAGAATCCACATGCATTCCTCTGAGCATCTCATACAGAAAACTCCTCTGGCTCACCACAAAAGAAGACATTGGGGCTTGAAAAGCAGACAGGTCATTCAGGAATTTTTAGGTGATGGCTAATGTCAGCATCAGAAAAGGCTGCAGACAGACACACAGAGTACTTCAGATAAATCCCTTTGAAACCAGCTTTTTCCTACTGATGCAAAACACACTAAAGATAGGCCAAAAAAAAAAAAAAGAAAAAGAGGGATGGGACTAAGAGGGAAGAACATTTCCCTCAGCATATTTTTATTGAAGTCATGGCTCTGTTTAATTTTAAAGAGTCAATGTATGCATCTCTGAGGCTTCCCTCAGCATGAAAACTAACTTACCAAAGAAACAGCCTGCATTTGTATGATGAAAAGTTACAGTTAAAGAGCTCTTCTGGAAGCCAGCTGTCTTAAGTGTAGTGGCTAAAATATTCTAAGGGATGATGGATGTAGAGGAATAAATAAGAGGGGATGTCTCTCTTGTGCTTAGCTCTGGCAGTTACATGCTATCACCTAGTGGGTCCCTACTGGCTCTCGTAGCTTGGCTCCAATCACTGCTATGTCTAGTTTGGTATGAAGTACAATGAGTATAGTATCTCAGAAGTACTCAGGTTTCTCTCTCTCCTTACTATTAATTTCATCTTTGTCCTGGACATCTGTCTTAGGCTTCCCCTGCTCGCCGGGTTCTTTTTCTCGTTTGTGTTTACATTGTTTGTTTTTACCATCCTTCTTCCCCTGGCCGTCACTCTTTTCTTCTGTTTTTTCTGGTTCTTCAGATTTATTTGGGTTGCTTTCATTTTTTTCCCTTTCCGTAATCTTCTGATCCACACAACCTTCTGACTCTGGACTTTTTTCTATATAAACCAAAAGTAATCAAGATTTAATTAACAAAAATTTAATATGCTCTTATCTCTATAGGTATTTTGAGGAAAAGCAAATAGTCCTAAGCCTTGAGCTTTTCAAGGGCTTTGTAGAAGAGAGGATGAAATAACGATCAGCAGAATCAGGCTACTTGAGATAATAATAGAATAATTGAGATCAGAAATTACTTCCAAAGACTTCCTGTTAAATCCTCAAAAAATAGGGCCAATTCAGATCATGGCAACTATCTCCTAAGACAGAGATTTCACAACCTTTCTGAACAACCTGTTACAGTGTTCTAACTACCTTCATAATAAATACTTTTTTCCTTATACTGAATCTGAATGCCTGTTTTCCAGCTTATATCCATTGCCTCTCATCCTTCTACTAGACACATATGAGAAGTCTAGCTCTTTTGAACATTCTCTCTTCAGGCTGAGCAGACACAGCATCTTGTATGTTACATACTCCAGCTCCTAATCAACTTGCTGGCTCTTTACTGAGCTTATTCAAGTTGGTACAAGCATTATGATCTTGCTTAGAAACAAAAAGTAAACAGCGTTAAAATAGTGTCAAACTATATAGAAGAGAGTCAAGTTTAGAAAAGTAGGGAACTTCAGTGTAAGATTAACGCTTCATGGATGTTGTGCTGAGCAATAAGAACTCCTTGAATGTCTCAAAAAGTGTTGGTTACAGAGTGAGGATTCGATGCCTTAAAGGCTCTCAGATAGAACAGTGACTCACCTCTAATGACTCTAATGATAGCACGCCACTCCAAGTTCAAAGGCACTTGCCAAGACTCCCAGTGTATGGCAGTCTCTCACCTTTGTAGCAGGCCAGATAATGGAAATAATATGCAGTCACCTTTAACCAGATCATTGAAGTTATTTCTTAAAAACAAAGTTTTAAAAGAACTCACCATCAGCAGTTGCTGTTTTCTCAGCTTCTGGGCTGCTGGAACCAAGCCAGTAGGATTCCAGCACAGGGAAATACCAAGGCTGTGGTAACCCATAGTCCCCTAAAACAAAAATAAGTAGGTAAAGTGCACTTCATAACCCCATTCTGCGGTAGGCACAAATTCATCTAAGCAAAGACTAATTATAAACACTTGCAGTCCTAGTGTTGCATATCAGAAGGTCAAACCATCTACCAAGTAGCTGACAGAACAGATTTTGTTCACAGATTTTTTTTTTTTTTTTTTGGACAGCAGTAAAATATTCAGAAAATGTGATGTGACTTGCCTTACCTTGTCTTAGGTAGAAAGTAGTTTAATTGCAGAAAGCTATTCCCTGAATCCTTACCAACCAGGAAGCAGCTCACTGCTTAAAGTGGGATCCTAGCCTCACTCAGGGACTTTTAATGCTCACTTAACACTTGAGGCTTGACATGACTGAAAAGCTTTTTAAATTTACACTTATTACTCTGGGGCTGAATTTACAACTGGTAATGAGAAAAGACACTCTGACTGTTATTTCAGCACACAGCCTTTCAGGAAAAGTGACAACAGTGTAATCCTCTTCTTAAACAAAAATGGAATTTTTAGTTACAGGTTAATTCAGTTTGGATAAGAGACAGCACAATAACATTACCAGTTCTTGGCAGGTCAGATCAGAGTTACTGGAAGTCAACACTGCTTTCCTGGATCATACTGATTTATAGAATGCAGGAATTTGAGCTTCTGTGTTTAAAACTGGCATCTTTGTGAATCCAGATGTTATTGGTCTTGTGTTACTTATTCAAAACAGGCAAGGGGATCTGTGATACTCATAAAAAGATGGTCACTTTTATTAATTGAAAACCACTGCTTATGAAAGTATCTGCTTACTTCTGAACTAAGAGAAACTACCTATGCTTCAGCCAACCACTTGTACTCCTATTTATGCACAGAAGTGCTGTCAGCATTCACAAACAGTTTGCCTTGTTATGGACTGGGTTATCCCCCTCTGAAACAGGTGGCTAGAACAACAGCTTCTCATTCAGGATGAATGCAAACCCAAGTGAAATTTGTTCTGGAGCAGAAGGCTCAAATAGCCAAAGGGCCATTGTGCCAATGGGTGGCTGGTTTCAGAGCAGACTTGAGCAGTACTAGAATCATAGGGTTCAAAGAATTATCCAGGGAATTCCTGTAGTAACCTCAAATAGTACAGCATTGATTTGGCAGGACTGCATATGTGTGACAGAGAAATGCTATGAGAAATTCTACAGAAAGAGAGCAGCACAAAGACAAGACAGTGCAAATATTGGGAGGAAATGAAGCTACTAACTAGTGACCCTGAAAGATGCTACTTTTGTGTAAAGTGCTAACAGAAGAAAATTGGTTTGTATCTATGAATGAAGAAATTTCTATTGTTTAATTCCTGCTGTGTTCATGCAAAGAGTCAATTGCCCACTCTTAAAACAGAGTTGCAGAAAAGGAAAAAGGAAAAGGAAAAGGAAAAGGAAAAGGAAAAGGAAAAGGAAAAGGAAAAGGAAAAGGAAAAGGAAAAGGAAAAGAAAAAATAACCATCTGCCAAGAACACCTTCCGGAACTGCAGTTCACATGCAGGAGTAATAAATGGATAAAAAGAGAGCTCACTTGCTTGTACAGCATAAGAGTTGGGAGTTATTATATTGTAACAACATTCAATATGAAGCAAGACAACCATTTAGGCTAGAAGGACAAATTTTTTCACACAGAAGGTTCCAGAATTTTTTAATTGATAACAAAGAAAATCCTTTTGTGACTTTGTACTAGGATTATAATTTCCATTTAGACATAAGATAAATCCACACAGAAAGTTTCACAACTGCCAATGACACAGCATATGTCTTAGGAAACAGTACCATCCTTTAAGAAACAGTTTGAATAATGTGGCCAAAGTATATATGTGAATTAGAACTGTCAAATCTATATTTTTTTAAAAATGTAAAGAAATCTCACTAGAAATGGTTGAAACTTTTCAAAAGAAAAGTATGTACATAATTGGATTTTAACAGATGTTTTTGTAGATTTATTTTCTATTTAAATTCTAAAACTGGACTAGAAATCACACCCTCCTTTTTACTCTTCCTTCTTCTTTCTTTTCAGGAATAAAGCAGGAGAGAGAAAAAAGAGAGAAAAGTGGAAGTCCTTAATAAATCAGTAGTCCTTAACTGGGTAAGATTCAAAGTCTACAAGATCAAACACCCTGTTTCTGTCAGTGAAATATGCAGAGACTGATTAGACTAACACAGTTTGCAGTAACTACCACTACTTTGTATAAATAAGAAACTGGTGTACCTGGAAAAACATTATCGAGATACCAAGAAAGTATTCCATAGAGAAAAGCATCAAAAATCATCATGTAAATGGAAAAAAGAAAACTATATTCATCTCCTTCCAAGGGACTGGTTCTGATGTTACCCCACTGTAGGCCAAGACCTTGTTCTTCATAGCGCGACAAGTATTCCGTACCAAACCCAAAAGCTACTTGAGAAAGCAAGCTCTGGAATAAAGGAAAAAAGACATTCAGCCCTGACAGAGGGACACTTGGCAAAAAACCCCAAAAAAAAATAAGCAAACAAAAAATCCACCACAAGAAGCAAACAACAATCCCAAACAAACCAAAAACAATCCCAACAAACAAAAAAAAACCCTCTGACTTTTAGGGACTGGACTTTAAAACTTCCCTAACAAATGACATGAGAAAAGTTGTTTCACTTTTATATTGGGCTGTAATGTTTAATTTTCTGCAATTCTAAGCAGTATTTAGCTACAATAGACTGAATTCAACCATGGCTGTACTTTCTTTAACTACTAGGCAACCATAACAGATGTTTTTTTTCTTCATTAATGCCTGTTTGGAAAATACTATAGGTGCATCTAGAAGTTTACAATGTACACCTTTGACTATCTAGGTGAAACAGTATTTCCTGAGTGTATGAGGCATGGCCACTATGAGTAACATGACAGAAAGTACACCATATGATCAGGATATGGAAAACCACAACTGCTTCCCTTGTCATGTCTGCTAGCTGATTCTAACATAACAAACTAATATACCAGTAGTTTATACTTAGTTTATAACTTTATACACTTAGTTATAGCTTTGGAAGTGTTTTGTTTTCTTTTTCCTTTTTCCTTATATTTCCTAGTGCAAGAAGAGAAGACAGTTCCTTTACCTATGCTGGTAGAATGCTTGGTAAAAATGGGGAGACTGGACTCAAAACACAAAACACCCTCTCTCCTTCCTGACTCACTGGGCAACGTAAAATCAATCTGAGTAATTTTGTAGGAACACGGTTCCATTTCAAAAAGCAGTAAGAAGTTTCCAGCTTCCCTGACTTGTTAAGTATCTTACCTAAAATGGAAGAGAACCAACGAGGAAGCAATGCATGGAGAATGTCTACAACTCGTTAGATGAAAGGTATTTCTCAGAACTTTGGCACTGGGGTTCAATTCCTAACTTTATGGTTCAGGTAAACAAGGAATGTGAACCTGAGTTCTTCTTATCCTTAGACACAGGATGTTAAGTAGGTTATAGCACATAAGAAAGATAACTGTCCCCATTTTGTGAACTGCCTTCATATTTATTAAACATACCAGAAGCTGGAATTGCTTTGACTTACAAAGAAATATTCAAAATATTTAAAACATTTTAGTATGCTAATTTCCTGGAATTCAAAACATAAAATAAATTTTATTGCATTTTCTAAAAGCTATGAAGATATCTCTTGCACTAGGCTTGCTAAAGGCTTCCATAGTTGCAATCCTTAACTATTTAAGAGAGATTTAGATGTCTCTCTCTCTCCAAGTCAAAAAAGTCAAGAGGAAGAGGTGTGCAATACTTTGTGATTCACATATGCACTGTGAGAAGGGGAGCAGAGATGTCATGGAACCAGTGAAAGGCTTACTGTTAGGATCTTCAGATTGACAGTCAGACGGTCCTGCCAGACAAAGCAGATAATGTGGGGCAGGTACAAGGTGAAGTAGATGACTCCACTACAGGCAGCTGCCAGATTTGCTTTGGAGAAGAAGGTGCTGAATAAGAAACACTGCATTATGGTGGCTGTGGCGAATGTCAGTAGGAATAGAAAGAACAGAAGTGGATTGCTATAATGTAGCACTTGTCCATGCTGTAAGCAAAAGGAAAACAGAATTTACAAGTATTGCTGCTTTCTGCTAGCAGGGAAAGTCAGAATTGCTATCAACATGTAACAGGTAAAAAGCAATAAGCCAGTCTTTCTTACCTAATACAACTTCTAGCTCTCCCAGGTATTAGTTTCAGCAACTAAGGTCATTACAATAACAAATTCTTCATCTAACTCTATCCCTGATCTTGGATTGTGACTTCAGGTTAGTACAACAGAATGAACAAAATTCATAACTGATTGAAAACAGACATTCTGTCCCTGTCTTAACAAGTAAATGATTCAAAGCAAGATCTGCCCCCTTGGAAACTCATGCATTTTAAATAAAACTATTTGAAATATAACAATAAACTTTCATTTATCTCTTCACACCATCCCCTCAATCCACTTGCTTGATGTACAGAAAAGACAACATAAGGAAGTGCTACAAAACACATCTTTAAAAAAACCCACAATAAAAACCACAGGCAAATTATAAAGCTTCTGCACCTGGATGTTATTCAAACAGAAGCATATCACGTCTGAGGAATCCAAGTGCAGTTTCTCAGAGATCCTTGTGTATTAACTGACCCACTGGGTGTACTTTTATTGACCTTTCTTCATTAGAGCTTTTGTGGATTAAATGCGCCCTCTCAAGAAGAACAGGGACTGCTGCCAATTATCTATGTGGTCTTTAAAACCAATTTTGAGACCTATTTATTAGGTCAATTTATATAATGCTCAAATAGGTCTTTCAGGCTATAAATAAGTCTCAGCACGGTTGCAACATCCCACTGGGCCTTAGAGACTAATCTCTTCATCAACAGGGATGCAATGTCTCATAACAATGTATTTACAAAGGTGCCTCACACTGGCATAGTGAAATATGGTTTAAAAAGTGAATTACAGGTACAAGCACATTCCTCTCTGATATTAATTACCTCCTGATTTTTAATTAAACCCGTGTAGCAAATAAAGTGAGCTTTCTCTGTCCACCCAAGCAGCAATGGAAACACCAGGAACTACAACTCATCAGGACATGCTGGTAAGACAGAGCAGCTTGAACCCTAACTATGTATTTATACCAATTCCAGCTCCCCACATCACAAAAGATGCAAGAGCATTCTTCCTTATCAAAATGTTATACATTTATATGAGAAAACGTAGCAGCAAACTCTCAGTGTAAAGCTTGGTTCTCAGGTACTGAAGACAAAAGGTAGTCCTCAGATAGTAGTTCAGATACAACATCTGAACTGTCCTAAAAAGTCATAAAAATTACAGTAATTCTGAATCACTGGAGCAAAAGCTAGATTTTTTTTTAGGTCTCCTGAAAGTTCTGTTCTTGCAGTCTCTTTTTCCACTGAAAGAGTTGCACAGTTTCTAAGCAGACAAGCACTGGATATTAAAAACTAATCACATATAGTGAATTACAAGATTAAAATTCTGCAAATTATTATCTCTTTGATTTAAAACAACACATTATTTTTGGGAGATCTGCATCTGCCTACAAAAAATACAACGTACAGAGTAACCAGCCTGATGTATTTTCTATGAGAGATCCCACAATAAATCTTTACTAGTGCATTTATTGTTCTGTCTCTGCCAAGTGCTGATGCTGTTATGAGGTCTGCTTAGAAGAATGTGCCTGCTAGGTGCTGTGATCAGAACAGGCCTCCACCATTCACATCTCCCTGTCAATGGCTACTATTCTTTCTCAACAGCAAACTGGTATCAGGAGCGCAAACACAAGAGTGAGTTTGAGAGTAGCAATCCTTACCATGATCAGAGCTGTGAGGAGGAATGTGCTCACAGCCATCATGGAAAAGCTGTCAAGGAACCAAGTGCACCAAATCACACCATTGGTTATGCCCCTGTTCTTCAGAGCCTCCTTCAGACGCATTTCTTTCTCCAGCACTATACTTTTCACAGTCATGGAGACTGAATATATCCAAGCCAGCACCATGAAGATGGGAAAGGTGCGGTTTAAGGTGATCATGAAGCTACCAAAGCAAGGAGGAATAAATTAAGTTTAGGTAAAACAGAGAAATATTAGATGAAAAGCAAAATGAAAAGGAAAAGGAGTGGGGAAGAGTCATTAATTAAATACAGAACTGTAAATTCTCAGTCTAAACATCAGTAGCGTGTCACTAGTAAACCTCACAAGCATCCTAAATATTAATAAAGTAATGGTTTCTGCATTCCCATGAGACAGATGAATGTTATTTCTATTTTACAAAGAGGTTCTAAGGGTTGTTGAAAGCTACAAAATATTTGGTGCCTCATGAAAATATATCTCTCTTCACAGTGAATTTCCATAATGGTGTTACTATGATCTACAAAGAATATTTTAAGACATATGTTAATGTTAACAATATGGGAGTGTCTTTCTGCTCCCAAGATTCACTGACAAGAGAAATAAACAAATTAGTCATTAAAAGCATCATATGCTGCCAGCAAGGCTGCTGAAATTCATACAAGCCACGAGTCAGGGTATTTGATCTAGCTGAGATAGAGTTAACTTCCCCATAGGAGCCCTTGGAGTGCTGGGCTTTGCATAGCTAGCTAGAAAGGTGTTGATAATACATCAGTGTTTTGCTCACTGCTGAGCAGTGCTGGCACAGCATCAGAGCTATCTCTCCAGCATTCCCACTTCACCACTAGGCAGGAGGTGGGCAGAATCTTGGGGGGGGGACACAACCAGTACAGCTGATCCAAACTGACCAAAGGGATATTCCATATTGTGTCTGCTCAGACATAAAATCTAAAAAAAAGAAGGACAAAGTGGGGGGGAGGGGGGGGGGGGTATTTGGTATTTACAACATTTGTCTTCCAAAGCAACTGCTAATGCATGCTGAATCCCTGTTTCCCAGGAAACAGCTAGACATTGCTGGATGGGAAACAGGGAATGAATCTTTGGGTTATTTTTTGTTTCAGCTTTAGTAAAGAGCCTTTTCTTGACCTACAAGTTGTTTTCCATCTTAATTTCTTCTCCCTTCTTGCTGAGGAAGAGGGTGATAGGAAGGCTTGGTGGGCACCTGGCATCCAGTCACGGCCAACTCACCACAGGCCTTGGCACCCATTGCAGACCAAGCCAGAGGCAGTTTTCTATTAGGCACACTATAGTTACAGGAGTTATTAAGCAAGGTCCTGTGCAGGACACAGTTTGTCAGCTGCACTGTTTATCTCTTCATTTTGCTGAGTCTGGGAACACGTTAACATAAACGATGTCTCCCTGGCATTGATGGCCTTGCTGTGCCGGGGGAGTTATCTTGTGAAGAAGATGAGGGAATATATCTCCCTCTTCCTAGTTAGGATTGATGTGGATAGTTTTATTATTCAGGCTCCCAGGGTACTTGTTCATCCTTATGTGAACTGTTTAATACTCCTAATTAACACTGCTGTTTGTTATGGGGTTTGTGGAATCCTGTGTTGATTGTTTAAAGGCCAAAAGCTCATAGTTCCTAAAGGCAAGGAGCAAAAGGTCTTCAGCTTCCTAAGCCTGAGCCCTATAGAACTAGGTTTTTGCCATATGCTATCAAAGCTACATCCGTTTCAAAACAAAGAGAAAATCTTCACTTTTTCACAAAAAAAATCCTGAAAAGCTATCTGGTCTGGAGAAACAAACCCATGCTTTAGTGATAGGGCCTGGGACACATTTAGTTTTGCCTGTTGGTGGACACACAGACTCAGCACTAGGCCCTGCACAGCACAGCCTACAGGTTACCATGAGGGTGCACCTGCCTCATTTAAGCAGGATCTTTGCAGAGGCCATGACTAAGTTTGGATATCAGCCTTGAATTGCATGTAAATACTGCAGGCTTCAGAGAACCTTTGCACAGATGGGGTTTCTGCCTCTGCAGTATTCTCAGTGGGGAAGAAACAGACAGCAGGCTTGCCAGGGTGATGTTTTGTCAGACCAACACATAATGAGGGATGGGAATAACAGGTCAATCTATGTGACTGCAATTTGCTTTTATCAGAAGTAATAGCATTTGCCTGCACAGAGCACACTGACAGAACTATGAAAAGATTTCTCTAATGCCTTTTTTTTTTTGAGTGAAAAGTATACCAGGACAGCTGCACTATCACAGACTGCAGCACTGGACCAGGCACACCGTGAACAGGGAAGAATATTGGAAGAAAACTGCTGCTTCTAAGGGGCTAGTGTATTGACTTCATTTTAGGCCTGGACACTGCATGAAACAAAGGCCAGGATTGGGATTAGGGGTAGACTCTTGGCAAAGGTGGCTTGTAGAGTCTGGGTTATGACAGAATAAGGAAGAAACCAAATAAATTCAGTTGTGTCTCAGTTATTACTCTTGCATTTATACCTTAGGACATTCATAACTTAGGGTTATGAATTAACTTAGAATTAACCAGAATTAATTTAGGGTTAATTCTGGTGCTTGAGAATCTTAAACTGTCCAGCAATCCAAGTATTCAATAGAATTAAGACAAACTGCTTTTACTCACACATCATCCACAAAACATGGATATGGCATTTGCTGCAGATAAATTCCCAATGGCACTTCAGTGCTGGTTTGGGTCTTTATAATCCCATGCTCAATCATATCCTGGAGATATGCAAAGCCTCCCCAGATATAACGTAAATCATGAACAGGATCAGCTCTTGGACCAGGATCCCAGTACCTAAAAAGAAAATTCACATGGAAACCATTTGGGCAAGCAGTGACTTTAGGGAAGGGTTGTGGGGCAAATTAATTAACTAATCTTAGTAACTGAATTTGTAGGGACACTGCCTGGAGTTGTCTTTTCTAGACTTTGGTCTGTCAGATCACATTGCTTAAGAAAGTGGAAGGCTCTTTTTTTCCTTTCATTTTCTCTGCACTGACTTGGAATAGCAATCTAAGCCTAAAAAGTAGATAAATTAGTCCCGTAGCAGAGTAACTGTTCTAGAATAGAAATAACTGTATTTGGAATATGGTATCCTTGGAGATTAAACTGGAACAACTGGATTGCAACTGCCAGATACCATTATATTCTTCTGTAGACAATCCTGAGAAATTATATCCCTTTAAGTATGAGTCTATTTGGTGGGGACTTGAGGAGGATCAGCAGAGAAGTTCTGTTGTCCAGGTGGAGGAGAGCTGAGTCACAATCCATGCAGGACTTCTTTGTCTGTCTTTCCCAGGGGTGGGCCATCTATAAACTGAAGCAAGTTACTGAACAGATTTTGAGCAGTCATCCCTTTGCCTTGTATTCCTGCACCTACTTGCTGCTGGGCTTGTCACAGGAGTGATACCACTCATGTTAGTACCTGGTAACTGGAGATGGATTCTATACTACACAGCAACTATTAACAAATACAGCTGGATTTTACATATGTATTCAACACAGGTTCTAACATCCTTATGTCTATCATGTTTATGTTATGGCAGGCAAGAACTGAGAAGTAACTATCAGGTAAATACCTGTCTTTGATTTTGTTTGTTTTCTCTACTGCGTCTATGTCCATTCGGATCTTGTATGTCACATGTGGTGGGAGACTGTTGGCTGTAGGTTCTAAGTCTGAAAAAACCACAGCAGCCCATAATTTGTTTTCCTCCAGCAGATGAAGGGCTTGACGAGTCAGCTGAGTTTCATCAATATAACCTTCAAATTTATCCAAGGTCAAACACTACAAAGAGAAAAGTTGCATGGGATTAAAATACTAAGAGGCATACATTAAAGCAAACATCAGTGGTTGAAAACAGAAAAGGAAAGTAGGTTCAACTGAAACTATTGTTATTTTCAGCTTTATGATGAAACTATTAAAAGTTGACTCTCTCCTCCCTTCTTCAGCCCAGGAAGCGCCTGAGTGAATACTAGACAGCTAAAGGATGACTGATCTGTAAGAAAAGAACATTGGCTGTGGACTTCAGATGAAAAGCACTTTGTCAAGTGAAGCACTAGGAAAAGTCAGAGGATACATCTAAATTTAAATGTCTCTTAGGTATTTCAACATTTATTCCTATGTAACACCAGACAAATCATTGATTTATCTAACTGGTCCTATTGTGTCCCTGCTGAATTCTGACACGATTTACCTGCTGACTTAAGTTAACATGTCATTTTTATTGGCAATCTCAATAAAAAATGTCTTCTTTCCTAGTCTCTGTCATTACCCCTACGAACTGTATTCTTATCAATGCATATACAAGACAAAAATTCATCAAAACCTAAGTTCTTTATGTTCCTCCATTCAGTTCTTACTTAACAGGCATTGTAAAACACAGATTGTGAATGCCATAAATTCTAGCATTAGTTGTCTGTAAAATTACAGGTTTATGTTTGTATATTTAGCTTTTGTCCTTCAGAATTGGCAAAATATTAACAGAGAGTAGAAGCATTTAACCTCCAACTGACTGGAAAGATACTTATTGAATTCCTTTGCTTCCTAAAATTCCAACAGGCTAACTTGTTTGATCTTATCTCCTTGATCATTTCTTGCAAGCCAATAACTAAAAATTAGTCTACATTAAAGGGCTCATACTGGTACTTGTTATTTAATCTTAAAGACTCCCTTACTTAACCTTTCCCTGTGAGAAATCATGCTATGTTTCCCTTAAAACTTGTACTATCATGGCTTAATGGAATCTATATGAAAATATATTTTTTAAAATCACAACAGAACAGTGCTTAAATTGATAACACTATTTTGTGGCTTTATTCTTCCTGGTGTTTGTAGATGTTCATTTTCCCTTTTGCTTCAGAAAACTAAAATATGTAGAATTTCATACCAGAAAGCAAAATAAGGCAGAAACTTTGCATGCCAGAAAAGAAATAAAATCAGATTGATGGGTCATGTTGCATTAATTTTTTTGGGATACATTTATCCCACATGGTGTTAACCGAGTTTAGTCATTCAGTTCGGTTCTTGCAAAAGTGGCAGTTTGTGCATAACAAACCCCTCCTGTGGAACTGTGTCTTTGCAGGGTCTACAGGATTATTTGTTGTTTCTTTAACAGGAGGAATTATTTTCAAGATACTTATTTCAGCTGCAGAAGAACTCAGACAGTTCTCCAGGGGAATCTGTGAGAATGATACTGGCAAAGTACTGACAGCAACTGAACTTGTCTAGATTCCCACTGCAGAACAGACTGTGCCTGGAGTGGGCTGAGGAGCAGCATAGGCTCTTATCCAGGGGTCCAGTAAAGGAAGCTGCAAGTGTTCAAAACAGAAAACAGAAATGCTCATAGATTTTCTCCATGAGTAGAGTGAAATCAAAATTTGTATAAGAACATAGGCCAAGACGGGAGTGTTGCAATAATTCACACAGTTTGAAAGTGAAAAGACATTTTATATAATAATCTATAAGCCAAAGCTAGAATTTATTTCTCCTAACATGAATTGTATTCAAAACAAAGGCTGTATGCTCTACCTAGGCTTTTCTTTTCCTCCAGTGAATTTGAACTCAGTTTGTGTCTTCACAAATCAAAATTAATTTATCAACTACTTGGGGAAATTTATTTCGAATATACTCCCAGTAATTATTTAACAATTTAAAATTGTCCAATGAAAATGGGAAAATCAAAACCAAAATCAAAATAAGAACAGGTTTGGAAGATAAAACCAGCAAGTAATAAACATAAAGAAGTGACTGCATAGCTCTCACTAACAGTTTAGCTGTTCTGTGGCCTAAGGTAATCAAAGGGAAGAACAGGAAATTCTTGGGGTCGTGAGGAGGAGCAGCCACTGCTTATTTGTGGGATTCTCAGCTTCATCACAGTTTGCAGCAGAGACTTGGAATCGCCAAAGACAGGTGCTGGCAACACGCCTGTCCTTATTGCACACTATGGTGGTAAGGAGCAGGCTATTCCCCAAAGGTAGCTAACTGTTGCCATTCTGTCTGGCACAGTGGGAAAACATTCTCAAGTGCTTACAACTCCGTGTAAACAGCAGACTTTAAAGAATAAGCTCATTACAAAGAACATTATGACACAAAGATCTATTACCAGGTACAGTAACTGTTCTGATATTATTGATGTTCCAGCACTGACCTGCTGCACACAATATATTTCACTCAGTTTGACAAGAAATAATTCTGCTAACATGATACAAAAAGATCATTAAGTGTATCAGCAGAGCTTTGTGCAAAGCCTTTATTGTTCCTTCTTGTACAAGCAGTAGGAAGGCAGATAAACTTTCAGTTCCTGCCTTCTTGTAGGGGACAAATGGTCTTTTAGACTGAACTGGATTGAAATTAAGAGTAAGGCTTAGTCTTGCTGCCTATAACTGGTACCAGTTTTCTCTCAAAAATCCTTAAAGCACCACTGAAAACAACCTGCTAGAGAAGAGAGGTACAAATTACAGGAAAGAGACAGACATCTTGTCAGAAGTGATCACAGAACAAGTGGAAACTCCCTCATTGGTTTCAATGGAATTTTGATCAGGTGCTGCAAGGGGACTTACCAAAGAACTGTTAGTTCCTCTGCTCCTGACCTTGCTGATATTAGTGGCCTGCTGGTTATTAATACTTACAAAAAACCAATTATTTGAGGTTTTGCATTCACTTCCTGCCTTTCAGCATTGAAATATATTCAGACATTCAACCAACATTTTGAGTAAAGCATTTGAAGATCATCCAATTGAACTTCTTAAAATAATAAGTAATCATGTACTTGTGCTACTGTATTATTCTAAACACATGGTTTAAATAGTGAGATTCAACTTGAAACAAACAAAGATTTTATGATTTTAACTTTCTTGTCTGTTACCACAGACCCCAGTACTCCTAACTTGTTTTAAGATACCCTCTACAACTATTCCCTGAAGGGGCAGGGCTAAATTTACCTCCAAATACTGACTGAGCAAGCGAAGAACTTGGTCTACAGCACTGAAGATGTTCCGCCAGTCAAAGTCCACCATTCCCCTCTCCCGGCTCCTTGAAGATCCATTGTGCAGAAAGTTGATGATATGTTCTGCGGTGAAGCCTTCCGCACCCATCTGCCTGTTCAGGAAGTCCCTCACTGTAGGGTGCTTCAGAGAGTCCTGAAGAAAAATGTGAAGCTTTGCCACAATGACTGTCTTTCCATGCCCTGTTTAGCTAGAAAGGTTTCCTTTGCCATAACTCTTTCAACACATGAACAAGGACAAAAGGGTATGCCAAAGAATTGATTTTACAAATGGGTAATTGCATAACTGGATGTATAATCTGAAGAATGGATGAAAATAAATTCTTCCTTGACTATTTATTGCATTCTTTCCTTTTAAGCAAGAGGATAAATATTATAGGTGTCTAATACAATATAGAAAAATGAGGAAACCAAATGTTTTTCCTAGTATGAACTGCTTTATAAACTCTAACTACAGATAGTAATTGCACCTGATCAAAGTCAAATCTAAATCATGCAGAAGTAAGCAATTTTCCAAAATAAATTTCTGTCTGGCCCAGAAAAAGTATGGTCTTACTGCCTTCTTTGCCTATACAAAATTCAAGAAAATCAAGTTGTCTGTTCTTGAGAGACATTTTGGGGAGGCAGGGAAGCAGCAATTGGTGCCTTTATTAAGAAGTCATTAGCCAGATTCTTGACTGCCCGGATCTGAGGTTTTGTCACAAGGATGCATCAATGCATCTATGACCTGCCTTCAAACCAAGCCCAGCAGCCAACAGCCTTAAAGGCCACAGCTTCTTTGTTGCAAAGGCTATGCTTCTGGCCAAACCTTTCAAATTAATTGTCTTCCCCATTAATAAAAATGAAAGATGGTGAAAGGCTGCTCTTACTGAGGATCTTTGATAAGTTATAACATACACGGATCATATTCATTTGCAGGCTGCTTTGAAAGAAGTACCACAGCTGAGGTCCTACTTCCTCCCAAGCTTTGGTCAACAGTTGGAGGCGTTCAAGTTCCTCAAAAGTGGAGTTTGCCTGATGAGAAAAACAGTAGAAAAGAATGTTAGAAATCTAAGGAGATAGATAGAATTTAGGATCCATCCAGAATTTGGTGACAGGGCAACCTCTAACTTAGACAGCTGTAGTTTTTACCTTTAAAACTTATCCAACTTGTTCAAACAGCAGAAATTTTAATAACCATCAGAAAAAGAATCTGTAAAGTCCAGCCAGAATCAAAGTCACTTAGGATAAAATTCTGTGCTATATATAATGGAAAAAACAATTGCACCATTAAGACTATTAATTTCAATTCCTATAAATACTCAGATTTTCGGCAGAATTATTTAGAATTTTTCCCCTTGACTATCTCTCTCCATTAAGAACTAAAAAGGAAGATGATGATGTGAGTAGATGAATGAATGGAAGGCAGCTGGAAAAGACAGATCCTCCCATAGCTATGATATATTAAGACCTGAAATGCTGAGCTGCTGTAAATCTGATGCTTTTCTGTGTGAAATCCAAGCAGCAGTTCTGTGCCTTGTACAGATCTCTTGTACAGAGTAGTGAATTGCTGGTTATGAGGTGGCCAAAACCTGAGTCATATGCAACCTTGATTTAATTGCTCAGATTCATTTCACCCAACTTCAAGCATTTTGCTGAAAAGTCCAGGCTCCATCCTATTTTAATGAAGTGAAAATTCTTTATGCATTCAAAAGATAAAATAATAAACCATGATGTTGCTATTGGTTTTCAGTATCTCAGCGTTAGTTCTCAATAAGCTTATCTAAGCCTCACAGTTGCTCCACTAAAATATTTGCTGGCACAGAGCATGTTCCTACCTCTGTAAAATAAATATTACTATGCTTACTAGTGTAAATGTGGAATCATGCCAACAAAAAGCTGCTTGGGTGAGCTGGAAAAACCATGCAGCATGGACCAAGATGGGATGAATCAGTGAAGACCTGTCTTCTGTTTTTTAAACAGTGTAACTGTCCTTCCTCTGAGGACCATCAGAACAAATGGAGTTATGAGAAGAAAATCTGATTAGGCCAACTGTCACTGGTGACTGTTTTTCAAAAGATGTTTCTTGGGATACAATTTTTTAGAAATATACATTTTTGTATTTCAGAACTTACATTTTTTACAATTTTCCATACAGAAGGTGAATCAGGAGCAAAGAGAATTTTTCCCATCAGCAGGGGCTTCACAGCACTCCAGGCTATTTTGGTTAAAGGGTTTGATTCCAAGTTCTGGATCAATGCATTACAAAAGGGTGCTAAAGACAGAAAGAAAGACAGTCTTTATGTAAACCTACTAAAATCCTATCACACATAACATCCTGCAGGGCTTTTTAGTGGCAGTACAGACAGTTTGAATCTGAATGAGTTAAAGCACATTCTGCAATGCAGAAGTACAATGACTGAATGGATAGAAAGACTATTAAGTAGATATTGGAGTTGTAAAATATGCTATGGAAATTGGAAAAGCAAACATAAATAACCATTTGAAATTTGCTGTTATTTACATGGTATTCCAAATGGAAGGAAACAAGACAGCTCAGAATTCACTGAGCAGCTTGAGCTTTATTTGCTTTACTCCTAATGACTTAGCTCCTTTGTACTGTACTGATACTAATACAAAGCTGATCCTGCGGGCTTAGATGTTGAACTCTGGAACAGTTCAGAACTGGATCCTACAATAATTTAAAATTAAACATTTTAATGTACATATTTTTAGCTTTCTCCTGCACTATGAAGTAATTAATTTACTTGGATAGCATTCAATTAATTTGTTTCCTGGCTGAAGAGACGGAGTACTGGGCCTCTTTGGAAGTCTCAGACATAAGTAAAGCCAAGTATTAGCAAAAACAGTGAAAGGCAGGAGTCTCTGTAAGCAAACTACCCATCTGGACTTTTTAACCATGCAATCATATCTATCATAGCAGAAGGGACACAGAACTACCAGCTATAACATGAGGGGTAGTACAGAAAAAACTGCTGGTGAGCTCAGTGTAGAGAAAAACTAACTAGCAAACAGAAGGGACATAATAAAAAGACAAAATAACAAATGGTAAAAAATTGGTTCTTTGCATTATATCCTATTACAATAGGAGAAGATAAATAATGAGGAAATAAAAGAAACAAAAAATGGTAAATTGAAATATTTTCTATATAAAATGTAATCACGCTGTAGGACATTACTGCTACAAAATAGATGTACTTTTATGCAGGAAGATAACAGCCACAATGTATCAAATTGACTATTAGTGAAAAGGAGAGATTGTTAAATTCCTGTGCCCCAGGCCATCAAACAAGTTAGGAGAAAAAATATGAAGTTTAGAAAAATACTTCGGAGAAAAGTAATGCCAGAACGCCATACTGTCTTTTCCTGAACCTTCTTCAGGGGCATCTTGTTCTTCCTGATATCAGTAGCATATAGTAAAAGATACTATGCTAGTACTTGAACATAAGGTGCACCTGTCAAGAGTTTCTTTATGGTTTGGTGGGAAAACTTACTGGT
>WBNO01013093.1:127816-139033 GCA_013400575.1 Peucedramus taeniatus | reverse complement strand
TCTTTCACCCTATCCTTTTAGCCAAACCCCACTTCTGTGTGCTTATATACTAGGTCAGGGACTAACACTAATTTTCATGCCAAGTGTGTAATTCACTAATAAAACTTTCTGTTTGCTGACCCTCAGACTTTTGTCATTCCTTTTGACCAATGAACATTTGTGAATCTCAGGTACTTCCTTCCCCTTAAGGGTGGGTCATCATACCCACACAATACTGTCTAAGTGCAATACTGACATGAAAGACTCAACATCATCTAATTAATTATTCAAGATGACATATTGCTTCTCAAGATGACATGATATTGATATTTCTCACAATAAAGAAATGCTAATTGGCTCTGCCGTCAGTTTTCCACCAAAACCCAAGCAAAAAAACCCCAAAATTAACAAAATGCCCACCTTTTTTGTTTGATTTCGAGTACTGCACATGAAAGAATTCAGATGGTTTTATCACTTAAACTGAAACATGTTTGCTACAGAGTTTTTGACAGGTTGGCATTAATACTCTCAAACATATGAGTTACCTTTGAAAATCAGTAATTCCAGACAACAGAGAATAAACTCTTTTTAATCCCTTTCTTACACCTAATCCATAGTATGACTAGAAGTAGCTGTTTACAGAAACCTGCTCTTCAATGCTGCCCCTCAGAGGGCATATTCTAGAAATTCACAGTATCACAGAATGGCCTGGGTTGGAAGGGACCTTAAAGATCCTCTGGTTCCGAACCAGGCCATGAGCAGGAACACCTTCCACTAGACCAGGTTGCTCCAAGCCCTGTGCAACCTGATCTTGAACACTTCCAGGCATGGGGCAGCCACAGCTTCTATGGGCAACCTGTGCCAGGGCCTCACAGGGCAGAATTTCTTCCTAATACCAAATCTAAATGTCATTTCCGTCACTGGGAAGCCATTCCCTCTTGTCAATCACTCCCTTGTCTAAAGTCCCTCTCCATCTTTCCTGTAGGTTCCCTTCAGGTATTGGAAGGCTGCAATTCAGTCACCCTGAAACCTTCTGTTTTTTCAAGCTGAACCCAACTCTCTCAGCCTTTCCTCATAGCAAAGGTGCTCCATCCCTCTGACCATCTTTGTAGCTTCCTCTGGACTCGCTCCAACAGGTCCATGTCCCTCTTGTGCATTCGAAACCTATTGACTATGCTGCTGCTGACCGTTCACCAATATGGCACATTAATGTAAAACTCCTTAATTGCTTTAAGAAATTGCTTTTGCTACAGTAAATTTCTGTCCAAAAAAGAACCTTGATGCCTGTCCTGGTTTAGGGCAAATTTGGGAGGAAACCCCCAAAGGGGCCCCTTCAGAAAGCAAACCCACATGGCCCCTCCCCCCAACTGGTTTGGGAAGGATTCCTCAGAGAGAAGTGGAAAGAACCTGTTTATTTAACAGGCAATGCACTCCCCAACACACAAAATGAACAATACTGGATGACAAAACTCTTTCACCGCTCTGAAGAGATCTCAAATTCAGACAGTCTCTCTGGGGAGTGGTCGCTCTGTTATCGGCCTCTCCAGCGCTGGGAATGGCTGCTGCAGGGCAGGCCACAAAGTGCAGGCTCTTGGTGTTTCCCAGGGCCCAGTCCAGAGCAGGTTCGAATGGTTCCAAGAAAAAGGGAAGCAAAAGCAAGAGAGAAAGGCAGGAGCAAGAGCAAAAACAAGGGCAAAAAGCGAAAGACAGGGCAAAAAAGCAAAAGCAGGCCTATGTACAGTCTGTGTCTCGCTGTTCGTGTGGGAGTGAGCAGGCTGATAACAAACTTCACTTTTCAGAGCCAGTCTTGAAGGCACAGAACATAATATCCAGCATAACAGAACAGACGACTGAGGATACAAGCATCATAATGTCACCCCAGGACAATGCCCCATTTGACATTCATGCTAGCCCCTAGTGACAACCTTGTTTTGATTTTATGATTTTCTTCATATTATCATCCATAATAATCTAAAAGCAAAATGAAATCTCTAACTAAACCTGCAATAATTTTTTTAATAAGCTCCACTGGCAGTACCAGCTAATTGTTTTAGCACCATGAACTAAAGACAGGCTGCTGTAGCTCCTGCTTGAGGCCTCTAAACCCTGATTCCAAAAAAAAAAAGTGTGCACATACATTTTTTGGGAAAAATGGTATATTCCAGGTTACAATTTAGATGATCAAACTGTCTGTTACTTGAGAATTTCAAGTCTTCAAACACAACGCAAAACTAGAAAATTACTATTGAACTAGCTAAAAGAGAAATAATTCCCATCCCATTCACCTAGTTCTTAGAGTTTTACAGTCATAAATAAAATCAAAGTGGTTTAAAATGAACGAAGCCAGCTATTAATAGAGCTCACAATTCCTGAAACATTTTAGAGTGCTGTTTGTGCAGAGAACTGACAGTTTGTATTATCATGGCTTAGCAGTTGATGATATTTAATTTTAAAGCATTACTTTCAAAAGTTACAAAAACTGTGGCAAACAGACATGACAGGCTGGTTTTGAATTTTAAAAATTAAAAAAAAACATGTATAAGAAAAGTGTTTCAAGTATTTTTCCTTCTGCAAAATTTTTTACAAGCCATAATTTGCAATTAATGATTACAAAAAAGCGAAATTTAAGAAACATTGTCTAATTTCTTGATGATGAATCCCCTTTCCTTTAAGTTCTGTATACCCACAGACTAGAAGGTTTTGCTATTCCTCTTCAGACCACCATTCACAAATTTCACCATAATTTCAATTAAGCTTCCTTAAACCAAGAAGGCACAAAAAGTTAAGCAGCAGGTTTCTGTGAGACTGTTAGATCTTGTGTAAAGACTTATTGTTTTATTCTATTCAGGGAGAAACATCTAAAGCATGTGTCTGGAGTCCTCTAACACAGGCAAGTAGAGATACATGCTCAACTGAAAATAATCTATTCTTTAGAGCTACTTAGAAGTCTGCAGGACATTTTCAGCCTTTTGGAACCATACATCATGCAATGGTGTCATACAACCGGTAATCCCACTTGTTCTAAGATTTCCCTTATTTTCACTTTATTGATGGTCTGGGATAGTTCATTATAACTCCTAAATTTGACAATAGATTAACTGAATAAGCCACACTGTTATTAGTAACTTATTAGTAACTACATCATCAGTGGGCAAAATCCTTTAAAAATTTTTAACAGTAAAAGTATTGTACATGGCACTCTTTCATTGTTTCATCTTGGAGTGTGATTCTAGTATGTAATATCAATTATTAGCTCTCAAATTCATAATCCTTTTTAAGTCTCATCAGACTAGAGCATTTTCTTTTGTAGTTTTTTTGTATATGCCAGCAGTAATAGAAATTCAACACTGAAGACAAATTGCTGGTTACATTGTATCATAGAGGATTAGAATTACAGAGGCACAAGTTCAGGGAAAAGACAACTTTCTAATATCCAGCCTAAACCCTCCCTGACACAGCTTCATGCCATTCCCTCAGGTCGTCTCACCAATCACCAGAGTCACTGTCCCTCCACTTCCCCTTGATTTGAGGAAGTTGTAGACTGTGATCAGGTCTCCCCTCAGTCTACTCCTCGATGCCTACATTTTAGTCAATAGAACTCAGAACCTGGGCCATAAAGATGCATAATAAACATTTAGACATTCACTTTACTGTACTATGTTAAAAAAAGAAGGATGCTCAAATACATCATGGATAAAATCTAGTTTTGATAAGCAATAAACACCTAGACTGCAGAGGTCCTAAGATAAGCAATACTGATGATGAAAAAGAGTTTGGACAATTATCCCTCAAAAGAAAAAAGGCAGAGATTTCTTTATGGCTTGATTACTGTTTCAAGAATCTTAACCCAAATACAGGGTTTGAAATGAAATCTGCCTGATACTACTGAGTCATGGAATCATTAAGGTTGGAAAAGACCTCCAAGATCATTGAGTCCAACATTTCACTGAACACTACCATGTCACCTCCACTTTGGAACTTCAATGTCTGGTGACATCCTTTAGCTAATATCAATGAGCTTGGGGCTTAACAGCAGGATGTCACCTTTGTTGTTGTTGTTGTACATATTACAACACTGGTTCAACTGGTTACAACTATACATTCACAATGACCTGTTTTGAAAGTATATTAGAAAATGTTCTCTGCTCATTCCTTACATGTAAACTGTATGTTGGGGGTTGGATCTGTTTCTTTTGTATTTGTGGAATTTTTTCCTGGTGGTTTTGCTAGGGAACTAATTGCTGGGTACTTATGGGTACTGACTGAAACAAAAGGGGGCAGCAGGTTTCTCCTGGGGAACAGCAGTGAACACGACAGGTCGGTCTGAGGACACCGCTCCGAAAGGATGTGGGAGTACCAGAGGACCCTGCTTATTTTCCACTGGATTTTTTTCTCCAGAGGAAGACTGGAGTCATTTCATCACCACTGGACTTTCCTACAGGACTATTTCCACTTCATAGAACTGCATCTACTACTCAAGGAGGATCTCATCTGGACTGCTTTCAACACCCTGACACCCAGGGTGTCAGGTCACATCCCTGACTCTGTCAGGGTATTTTTACTTTGTTTTGTCTAATATTCCTAGTAAAGGACTGTTATTCATACTCCCAAATCTTTGCCTGAGAGCCTCCAATTGTAAAATTATAATAATCTGAAGGAGGGGGTTTTCATTCTCTAGTCAAAGGGAGACTCCAGCTTTTTGCTGGCAGGTACCTGTCTTTCAAACCAAGACACAGTATTGCACTACTTAAATGATACCTTGGTTAACTGTCTGTAATGATTTTATTTATGTGTGTGTATATATATATGTCACTTTATTTTTAAAAATAAATAGCACAGTCTTCAACATAACAGTTTTTTTAGGCAGTGTGTGTGACAGCTACAGCGGATCTATAAGCTGCATAGATAATTTGGCTTAACAGATACCAGGTTGACCAGCCTAGCTTGAAGTAAACAAGCCCCCAGACAAGATGACAATAGGTCAGATTCAAACCCAAACAGAAGACCTCAGCAAACCCCTTTGAAGCATAGATGCACCCATATCATTAGCCAGTGAGCTAGGTGGAGTTGAGACCCTTAACCAATCATGTCTGTAAGCAAGGGAAATTTGAAAGCCCTATAAAAGGAGCCGCCCCACAATAAACTTAAGCTGTTACTGCGTGAACCTCGTTGTGTGCCTGTCACTTGCCTGTCTCCAAAACTGTAACAGTGTGTATGTGCTGTTCAAACAGAAGATCACACTTCAGGGATTTGGTGTACAAGGCTGAGAACAAGTCCCATGCGATAGTCTCAACTTTTGGTATGAATCTATTCTGTGTCTTTTGGTCCATACTACATTATGGCATGATTCCCTTATTTGTGCAACGTGGTGTAGTATCTCCTGCTTCGCATAAAGTGCACAGCATTTATTCATTAACATTTCCTTAAACAGCTCAAGAACCATGTGGGAAAGACTATGCATTTTCCATAGTGTGAGTTATGGTTCTTAGTTACAGCTGGGCAGGCTTTGCAGTGCAGAAACGAGGGCTGCAGGTGTATCTTTACAGTTTTTTTGATTCACAACCAGGTACAGATTCAGGCCAATTTTTGAGCCACTGGCAGATACATGGGGCTGACAGAGTAGTCACGAAATAATGGGACATGCTTAAGTTCCCCAGGTCACACTGGTGGGTCACATTCCATGCTGGCTGCAAGCAGGACAGTGCCTTTGCACACCCTGGGCCAGAAGACTCCCACTGACCTGAGTTCTGGAGAATGAATGACTTTCTCAACAGGTATATTCAGATGACACATGATGAACAACCCTAAAATTAATCCTCAAATAATAATGGGGACAATATGAGAAACAAAAAATTTTAGTTACTTGGGGAAGGCCTTTAAAATTATTTAGGCAGATAAACAAAGTATTAAAAATTGGAAAAGCCTCTGTATCTATCCTGAATATCTAGTACTGGTTTAGACCATACTTAGAAAATTCCAAATTGAGCATCAAAGTCATGATATGACAAAGTGAAGAAAGAAGACCACAGATGTCAGTGGCTCAGGCACTAGACAGCATAAGTTGTGGTCTTGATCTCAGAATCCTGCCTTTTTAGCTAGTGTTTTCAGAGCTGAAAGAAATGCAGATCAGGTGTGGTAGCAGCTTGTTTCCAGAAGGCTGCAGGTAGATATTATTTTTTCTACTCTTCATTATTTCGTTTGGGTATTATTTCTGAAGAAGTCTTCATTTATTCAATGCTGGGTTTGCCTCTCTCTTCCACTATTTCCCATCTTTTCCAATTACAGCCTAAAACTCCCATTTCCCTCACTCCTCAGTTTCGTGTTCTCCAAGTTTCCATCACCACATAGATCCTGGTAAGTCCTTCACACACAACAAGAACAGCTGAACTTTCAGTACCAGTAGGCATATATTTCCAGGTATTTCCAAGCTTCTGTGCACTCTACTGGATAAGAGTTCCCATATGACCAAGTTGAAAACTGAGGAAAAGTGTTTCGCTACCCCTTATCTGATCCTGCATTTCATTTCCTCAAGCAAAACAGAACTCACCATCAAGAGGACATGTCATTTCTCCCAATTATGTTTTTTTCCTATGACAACAAAACAAGAAGGATCTCAACAATTTTGCCTTCTCCCATTAAATAAAGGCTCCTGGATTGTATTTTGTTGAGTACCGTACCAGTTCCACAACACGTGTCTTGACTGTAGCTGCAATACAAACTCAGTATAAACAGCATTGATTCCTTTCTGAGACTATCATCTTTTCCAATTTGCTTGTTCTGAGGAATGTCTGAATTCTTGTCACTTGTGCAGGTGGAATCACAGAATCATTTAGGTTTCAAAAGATCTCTAATACCATTGCGTCCAACTGTTTCCCCAGCAGACTCCAAACCCACCACTAAACCATGTCCCTCTGCTTCATCTAAAAGTCTTTTGAACACTTTCATGCTAAGGCAATATTCCTCTAAAATCCCCAGAAATACTTTCCTGTGACTCAAGCTAACTGGATTAGATAAACCAGAGAGAGCATACACTGAGGTAAGAATAACAAATGGTAAGGAAATCTTGATTTCCTATTAAGCTTGCAATCCTCTGCACAAGCAAGAGAAGCCCAGGATGAGGGTAGTGTTTAACCCAGGACCTGTGGAGCAATGACCTTAGCTGACTGGAAGTACTCTAGTTGATTAGTCTGTTCCTTCCCATTATATGACAAGTGACATAAGTATAATTTGGGGGAAAGCTAAAGTAACTGCTGCTACTATCACTAAGAGAATTATTCTGAATGTTCAGCACTATGTGGTTCACAATTTTCTGTTTCAGGTTTAAGCATGATACTCTGCAAATTTAGCATGGCCCTTAGCCTTCCCTCTAGATGCCACTCATTCTAGTGAGGCCACTCACTCTAGAGGCCAGTATTATTGATGAAACACAATTGTTCTACTCACACTTCAGCAGATGCTTTTCAAACCCTTCTGTTCCATTGCTCAGGTTCCCACAGCTGAATAAACAAACAAAAATTAACATTCTGTCCTTCTTATGAACTTCCCAAGACCTTGTTAAAATTTTACCCTTCTAAAATTTGACAAACAAGTGCCTACAGATAAGCTGGGGATTTCCATTGGCACAATTATAGATTTTGGGTGGTGAAAGTGCAGCCAACGGCCAATAGCCAACCCTCTGACCTTTGCATGGTCCTTTAGCATGTCAATGTCTATGCAGAAAATAAATGGTGTAGATGCATAACTAAAAAAAGATCAAGGCCAAGTCAAAATTGTGATTAGACAGCAAGTCCCAAAGAAATCCTGGCTGTAACACAAAGAGATGTTTTAGTGTTAATTCAATACAGCTTAATACATATATATTATCTATATTCATAGTCACAAGCATACATATATATTATGGTTTTAGTAGTATTCTGGCTTTAAAACATGTAGGCAGCACAAGCTTTGATAAAAGTTCTGTGCCAAGAGGGCAGTTCAGAAATCTTAGCATCGTAGAGTATCCTGAGTTGGAAGGGACCCACAAGGATCACTGAAGTCCAGCTGAGTAAGTGCTGCAGAGGAAGCAGTCAGGTATTGTCTACTATTGGGGGTTTCTGCGTGGATTGCTGATTTCCTCTGTCAGAAGTATTGCTGCTGTTAGTGCTTGTTTTCTAAACTCATTGGTGTTTCCAGTAAATTGTTCTTACCTCAACCTGTGATCTTTACCTTTTGTGCTGCCTGTTCTCCTTTCTAGCCCACCGTGTGGTGGGGTAGGGTGGGAAGAAAGAACAGTGAGCAGCGCATGGTTTCAGGGATAGCAATAAATTGGGGAGTACCATTCCTAAACGACAACGACTCTCAGCCACCTCTCCTCCACGCTGGATAAGCCAAGTGACCTCAGCCACTCCTCATAGGGCTTCTTCTCAAGACCCTTCACCATCTTTGTAGCTCTCCTTTAGATGTTCCCTAATAGCTTTATACCCTTCTGAGATTGGGGTGCCCAGAACTGCCCCCAGCACTTGAGGTGAGGCCGCCCCAGAGCAGAGCAGAGCAATCCCCTCCTTGGTCCAGCTGGCAGTGCTGGGCCTGATGCTCCCTAGGACACAATTGGCCATCCTGTGACTCATATCCAACTTTCTGTAGACCAGAATCCCCAGGTCACTTTCCTCAGTGCGTCTCTCCAGCGTCTTGTTCTCCAGTCTTGTTCCTATGTCCATACAAGTGGGGCTGCCCCATCCCAGGTGCAGAATCTCGCACTTGTCGTTGTTAAACTCCTTACAAATACCTGGAGATAGCAGAAGACAGCAATGGCACAGAGAGAATGTAGATTATAATGAGAAAAATTTGTACAAAGACTTGAAGAATTAGGGCAAAGTACAAAGAGTTATTGAAGCTGTATGCATCAGTTAGCAGACAGACTAGCAGACTAGCAGACATCCACCAATTCATGTAATCTAAAGTTTTCCGTGCCGACTTAAAAGTAAGTACCTCCTCTGTTCTCCATGGCTAACATTAGATTACGGAAGTTGATTTATGAAGTATCTTGACCCTAGAACACGATGGATATCTCCGTCTTCCCTTGCTGCAGTGTGGTGCAAGATATACTGGAAAAAAAGAAAAGAGGAATAAATGGGGTTGTACCCCAGCAAATCTTTTTGGAAATGCACACACCTTGGTCATGATAGACATGGCTGAGTAAGTTCCCTCTTCTGCTTCAAGTGGCATCTACCTCCAAATACTTCTGGCAAAACTGCATACAGAATTTTTGAAGTTCATCTGTGGGGCAAATTACGTAGTTTCCCTCTATCATTACACTTTTTAATATTTCCAGAGGCAGTGTACAACACTGTTACCCTGGTACCCTGTTTTACAGGGTAAAACTACTTAATTTTAAGAATTATGGGACAGTAAAACTAAACTGTGTTCCTCTGAGGTTACTCAAGCAACACATATCAAATGATTTAATGAATCTTGCAGGCAGCCTGCTGTAGAGGTGGGGTAACAGTCTCGGCTTACAGGCTCAGGTACTGCAGTATTATTTCTAAGGCCTTAAACTTCTTGTCTTTAAATAGTGTATTTGATTTTGTATGGCACAGAAGCAAAGTTAATAAAACTTACCAAACTTAAAACAGATCCACTGTCTCCTGGCAGGACCTCAACTGCCTGTAGAGGTGTCAAGGTGGGCCTCCAAACTGCTCTTCACCATATTCTGTAGTGAGCATATTACTTGGCATCACCCTGAATAACAAGCACTTGACTGTACTGTATCCAGATCTGGGGTCTCCAGCACAGAAAGGACAGGGACCTGTTAGAGTCCAGAGGAGGCCACCAGGATTAATTAGAGGGATGGAGCACCTCTGCAGTGAGGAAAGGCTGAGAGAATTGGGATTCAGCCTGGAAAAGGCTTTGGACTGACCTAACTGCAGCCTTCCAGCACTTGAAGGGAGCCTACATGGAAGATGGGAAAGAGATTATTTACAAGGGCATGCAGTGACAGTTCTGCAAACGGTGGAATATATAAAATTCTGATAAGAAAGGATATTCCTTAATGTTTGGTTTTCATATACTTTCAAGCCAAATCAACAAGAAGGGAGATTTAATCCCTGAAAGAGATAGCAGCAAACAAGCAAGTTCTCAGTAATGTCCAGGTGTCAGAAAAGCAAATTACTTGTTGATAGAAATGCCTTGTTAAGGTTTAGGGCTTGACATGCTTTGATGAGCTCATATGTAGAGGAAGGAAAACAAAGGGAAGAAGGATAACCACTGATAGTGGACACAAAGAATGCCGAATTTATGGGCCAGAAGGGTATCTGGCAGAAAAAACCTAATAAAGGCAATTCAGCAATTCCGCAGAAATCAGCTTGAACTGGGTGAAGGGTAAATCTGGCAGAAGATCACTACCGCAGACTCAAAAAACCCACTGACTCAAAAGACTAACTGGCATGAGAAGCAAGAACCATTTTTAAAAAAAAGCAGATAGAATACTAATTAATAAAATAACTATGTAACTTGCAGCCAATGAACACTAACTCCTTTGCTGGAATGTATCAATAGTAAAAAGTGTTCATAGTTGGTATGTGTTATTTGTGGAAGACCACTGAGCACCCAGGCTTGCGCAATTCTGAAATAAATTGTCAATCTTGAGTATTTAATTATCGGCATGTTGCACACCAGGTAGTGAATCTGATTTTTATGGACAATAACAGGACAAGGGGAAATGGCTTCAAAATTTAGATAGGGTATTGGAAGAAATTCTTTCCTGTGAGGGTGGTGAGGCCCTGGCACAGGTTGTCCAGAGCAGTTGTTGCTGCCACATGCCTGGAAGTGTTCAAGGCCAGTTTGGAGGGGCTTGGAACAATCCAGCCTAGTGGAAGGTGTCCTGCCCATGCCAGGGGGTGAAACTGGATGAACTTTAAGTTCCCTTCCGACCCAAACCACTCTGTGGTTCTATGATACTTAGTTTTCCTATCTGTGCATTGTGCTTCCATTTGGACAAGTCTGTACTAAGTGAAACGCTTGACTAGAGTCTGCTCGGTTTTATGACGAGCGTTTATCATCAGCGGCCATGAAAACTCTTCTGCCCTGTTCCTGGAACTTCCATCGCCAAGCATACCGAGGAACGCCTGGGGGACAGTCTCCTGAACTGGACATGGAAAGAAAGACGGAGCCAACCCACTTGCCGGACGCTCCCCCGGCAGCGAACCCGGCCAAGCACAAGCGGGGCGATCCCGGCGGCCCTCACCGTCTGAGGGCGGCGCT